>MU004192.1:799773-1344503 GCA_010093605.1 Lophium mytilinum | reverse complement strand
AGAATAAAGATTAGATATTCTAGCCTAAGTACTTACTATTTCTACTTACTTCCACCCCCGCCTTATACTACTATAGAGAGGGAAGAGCGGTAAATAGAATTATTTTATAGTAGAATATAGGCGGTATTATATACGGGGCATGTATATATTAGCTCTAGCACCGCTAAGGCTAATTAGGTAAAAGATACTATAGAACTAAATTATTAATAGTTTAAAATAATAGATAATAATTAAGTATTATTAGGCTGCGTAGTATATAGATAAACTACTACTAGTCTATATAGTAATATTACCTACGCTAGTAGTTTATATAGATGTTGCGTAATTTACGCAGTTTACTAGAAGTTTACGCCGTTTACTGCCGAGCACTAATAGCTCTAACTTTTACAGTTTTAGGTTTTCCTAATATTAAAGAAGAAGTTCTCTAAGCTACCTTTCTACTATAGAAAGGTAAACTACTTATAGACCTCTACCCTAGTAAGTCTTATAAGGGGTTCTATAATATTAGAGTAAGTAATAATAAATTACTAGTAGAAGTTATAGAAGCCTAGAAAAGCTTATATATTATAGAGATTCTATAGTTATAGCTAGTTAATAACTATCTTAACCTTAGCTAGATTTATTTTAAGGCCGTCTACGCTAATAATAACGCCTAGATATTTAACCTCTTATTTATAGAATTTATACTTAGTAATATTAAGAAAGAGACTAGCCTTATAGAGTTACTAGAGAACCTTCTTAATATATTCTATATATTCTTCTAATATCTTGCTAAAAATAAGAATATTATTAAGATAAGCGGTATAGAAATTATCTAAGTATTTTAAGAGAATGTTATTAATAAAGGCTTAAAACGTCGCTAGAGTATTATAGAAGCTAAAAGGTAGAATAGTAAATTTAAATAGGCTATATCTTATAAGAAACGCTATATACTTTTTATCGCCCTCTTATATTTAGATAGTATTAAAAGCAGTAATAATATTAAACTTAGTATAGTATTAGGCGTATTTAAGTAAGGCTAAAGTATTCTTTATAGCTAGAGGAATATTATAGGCCTTAACTATAATAGTGTTAAGGCCTTAGTAATTAATATAGATGCGTAGGCCTCCGCCTAGCTTATAGATAATAATAATAGAAGCTATATATTAGCTATTACTTTTTCTAATATAGCTCTTACTATATATCTTATTAATAAATATTTTTATAACTAGTATCTTATTATATAAGAGTCTATAGACCTTACGCGCTAGTGCCTTTATTTCTAGTTTAATATTAATATAATAGTTAATATCTATACTATCTTTTACTTTATAACGCGGTAGTAGCTTATTAGCTTTCTTTAGGTTCTATATATTAAGAAAGCCGTAATATTCTATAGATACTAATACCTTAAGTTTATTATAGGTTATTAGTTTACGCTCTATCTTTTTAAAGAATTTCTATTAGTTATCTTTTAATATTATATATAGGCTAATAGCCGCTAGGTTATTTATAAAATTAGCTAGGCCTAGAATAATATCTTCTAGTTTATATAGGCGTTTATTAGCGCGCGCTTAGGCTTCTATTTTCTTATCTATAAGCGCTAGCTTAAAGTATTTAGGCTATATATAGATAGTATTTTTTTCTAGTAATTACTAGAAGTTATATAAATACTTATTACTAGATACTATATTAATATTAAGTACTTTAAAAGTAGTAAGCTAAGCGTTAAGCTTCTACTAGAATAGGCGCTTACCTATATAAGTAATAGAGTCTTTAAACTAGATATAGACTAGTTTATAATTAACTAGGTATTAAGAATAATAATAGTCTAAATCTAGCTATATTATTTAGGTACTAAACTTTATATAAGTATTATGCGTTATAAGCTAGCCTATACTAAGAATAATATTATAGCCCTTTAGGTTATAGATTAGAGCCTAGAACTTATTATAGTAGCCTTTAATCTATATAGTAACTTTAGCTGCTTTATTAATAACTAATATAAAACTATTTAGTAGTTTAATATTATATAGAGTAGCCTTATAGACGTTAAGCTTATAATAATTTATAAAGTTTATAGAAATAAATATAAAGCCGCTATATCTAGAGTCTATAAGAATAGTTAATTTAACTATTCTAGTTAAAGTAATAATCTTATAGTTAAAGTCTATCTACTTACTAGAGAGAGAAGTAAGCCTAATGGCGCATGTAGAGAGCTTAATATCTAGTAGTTTTAAAGAAGGTAGCTTAAGCTCTTAAATATATATAAGAACTTAAGCTAGCGTGTCTTCTAACTATCTCTAATAATAACTTTTATTAGAGATTAAGCATTTTCCAAGTAATTAGAGTAAACTGCGTAGTTATCTTTTTTCTAGTTATAGTTCTTATATTTATATTTATACTAGCACTTCTTATTACTACTATACTTAAAAGCGTTAAGTTTAATATTATTAATTCTAGTAGCTATAAGGCGCTTATTATACTAAGCCTCTATTATAGTCTTTCTAACTATAAGATACTTAGGGTTACTAGCGCGGTAGTTTTTCTTAAAGTAACTAAAGCAGCGTTCTTTCTTACTAAGGTGTAGGCGGATGTATAGTGGGACACTTAGTAGTAGAATAGTAGTAGTTCTCTTAACTATAATATAGTTATTAGTCTTAATAGTAGATACTTTACTATATTAAGTATAATTTAAATTATAATAGCTATCCTGCGCGTATATATTATTTAAGCGGCGTACTAAGATTTATACAGCTAGAAGTTTATCTTTAGCCTACTTCTTCTATTAGATGCAGTAATAGTCTTTATATAGAATATTATCTTTTACCTAGTACTAGGTTAATAAACTAAAGTTAATATATTTAGTAAGATTTATATATAGCGTTTCCTTAAGGTATTAGTAGTAAGTTATAAGACTATTATTAATTTAACTATATTTAAGTCTATTAAGAATAATATTAAGGCGTTATAGAAAGTTAGATATCTTTTTATTAGAATACTATTTTATACTATAGCTATTAAGCTAGTTAAGAAGGTAATTATAATAGACTATATTACTCTTTTAGAATATAGCGTCTAGGTCCTAGATAAGCTTATTAAGTAATTAATATAGGTTAGTAGATATAAGAAGTCTATAGTCTTCTATAACCTTATATACGCGCCCCTTATAATAGCTAATAGTAAGCTAGATCTAAGTTATAGTAGTAGGGTAAGTCTACTAGTCTACTTAAACTAAGTAAATTAGGTAATTCTTCTAGGCTATATATACCTTAGCTTCTAATTTAAAATTCTATAGATATATATATTTAGGTCTAGGTTCTAGTTATCTATATTAAGGGTATATAGGGCTATAAACCTATAGTTAGATAGAGCCGCCTAGCTAGCTTAGGTCTAGATTACCTCTACCTTTTATAGTAGTATAGTACTAACCTAGTATATAATTATATTAGAAGTTATCTAGGTTAAGCATATATAGTCCTATTAGTAGAAAAGAAGAGCTATTATTAGTAGAGTTATAGTTAAATTAATTAGTATTCTTATAGAGCTGCGTAGGTATTACTAGATTATTCTATTAGTAGGTTTTAATAAAGTTAGGCTTTAAGCTAAGTAATGCGGTCTAAGGCTTATTAGTATATAATACCTAGCTTATTAAGCTAGCTTATTTAAGCTTAAAACTAGGTGTATTTCTTATCTTACCTATAATATACTTATACTAAGTCTATCTTTATAGCTTCTAGTATATTACTAAGGGTATATACTTATATATAAAGCTTAAAGAGTTTTACATTAATATTTAAGTACTTCTTATTTAGGCTAAGAACTATAGTATTAGCGGCGTCTTATTTTTATATAGTAATATTTATTTTATACTTATAGTTTATTTAGTCTATATAAGCTAATATAATATAATTCTACTATTATTATAGTATAAGTTAAATATTCTTAATAAGGTTCTATAGCGTTTATAGCTTATACTACTTATAGGCTCTATTTCTATAGCGCATTTTAAAGATAGAGCTATTAGCTTACTATATAATTATAAGGCGTAATTATTAATAGTCTTTAACATATATTATAGTAGTCTTAGTTTTATTACTCTATTCTATACCTACTACTTACTAAGCTAGGTCCGGGGTGTTAAATCTAATAATAGACTCTACGCGGGTAGACTAGTATTATAAAGAGGATATATTAGGGGAAGGTATACTATAGAAAGGTACTATTCTTAGATAGTTAGAGTTATAAGACTAATAGTTAGGCCTAGAGGCTATATTATAGTAGGCTATTACCTTAAAAGTATTAATATTAATATTAATACCTTAGTAGGCTATCTAGAGTCTATTAACTTTATTATCTATATTACTACTAAACTAGCGTTCCTCTTCTTAGCGGTTGTATTTATTAGCTAAGTTAAAATTAGAGAAGAAGTTCTTATTATAGGTAGTAGTAGTATTATTAAGTTCTATAGTTATATTATTAATATTAGTAGTTATAGGTTTTTTAAGTAAATTAAAGTTACCTAGTATATAGCTACTAATATAGAAAAGTATAGTTCCCTCTACTATAGTTATTATAGGAGGAGCTAGAGCGGCCAGTAGAGGCTTACCTATAGTCCTAAATTTAGTCTAATAATATTATAGCTTAGCGGGTGTAACTAGAGAGACTAGTCTAATAGATAGAGCTAGTTAAAAGGTAGTAGCTAATATCTATAACTAGAATTAAGTTGCGCCTTAAAAGGGTTAAACTAGTAGAGGCTGCGGGCTATAATTAATTTATATTATATTATTATTATTATCCCCTATAAGAAGATATTATAGATTTAGGGCGCCTTCTTAATATAATATAATACTAATCCGGCGGGGGTTAATAGAAATACTATTAGCGTTACTAAATAGGCGTCTAGTAGTAGAGCATCTACTAGAGATAGAGTTACTAAACTATAAGGCTTTAGCGCGGTTAAAAGTATAGTAGTTAGGGTTAGCTATATAAAAAGATAGAAAAAGTTAGTATAGAAGAAAGAAAACTTAAAAAGGTAAAGTATTAAATTTATATATAAGGGCCTATTAAATTTAGATTATTTACTATATACTCTTAGATACGTAGAAGGTTTAAGAGGGTAGTACTAATAGTACTAGTTACGCGTAGCTATAGGACTACCTAGAGGGTTATAGTAAATAATAAGTATAATATTTATAAGGCGTAGATAGTATATAGAAAATAAATAGTATATAGAAAATAGGTAGTATATAGAAAATAGATAGTCTATAGAAAACGCTTATTTTATAATACTAGGTATGCGCTTAGCTTACTATTATTAATACTAAGCTTTCTAGGCGTTAGTCTCTATACTATAATAGCAATTAATTAGTAACGCTAGGCGCGCGCGCGCGCTATTATCTATACTAAGCTTTCTAGGCTTTAGTCTCTATATAATAATAGTAATAGTAAAAGAAGAAGTTATAGAGCTATTAAAGTAATTAATAATTAGTAGGGACTTTCTAGAGTACTACTACTACCCCTTTATTATAGGGGCTTATAAGCGCTACTATAGTTATAAGGTCTATTACCTAGCTTTATATATAATAGCTAGATTACTTTATTAGGGGCCCGCGGCGCTACTAATAGAAGTACTATATTATAGTCTTTATTAGGGGTCTATAATACTACTAATAGTTACTTTATAGATATATATATATATATACTAAAGCTTATTATAAGAGCGCACTCTATTATAGAAAATTTCTAGAGGTGCTTCTATTACTCCCGGAAGCTAGAAGGGTATTTATCTTATATTAGTGCTTAAAGTTAGAACGTTAGAATTATTAAATTAAATAGTATTAATATTAATAAAAAATAAATATAAGAGAGAAAGAGGTTTCTAGAATAGACGTTATAATAACCTAAAGAGCGGAGTAATATTTGCCTATTCTATAGAGCCTCTATTATATAACCTCTAGTTATATATTATACGCAATTATATAGCTATAATATATAGAGATAAACTATAAAGCTATTAAAAAAGCCTATAATAAATATATAGAATAGATAAGAAAGTATAGTATAGTATTTATACTAGATAAATATTATCTAATATACTTTATAAGAGCCTATAAAGAAGTTAATTTAAAAGCTATAGTTAATATATAAGGCTTTATAGAGGGCCCTATAATAGATCTAAAAGTACTAGAGGTATAGATAGACTTAAAGCTTAAATAGAGCCTATATATTAGTATTATAAAGAATAAAACTATAACCTAGATAGGGGCACTTATATAGCTTATAGTATCTACTTAAAGTACTAGCTTTAAAAAAGCACGCCTTATATACTTAGTAGTAGTCTAGCCTACTATTATATATAGATATACTACCTAGTATACTATACTAGGTATACTAGAGTAGCTTAGTAAAATAAAGATTAAGTAGCTTAAAATAGCCTAGAACTAATACCTTTAGAGAATCTTAGGGGTATATAAAACTATAAGTACTATAGTACTAGAATATAAAATATTATACCTACTACTCTAGCTAAAACTAGAGAAACTTATAGTAGCTTATATAGACTATATATATAAAGGGCTAGTATACTAGTATATTAAAATAGTATATAGTAATATATAATAGAAAATCTATACCTACTATAGGCTACTTATAAGGCTAAAGTATAGCTCTAGCTACTATAATATACTCTATAACCTTATAGTAAAAGCTATAAGGTTATATACTAGATATAAAGATAAATTAGATAAAGCCTATAAGTACTTAAGGTAATTTATAATTAAATATAAATATAAAGAAAGGTAGAAAAAGATATAAAAGTTCTTTTATAAAATAGAATAGTATAGGCTACTAATACCGGCCCTTAATACTAAATAGAGTATATAATAGAAGACTATATATAAAGGGCTTATAAAGATTAAAAGTACTATTTTTATAAATCTATAAATAGAGTATATAGAGCTTAATAGATACCTATACTATATATAGATACTAGACTACCTAATACTAGCCTACTTTTATAGGTATAGCCTCTAATTACTATACTATATAGTAATAAACTATAAGAGGTATATAGAGAATAGAGATAAACTATTTAAGAAAGTAAAGACTTAAATATATAAGGAAATATATAAAAGTAAAAAGAAACTTAAAGTAGTAGCTAGATAGTTTCTATAGAGAATAGACCTGCTACTCTACCTTTTAATAGTAAGAGAAATAGAAAGAAAGTAGACCTAGCCCTTCTACTTAATACTATAGCTCTACTATTACCTATAGCCTTACTATAAATAATAACCTTACTATTATCTATAGCCTTACTATAAGTAATAGCTTTACTATTACTAATAGCCTTACTATTATCTATAGCCTTACTATTACCTCTAACTATACTATAGCAGGCCTTAGCGCCCTCTCTTAATTAGTACTTAGTATAGATAGTTAGCTTTAGATCTCTACTATATACTCTATAATATATACTTTCTATATACTTTCTATTCTTTATAGCTCTTCTATTTCTAAATAGCCTATCTACTTTATAATAGTATATATACGCGGCTTTCTTTCTTCTACTATTAGTTAGTTATACTATAAAGACTTATACTTACTATAAGTAGCTATATACTTTCTACTTATAGACTATAAACTATATACTTTATACTCTTAGCCCTTTTATAGCTATTAGCTATACTATAGAGACTTATACTTACTACTATAGCTATAAATTCTATATAGCTACTTATAGCCCTTCTATTTTTATAGTCTATCTATAAAATAATAGACTATCTATAAACTATATACTTTCTATATACCTCTACTATATATTATCTATATACTATATAGCCTTTCTATCTTTAATAGCCTATAAAGCTACTATTTATTTTACTTTATTACCTTAAATAAAGGCCCTATAAGTATACTACTTATATATAGGCCCTTATACTAATTCTATACTAGTCTTATATCTAGATTCTACTTAGCCTAAACCTAGAAGAATAATAATAAACCTTTCTAGATAGATATAGAAAGACGCATTTTAATAGCTTATTTTATAGTAGTTCTTATAAACCTACTATATATTCTCTATAGTAAAATATAAAAAAGAAGAGCACCTATTACTAGATATAATAGAGAATAAGGTTTTTACCTAAATACTATCTAGTAGTAAATAGTTTCCCCTTATAAATTAGCCTAGATAGAATAGCTATATAGACTCTAATAGAAGCTATACTAGCTTAATAGAATTTAATAATAAGAAATAAAATAATAGTAGTAAGGTTATCTAGAAATTTTATATAGAGAAGAATATAGAAGAAAAGATATACTTAGTAGAATTTTTAGCTTTTAGCTTCTCTTTAGTATTATATTAGGTAAATATTATAAGAAAGTTATTAGTATAACTATTAAATATAGTAAAGATAGAGGTTAGAGGTATAAAGTACCCGGGCTTATAATCTATTAAAGTAAATCCTTATTATATTTAACTTAAGGGGCATCACCTATATATACTATAGGAGAGGCCTGCACGTAACCGGCAGTCCCGGAAGTCACGTGACTAAGAGCGTCAGATTAATAACTTCCAACATCCTCCCACATTACAGGCGCGTTTCTAGTGTTTCACAGCCACAATCAGCTGCTTCGCGGTAGTTTCTACACAAACCCACGCGCAACAGTCATGGCGGTGGTGTGGTGGGCGCTTTTGCTTCGTGTAAAGCTCGACCTAACCTGTCGTGTTGGTAGGAGACATAGCTGTATTTATACCCGATACTGATGGGAATTTTTCCTCGCTTGCTCACGTGTTAAGCCTAAGCGATATTCCGTGATCTAGGCAATGGGCCAGTACAGGGAATGTCACGATGGTCTCAATATCGTGCGTGCGTAATTGGCAAGCTAGCAGCACAAGGTGATTGAGCTTCCGATTCTTTCGAAAGAAAATTTTATGCATAGTAGTTCAAAATCGTAAACGCACACCAAACCTTCTACCTTCGTATAAGTAAGTCCTCGTCCGAAATCTATGTAGGCACGTTTTCAAACCTCATATATAAACATCGCGGCAGTTTCTTTACTTGCTGGTAAATATGATATCTGCTTCTTCTACTTTCTCCCCGTTGCCTCCTTTCCAAGTTATGCTCAGTTCTCAAGAAGACGAAGGGGAGGAAAGGAGAATAGATGGAGCTAGAATGTATTTTTTGGTCGTCTGTGCTATCGTGTGGTTTGATGCCTTTTTATAGCCACTAACTTCGGCAACCGAGAGTCCTTATACAACGCCTCGGTAAGTCGATATCTCTCGCTAGCAGTTATCGCTTCATCTGCAAAGCCTCGGCCATAATGCTAGATACCAATATCCCTCATAGGGTGTTCTGTCGCTTGTTCGTCGAATAACATCTTCTTATGCGAAAGCATGGCACCTGGGTCACGCATATCTAGCCCAATTAAGGCCCTTTTAGGAAAATCAATGTCCACACCAATCAATCATTCTATCTAAAGACTTCCCGTCGAGATCGCAGAATCCGGGGAAACATCTCAGCGCCACCATTCCAATGGCGTCATGACTTTTCCCCAAAAACGCGAGCGACGCGTTTAGCGAAGCGCCATGTCTATGACGACAATTGACGAAGAACAAAAAATCACGACATACAAAAGGAACACAAAATAATTCAAACTATTTAAATATTATCCCTTTCAATCACTCTCATGCGTCTATTTACCCCATCCCTCATCCGCACCCTGAAATCCACCCCTAAAACCCCCTCCATCTCCAAAGTCCCACGCATCACCACCGCCAAAATGACCACCTCCAACAACCTAAACATCGAGAACACGAACCTCAACACCGCCCCCGGCGTCGACCTCACCCCCACCCAACGCACCCTAACCACCAGCATCCTCGACCTCTTCGCAGGGCGCCCCTCGCTCGAGAAACTCGCCCTCTGGACCGACGACGCCGTCTTCGAGGACCCCATCACCATCGCGCGAGGCCGCAAGCAATACGAAGCGCAATGGTACGGCCTGCAGTCCGCGTTCTCCAGCATCGAGCGGCTCTCGCACGAGGTGACGTCGGCCGGGAACCCGATTTCCATGGATATGAAGACGAAGTATACGGTTAAGGGGATTGGGAAGGAGCAGACGATCGAGAGCGTGATCAAGATCTTTACGGATGAGGCGGGGGAGAAGATTGTCAAAGTGGAGGATAAGTGGGGTGGGAATTTGCCGGAGAGTTCGTTTGTGAATGTGAGTGTGCTGAGTTTGCGATCGTGGGTGCGGTATGCAGAGGGGTGGGGTTGGTGGATGTGGAGTTTTGTGTGGGAGACGAGGGTTTGGGGGGTGGGTTGATGAAGGGGGATGCGGTGTGGAGAGTAATGTAGAGTGCTGACTTTTGTGAACAGGCTTTCCGCAAGATCAATGCGGTGACGGTGCCGAAGATGATCAGTGTGCCGAAGAACAAGGAGGAGGATGCCAAAAGGGGCAACCCTTAAAGTATCGACCGTCTAAACAGCAGTAAATAGACGGAAGATTCGTGGCTGGTTGGATTGGATGAATGAAGTCCAGGGACGCTAGAAGCTTAGCATTTGTATAACATATATCATGAAACGAATGAGACGCGTAACAACCACCTTGAATGAATTCGAAATTCAAAGTAGTGAAAATAAATAGGGTATCTTCATCTCTAGCCTCGTCAGTAGCGACCGCCAAAACGCCGAATGGGCCCCTATTTAGATTCATGTCATTTACACACTCTCGAATTCCTAGATTCAGAGACCACAAGCCCCAGGGGAGCGGGAGAGTAGATTGAAGAGCGCTCGGTAGTAGTCGAATTGGCGTGCAATTAGTGCAGGCGGTTCTCAGTTCATTAAGGCCACCTTCCATTCAGCACTGCCCGACGTGGTCATCAGCCAGGATATGAGAAAGTCGAGTTGGGTATTTGTTGCGTTTCGATCAAATGTCGATCGACAACTTCATGGACCACTGGAGCATTCATCTCAGCTCGGTGAGATCCCATCATATCAATGCCCCCTCGTTGAACAGCTTCTCTTTCTCCCTTCTCTTCAACTCCTCCCTCTCTTCCCAGCGCCTGACCTTAGTCGCCCATTCCCTTTCTTTCTCTTCTTGCTGTCTCTTCTTCCTTCGATCATACTCTGCTTTCTTCTGGGTATACTCCGTCTGCCGCTTCTGATCTTGTTTAACCTGCTCATCGAACTTCCTCCGTGCCCTCGAACTCAACCGCCACGGTTTGCTGAGCACAGTCTGCCGGTATTTCGACGTGTCGGCCCATGCCTGCACTTCCTCGTTCGTGTCCTTGATAACCCAGATTCGCTTGATTTCGAGCTGCCTCTCGTTCCTGAATCTCCCAATCGTACATTTCACTTTCACGACGGAGCCGACGTCAAGAGTGATCCCGTCAACCACAACGTCGAAGGTACCAAGAGAGGATATGATCTCTACGTTTGCGATAGTGGTTTCGCGCACTCCAGCTGCTGCCATTGCTTGAATTGCCTCCGGGATTGTGGGTGGCCTTGACTTGGCTGATTTATTGCCCATAATTGATTTGTCCCACAACGAGTCGCCGAAATAGGGACTTTCCAATGTCGAGTCCTCCAATCTTGAACTCTCAGCACATCTGTATCCCGACCGCCTAGGCTTTGGTTTCTGAAGGGTATATTTCTCAGGGTGGTCCTCGGCGTCGCGGATGACAATGTCTCTAGGCTCTAGGCGGGTTATCTTCGCTTCGATGGTCGCGCCGCTATGATCATCGAGATTCAGGATTACGTATTTGCTTATTTGATCGATCCCGACAACCGTGGCGATGAGGCGGACATATTGGATGGGGTGATTGAGGTGGAAATAGATGCCTTGGGCTGTAATCGGAATACGTTAGCACAATTCGATGATTCATGAAATGATGTCAATTTCAAGACATATGAAGTTGCTAAATTGACATAAGGTTCATTTCGGAGTACTGTAGTAGTAAGACGCGCTGGAGAAGGTACATACCCTCAAACTCAGGCACAGTCCTTAGCCCATACACATCGCGAACGGTCAGCTTCGCCCAGTCATTGTACGTGGGCGAAGCACGGAAGTAAAAGGCTGGATAGATGGGGGCGTCCTTGTTGGCATCCAGCAGCGTGGTCATATCATATTGCGGTGAAACGTGTGCATTGAGGTGGAGTGGTTGTCAATGAGAATGAGGGGAACCACGAAAGACGCGACTGCAAGAACACACTATCGCCAAATCACGTGAATCAACTGCATTCCTCCCTTGCAAGCACCAGCGAATCACATTCACATATCCCACGCTCGAGCGTCGACAGAAAAGGCTGACAGTGATTTGCTGCCCTACTCTTGGCTGCAGAATCGACGCCGCATCACGCTGCACACGATCCGGAAGAGCCGCTCGACAAGGGCCAAATCAAGGCCATCCACATCCTGCTTTCCCATCCCCACCATCTCCACCATGTCCTCCATCTTTGGCAACGAATGCTGTTGGGCTCGCCAGCCCTGAAATATTGGGATGCCGTAGTCGGGCTTCCATGCCAAACAGCTCATCACCGCTACTATGACCGCTGACAGCTGGCTAGCAAACAGCCAACTCGACCGCGGAGCAAGCGGCTCAAGGACCACCCTGATACCTGCCCTGCTAACACGACGTCTCGCGGCGATGGAGGGTGAGTTTGCGAGGCGGTCGGTGCCCCACCATCCGAGAAGCTTAGTCGAGGGTCAGGCATGCATGACCTATGAGGCTGGTCTGACCACCATCTCGAGCTTGCATGCTGCTTGCTCGCGCCGGCCAAGGCCTGGAACTAGCTAGCTAGGTACCAGGTGATAAGGTGGGTTGGGATCTTGCTTTAAGGTGCGGATGCGCCTGAGCTGGGGCTTGGAGCTAGAAGCTGTGCCCCTCATCCTGCAAGCTTCATTTCTGACGCCGTCGAGCTTCAAGGTACATTTCTAGGAAGCGTGAGGGTTGTGTACTTGTCTTGTTCCTCTACTTCAGCTCTTAGCTCAGATGTCACTTCCCTCATAATTTTGTTGCCTCAATCTTGTCCTTCATAATTGTCCTAGTCAACGTGAAGCTCTCGAAGCTCCAAAAATCTCAAAATGAAGTTCTCAAACGTCACCACCCTCCTCCTAGCCTTCCTCATACCCTCTACCCTTGCGCTCTCGAATCGAAACATAATACAAAACCCAGAGCTCCTCTTGCCGCGGCAGGACACCTACGCGCCCTTCTCCGGCGCAATCTACATCGTCTACCCCAATGGCCAGCAAGTCAACGCCGCAGGCGCAAACATGTGCCCATCATACGCCTCTGTAAGCTGTAGTAGCATCAATCAGCCGAGCTGGTACCACCCCCTTTTCTAATTCTTCAACTCGCGACCCTCCACGCCTCAAGACACCTCAGAAAAGCCAGCAACCTTCCAGCAACCATCCAGCATTCAAAGCTTTCATATTGCCTCAATCCACAGCCCTCGCCACCCCAGACTTATCTCTAACCTACCTCTCTGAACTAACACCTCCCTAGGTGCTGCCCCACCACCTACACCTGCGCCGTCCCCTCCTCCTCCTCAGGGCTAATCGGCTGCTGCCCGCCCAACACCTCCTGCAGCGGCGCCGTCAACGCCGCTGCCGTGACCACCATAACCGTCCAAAACGTCGTCACCACCCCCGTAAACTACCAAAGCACCGTCTACGTACAAGCCTACACAACCACTCAGGCCGCCGCCGCAGGGAACATCTATAATGGGTACTGCAGCACCCTCACGGCCAACGGGCCGGGGCTGCCAACGGAGCGGCAGGGGAGTTGCGGAACGATTCTGGTTGTAAACGCTGCGGATGTTGTGAGGGCGGGGGTGGGGATGGGGGTTTTGGTTGTGAGTTTGGTTGTAGGGGCTGTGTGTTTTATGGGGAGGATATGATGGGGGACTAGTCTGCTGGATGCCGGTTGGGGGTGTGTGGGAAATGGTGGGGGGGGAGTAATGTGGGTATACGATTTCACGAGTAATACGACGGAAATGTACGATTTTACTGCCAGCCATCCCTTTCTTAGGGTCACGATTGTGCCACCCATCCCTCATGCACCTCTCCTTCACGCACCTCCCTATACTCCCCAAGACCCCCGCAAGCGCCTAACTACAACAGTCCCCACCTTCAAAGCTCCAGAACGTTAAGGTGAGGGTTGCGCAGAGAGTGTCCAGAGAGCAATGTCCAGGAGAGAATGACTCTAGCTACTGCAGCACGCCCGACAATAGAGAGTGGTAGAACCACTATCGGACAAGATAATGGGAAGGAGAGAACTTTTGAAGAAGAGAAAGCCTTAGGGGACCCCTTAGTCGATGCAGATATAGTTCTACGTATTCCAATTTTAGAATTATTTTTTAGTTTTTCAAGTTCAGACAGTGGGATATAGCACGAAATTGACTTCTACTCTAACCAATCAAATACCACTGTAGAGGGTGGCCCAGCCAGCAGGTGTTCGGTCAGTCAAAAGGTAGGCTAATTTCCACTGCTATGTGCTGCAGGGATGAAATCCACGAAATCTTGGCAAAGCTCGGGCTCACAAAAATTATCTCCACCACCACCGAGTCCTTCACCACTCCTCCCCATCCTCGACCAGCACAGCTACTCACCTCACAATGGCCGCCGAAGTGCAACCCCTGCAGCGGGTGAAGCTCCCCACAGGGCCCTCCGCCATAACGCCCGAGCAAAAATACTGGAACTCCTTCACCAACGACCTGCAGCTCTCCGCACCGAACAACACCGCCATAACCTCCATCTCATTCCCTCCGCCTCCCACCCGAATCTCCGCTTCACCGCCCGCCGAGACCTTTGCCGTGACGTCCGGTCCGCGCGTCCAGATCTTCAGCTCCAAAACCCGACAGCTCGTGAAAACAATATCGCGCTTCAGCGCCGAGGACGTCGCGCACAGCGGCACCATTCGCCGCGATGGCCGGATCCTCGTGGCGGGCGGCGAGACAGGCGCGATTCAGACCTTCGACATCAGCTCACGCGCGATCCTGAAGACGTGGAAGGAGCATAAGCAGCCGGTGTGGGTGACGAAGTGGCATCCAGACGAACTGACGACGTTGATGAGCGCAAGCGATGACACTACGGTGCGGATATGGGATCTACCGTCGGATGCGAGCACGCATACTTTCTATGGACACGATGACTATGTGCGGTCGGGCGCGTTCATGCCGAAGCAGGCGAGTGGGTTGGTGGTTAGTGGGAGTTATGATCAGACTGTGCGGTTGTGGGATCCGAGGACGCCGGGGAAGGAGGTCATGATCTTTAACATGGGCTCGATGGTTGAGGCGGTACTTCCGATGCCGTCGGCCACGACGGTGTTGGCCGCGGGTGGGAATCAGATTGCGGTGTTGGATCTAGTGGGCGCGAGGACGCAGGAGCTGCTGGAGAACCATCAGAAGACTGTTACGTGTCTGGCGCTTGCGAATGATGGCACCAGAGTGCTGAGTGGAGGACTTGACGGCCATGTCAAGGTGTTTGAGACTGCTGCGTGGAACGTAGTTGCTGGCTTCAAGTATCCCAGTCCGGTATTGTCGCTCTCTGTTATCAGTTCTGGAGCTGCAAGGGAAGACAGACATCTTGCCGTCGGTATGGAGTCTGGACTGCTATCTGTCAAGACTCGGTTGTCTGGCAAGCAAAAAGCGCTTGCGAAAGAGCGCGAGAAAGAGATGGCCGCTTTAATGGACGGGAAGATTGATGAGTACGACAAGAAGTCGTTGAAACGGAAGAGGGGGAAGGGCTGGGAAAAGCGACTCCGTGGCAAAGACTACACAGGCGAAGGCGCCGACATCATCATCAAAGGCAACGACAGGGGCAAAATCAAGAACTTTGCCAACTGGGAGCTATCGCTTCAGGCCGGCAAGTACGAGACGGCGCTTGATCAGGTGTTGGAATCAAAAGTATGCATCCAAACCCCTTCTTATCACCACTCACCCCTAGACTCACTACCCTTTCAAATCCCATCTCTCCCGCAAAGTTCCCCTACTAACGTCCCCCAGTCCCCCAACAGCCTCCAAGACACCACCACCCTCCTCACCACGCTCCGCCACCGCTCTGCACTCCGTACCGCCCTCTCCAACCGCGACGAGCTCACCCTCCAGCCCATCCTACGCTGGATCAACACCACCCTCATCACGCAACCGCGCCTCGTCACCCTTGCCTCGGACGTCATCCTCCTCGTCCTCGACCTCTACGCCGAGTACCTCGCTCAATCGCCCGACACGCAACAGCTGTTCACGGACCTGTGCACGGCGGTGCGCAACGGGCTCGAGGCGAGCCAGGTCGCGAACCGGGTCGCAGGTATGGTGGATATGCTAGTAAATGGGCATGTGTGATTGCTTCTTTGACTGTTCTGGAGTCTGGCTTCTGGGGATGGGATGGCTGGTTGCATAGCGCTGGCGTTTTTGGTGGAAAATTGGATGCTTTTTGGCTGGCCGGACACCTGCGGGCTGGGCCACCCCTGACGGTGCTATCAACTAATCGAGAGTGGAACCCGTGCATTGGTATACATACATACGTGCCTATTCTTTTGAACTCCAAGCAAGATGCATAGATCGCTGCAGTAGAAACCAGGCTACCTTTTGATTGACGGAATGCCTACCCACTGGGCCACCCCTGACAGTGCTAATAAGCAATCAAGAGTAGAACCCGTGCAGTGCGGTACCAAGATATATATTTCTAGGAACTCCTTGCAACCAACGTGATAGTTGCTGCAGTGGAAAATAGGATAGCGTTCAACGTAGTAAACCCACCCGCTGGGCCAGCCCTAATAGTAACGTCGATTTACTAAGACTAGGGCTAGTGCAGTATAATACTAAGATATATATCTCTATATTCCTTGCGACTGAAATTAAGTTTACTTTAGTAGATATTAGCCAACCTTTTAGCTAACTGAGTACCTACTAGCTGGGATACCCCTAACAGTGCTATATAGCTTCTAAAATAGTACTTAAGCGTGCTAATATTAATATAGCTAGACTTATAGCTATTCTGAACTAATATCTAGACTTACGCATTATATATTAGACTGTCTTTTAGTCGGTCGGCTACCTACTCGCGAAGGTGCTCCTTATAGTAGTAAATAGCTTCTAAAGTAGCACTTCTGCAGTAATATATTTAAGTAGCTAAACTACGAGCTCCGAGGGGTGCTAGATTATGCATATAGATTGCGGGAAGGTAGTCCACTATATGCACACCGACTCAACATGAATTAACGGGGGCTTGAGACGCTAAATTGTTTCCAGCCGTAAGGGTCTGGTGGCCCTTTATATACACTAAAGTGCCTTTGGAATCCGTAGTTTTATGTTATAAACCTTCTTCACTGCGCGATACCTACCCCTATAATGCATCCAGCGTATAT
Organism: Lophium mytilinum; assembly: GCA_010093605.1. Classification (NCBI taxonomy): domain Eukaryota; kingdom Fungi; phylum Ascomycota; class Dothideomycetes; order Mytilinidiales; family Mytilinidiaceae; genus Lophium; species Lophium mytilinum. The sequence goes on along the minus strand of MU004192.1, from coordinate 1,327,153 downwards.
GTCGAGGTCTCAAATACTCTACTAGACTTGTAGAGGTCTCCTTGGTAAGAGGGAGGCCCAACTTAACTTTCTAGGTCTAGGGGGTGGGTAGCTGCGGAAAGACGCCAAGTAGCCATTCTTCTTTTACTGAAAAGAATAAGCTCGATCTTATGGTGGCGATTCAGGCGACCGAGTCATGTTAGAGAAGAGATTGCTGCGATTCTAATGGCACCACTCTTGTCTTGATAGCTGTAGTCCTCGTGGAGATACTGCGCAGTGAGCCTGGATGGTCGGGCCTGTGCTATATACGGCAAGGGATCTTGATTAACGAGCCTGCTTCCTTGATTCAATCTTGATATCGATTCCTGTCTCACATGAATAGCCAGCCATGAGGTGACCAGAGAGGACATCAGCCCTATCCCGGGCCCAGACCGTCGCCCCTAACGCGGCTCCCGATTGGCGAGGGCGTCTCGGAGTCGAGGCGATGGACTCCGCTGCACCACGGCTGCATGGCTAGCCCCCAAAGCAGCTGGCGCGGACCTGACGGCATGCCGAGACAGGGCTTGCAGGGCTTGAGAGGGTCAAGTGCAGCCCTGGGAGCCGTGACAGCATCATCGGACGCCTTTGTGCAGCCCAGGAGCACCACCACAGCACTGAATACCGACGCCGCGAGTCCTTCGCCCGCACCCCCAGCACTACAGCGACCAATTCGGCGCCCGTCCTTGTTGACATGCGCGACATCGCTCTCGGCGTAGCTTGACCACGTCCATGAATTTCGATCTGCACCGAGCCAGTCCCAGCCCGCCTGCGCAAACTTCGTCTTCGTCGCCCTCTCCATCCCCCGAGCCCAGCATCCTCCCACATGGACATCAACAGCCTGCTGTCGCCGCAGGAGTCGCCTGTGGGCGATACTCCTCCTCCTCCGCGGCTGCGTCAGTCGCCCATGAGCTCGCCGTTGAAGCGGCCGCAGAGACAGGCACCGCCGCGCCGCACCTCGAGCACCCTGAGCCAACAGATCACCTCGTCGCCGCATTCCCACGTCGAGCCGATGCCGTCCTCGACGCTCACGCACAATTCGTACCACACACATCTCGCAATGGGCGGCCAGCTGCCGTCGCCGGGCCTGTCGAGCGTCAACGGGCGCGCGGGAACTATCCACAGCGCCGCGAGCACCCCTCCGATTGATGCCCGGGGCATTCAGACCTTCGACACGCGCATGACGCCCCCGCAGCCGCCGCTCTCGAGACACACGTCGACGCCGGGTATGGACACACTGGCTGGTGAGTGGGAAGTGGAGCTGTTTGACGCGGAAAGGCGGCTGCTAACAGGAAGCGGAACAGATCTGGCTTCGATGCAGCAACAGCAGCAGGCAGTGCCGCACAGTGCCAGCGGCGCGCGAGAAGCTCAGGCTCATCCACCGACGCGCCCTCCCATGACGTAAGTCTCTTCTGTTTTTTGTTTTCACTCTTTTCCCACCGCACCACCACTGCACCTTCCCGTCCCCAACACCACATCCTCAAGGCAATGGGACCTTCACCATTCGAACACCCTTTCACCGACCTGTCAGTCCTGCACACTCCTTAAGCTCGCCGGGCTACCCCGACGGCCTGGTTTTCACCGCGCAACTCATCTCTTCACTTCACCTTGTCACGCTACCCTCAACACGCTCTGACCCGCGTCCACAGTCTCGAAAACCTCCCGCGCAGTCTCTCCGGCAACTCGGCCAAGGAACTCCAGATGGCTGCTCAGGACAACTCTCCGCGCGTCTTCAAGGCTGCCTCGCTGACCAGCGACGAGTGCGACAGTCTCAACACTGCCTACGATGTTCGCCTCAAGGAGCCCACCAACTACTGGAACAACAAAGGCTTCGTCGAGGCCCTGTACGCCGGCTTCAAGCGACACACCGAAGAGGGAGAACGGCGGCCCGCGGGCACCTATGAACACTGGTCGGACCTGAAGGAGGCCTTCGAGCAGATATGCAGCATATACTCGTTGGGCGAGGACTTCTACTGCAACTGGATCGACTTCAAACTCAAGAGCGCATACTCCACCCAGGACCGCCTTGCACTCATTGAATTTTGCAAAACCCAAGCGCTAAAGGATGAGCCGCGTAGTGTCAAAGTGTGGGTCCAGTTCGGCAACATGTTATACGACTGGTACTTGGCTGCCAACAATCTTACCGAGGAAGGAAGCGATTGGAGCCCACAGGAGCAGCAAGATGGGCAGAATATCTTCACTTGGGCCGAAGTTCGTGAAGCATGGGAACAGGCAGGGCGCGCCACTGGGGCTCAGTTGAAAGACTCCCATCTTGTCTTCAACCGATGGATGGCGATTCAGGAAGCTCAGTACGAGGAAAATCCGCAGCCAAACCTGGCCATTAGTATTGTTGAGCAATACGAGGCTCGACTAACACGCGCTCATGCCCAATGGGAGGAAACTCGAGAGTTGTACAAGCGGTGGGTCTCAGTGGTGTATGCCGACGATATGCCAACCTACGAAGAGAAAATGCAGGCCGTCCACCACGGGTTCGGCGTTTATGCCAGGGCCAACAACGCCTACAAATATCGGAAGACATGGGATGATCAGATCGAAAGCAAGATACAGGAGCACGGCGGTGAAGCGAGCGGAGACGAATACAATCTCTTTGTAGCGTATCTTCGCCACGAAATGAGAAAGGAGGGCGTATTTAGTTTCGATACCATCACGGCGCTCTTCGACCGAGCCGTCCTTCGATTCCCGTACCAGCATGCTCTTTGGCTGGACTACGTGGAATATCTCATCAAGAAAAACGAGCCGACTCGAACTGAACAGGTGTTACAAGAAGCAGTCCGCCACGCTCCCTGGTGCGGCGCGTTATGGGCCCACAAGATCCTCCACCTGGAGATCGCCGGCTTCCAGCGTGCCGCTATCGAGGATGTGAAAAACCAGGCCCTCAAGACGGGAGTCCTTGACGTTGGCGATATGGAAGATCTCATCCAGCTGTTCATTGCCTTCTGCGGCTTTCTCCGTCGCGCCGCCTTCAACACCAACACTACCAACAGCCACAACGCTTCTGCCGCCCACGCTGAAGAGCCTGTTGACGAAGCTGAACTTGCCATCATCTCCGCGATGGAGCACGTCAATGAAGTTGGAATCAAGCAATTCGCCAAGTACGACCAACAGTACCCAGGCGACCCTCAATTCCGACTCGAGAAGATCAAGATCAAGCTCTTGACTCAACAAGGCCGCATCGACGACGCACGCAAGGCCTGGGCAGATCTGAAGTCAAAACATCACGGCCATCTCGACTTCTGGTCTCGCTGGTACACCTGGGAACTAGTGATGTGGCCTGTCCCCAGCGGTCCCAGCTTTGGTATCCTCTCAAACCAGCCTCTGGGAGCCACCGCCGTTCTCGCAGAGGCCTTGAACGAGTTGGACACGATTGACAACCCTGCGGAAGCCGTCCGCATGTATCGACAGCATTGCGAGCAACACGAGAACGCTTCCGTCGTCCAGCACGCCATGATCGTCACCCGCGACGCCGACACAAAGGTCGCTGAGCGTCTAGCCCGCGAAGCTCCCATACTCCAGGAATCAGCTCCTCCTGAGCAACAAGCTTCTCGCGCACAAGTACCAATACAAACCACAGAAGTAGCCACACCAAGCGTGAAGCGAAAGCGCACCCCGTCCCCAGCTCCTGCCGAAGAAGAAGACGAATCGTCCAAGAAACCCAAAATGAACCCGAACCACGCCAAGTTCCTAGCGCAACACGAGCAGAAGGAGTTGGAGAAGCAGAAATCACGCGAAGCCTTAGAAGCGGGCCGGCAGGTTTTCGTACGCGGTCTCCCCTTCAAGGGCTTTGAGCCGCCGGACTTGGCCGATTTCTTGGGCCTGCCGGAGGAGAACGTCAACCACACTGGCGTTGGTCACGCCAGGGCCTATTGCTTCGGCACTTATGACACTCCTGTAAGTTCAAATCACCACCCTTGCCCTGCTTTTTGTTGGTTAGAGCAGTTTTTCTAACACAACTTGTGATTTTCTAGCAAGACGCCGAGGACGCTGTGGCCCGCCTAAATGGCACTGAGTTCTTTGGCCGGACGCTCGAGGTGAAGATCGCGACGCCGAAGGGCCGCGAGGTCGCCGCGGGGTTCCACTCCTTCAGGCGCGCGTTGGGTAATCGGGGCCGCGGGCAGAGGCTTGCGATGAAGCGTGGCCGGATTGGACTCTGAGTGCCGTGCCTGTGCGTGTCTAGTGTGTAGGGAATGGGGGGGCACCGGGGCAGCATCATGTGAACTTTAGCGTGGAGTTTAGGCACTCCTGGCCGGCATTTTGTGTGCTGGAAATGAAGGAATTACCAACAAATTTCGGTATGTGATCAAGAGTGTATGACTGAACGTGATGTGGTGCTTCTTGTAGTATAATGTGATTGATGTAAGTAGATATAGCATGCTACTGGTGCCACTTTTGATCGATAGATACTACCGTAGAAGGTGGCTCAACTAGCAGGTATCTGACTACAGGTTCTATTCTTGACCGATAGATAGCACCGTCAGGGGTGGCATAGCCAGCAGGTGTTTGGGTCCAGGTTCTACTTTTGATCGACGGATACCACCGTAAGAGGTGGCGTAATTAGCAGGTATTTGGCTATAGGTTCTAGTTTTGATTGATGGACACCACCGCGAAGGATGGCTCTATCAGATGGGATATCACGTGACGCGTGCCTGCCGAGAATTTTAACCCCGGCCATCACCACAGCATCAACACCACCATTCGGGACGGCACCCCCGCCACGATGAGCCTCCGAATACCCTCTCGCCAGCTGGCCCGGCCAGGTACACCCATTTTACTCTCTCCATCGATGAATTGAGCTAACAACCCCCAGCCGGCGTGCTCAACAGCCTTCGGACCTCCCTCCTCCCAATCCGCACCCTCACCTCCTCCGCCCCCAGGCCCGCCGAGAAGAAATCCTCCAAGAACGACACTCCCCCGCTACCGTCCGACCCAGAAAAAAACTGGAACCCCATCCTGGCCCAATACACCGCCAAGCAGGAAGCTGCCGCTGCAGAGAAACCCAAAGGCCCCAAAATCCAGCCCACGCCCTCCATTCCCACCGGCGCGCTACCCCCAACCTCCATCTTCGACGTCGTCCCCCAGCGCACCCCTGCCGAGCAGCTCGCAATGGAGCAGCGCGCCCGCCGCGTCGAGGTCCTCAAAGCCCTCGAAACCCCCTCGAAAGCCATCGCCAAGAAGCAACCCCCCAGGAAGGAACTCGCTGTAGAAGCTGATGCCGACACTCCTGCTGACTCCGCCTCCCACCTCGACCGCCACATCGCCGCCTACGCCCTCGATCCCTTCCCCGCGAAACGCCGCGCATGGGAGCGCAAGCGCGTCATCCGCACCATCCGGCACCGCGGGCGGTTATCGAAAACCGCGCTGCTGCTGCGCACGGAACGCAGCGCGGAGTACAAGTCGCCGTTCTTCAATACCTCGGTGAAGAAGCTCACGAAGCTGGCGAATCAGATCGCGGGGAAGCCGGTTGCGCAGGCGCTGGTGCAGATGCGGTTTAGCAAGAAGAAGGTGGCGAGGGAGGTGCTGGCGTCGCTGAAGATGGCGCGGGATACGGCGGTGGTGGAGCGGGGGATGGGGCTTGGGAAGGCGGAGGGGAGGGCTGGGGAGAGTGTGGAAGTGGAGGATAAGAGGGGCAAGACGAGGGTGGTGCGGGATCGGACGGAGATCTATGTGGACCAGGCGTGGGTGGGTAGGGGTCCTTATTCGATGAGTGTGATGCCGAGGGCGAGGGGGCGGGCGGATGTGTTGAGGCATCCGAAGACGAGTGAGTTGATTTCCTGTGCTGGTTGCGTTTTTTTGGGTGAGTGGTGCTAATTGGAGGTTGATAGGTATCTCATTCGTGTTGAAGGAAGAGGCGACGCGGATCCGACTTAGCGACGAGTACAAGAAGAAGCGCGATAATCGGAAGCTTTGGGTACAGCTCCCCGATCGGCCCATCACGGCGCAGAGACAATATGCTCTGTGGTAGCCACCTCCAAAGACCACGTTGGAAGTTGTAAGTTAGGGGCGAATATCAAACATCGAATTGGCTGGCTCGAGAGCGGTTCTCAGCACTCATGGCTTCATCTGTGTATTGGCGTGTAGCATAGACCGCGCATGTAGAACCCTGTATAACAAACCTGTCTTCTTGACCACATCCTGTGCCGCATTCCTTCGTTATTCAGTCTCTTCCTTCTCTTCCTTCACTTCTTTCCCGGGGCATTCATACCTGCGAAGTCGGCAAGGTTGGGAAGGGGCCGTGATAGTCACGGGATATTACGCACACTAGTACGCCACTGCTTGGGGTACACCCACAGGGTTTCGAAGACTCGAGGGCGATGTCAAGCTTCAAGCAATGCAGATCAGACTGCCTCTTGACCAATTGTCTGCTCAGCAGTCAGGCTACCCCCAACAGTGGTGTTGAGTGGGCAAGTCCCCAGACTTGAGGCCTGGGACTGTATGCACCTGCAGACCTTACCTTTATCATGCTATCAAGCTGCCTTCGTTACGGATCTTGTCCTATGATCTACTCTGAAGATCGCCGAAGGTCGGCCCCGGCGGTTCGCTCTTAACACTCCATCCAACCTTCCACCCAACCTTCCACCCAACCTTCCACCCAACCTTCCACCTTCTTCCACCTGGCCTTCCACCCGCCTTCATCCACCTTCATCGACCTTCTTCCAACCTTCCACCTAACCTTCTACTCACCTTCGTCCAACCTTCATCCACATTCATCACACCTGCATCAGACACCCTCGCAGGTACGTCCCTCGGGACATTACTTTCCACCGGAGGGACGTACCTGCAATCAACATCGACCTGCCGTTGCCATGATATCAGTCCGCCCTAGGTATAGATTTTCCTCTCACTTCTCACCTTCTTCGTTCTTCACCACCGCATCCTCCGTTTCCTTATTCTTCGCACAGCTCACAATTCATAGCCTAAAGTCTTTCACTTCATCTTGATTACTTCAGACGTCCCTCATTGCATCAAGCCACGCATCAAGATTACCTCTCTCGGCATCTCGAATCAGCCTCTCCTTCGATCGTATTGACAAGCCGCCCTCAATCACAGCCTCCAGACGCTCTCTTCTATAGCCGTCTTGACACCTCCAGGCGTCCTCTATCCTGACAACCCATCCATCAAAAGCACTCTCTCGGCATCTCGAATCCGCCTCTCCGTCGAGCGCATTGACAAGCCCGCCCTCAATCACAGCCTCTGGCCGTTCTCTTCTGCACCCGTCTTGACACCTCCAGGCGTCCCCCACCATGACACGCCAGACAGCAAACTGCCCTCCGTATCTGTCCGGAAACGGCGTCCTAGTCGCAGTTGTCGGCATGCCGGACCCTCCGTCTGAGCTCAGCGCCATCTACCGAGCTTTAGACGGTCTTATCCCCCGAGTTTACAACGCTCTGATGCCCTCCATGGCCAAGAAGGGAGGTTTCACATATGACCAGTTCCTTCTGACATCAAGTGCAATGCGCCAGCGCCTTAGCGAGCCCGAGCTGAACAGCCACCGTCGCCGTACCCTGCGCGAGCTCTTCGGCAGCTACAAGATCGTCACCGAGGCCCCGGCGTGCTACTTCGTGGAGGAGCTCTGCGATATCTACCCCAATGTGCGGTTGATCTTGAACACAAGAGCACCGTCGGCGGGCCCTTGGCGTCACTATAAGGCGAAAAGCTTACTCGCGATCCCCGGACAGGCCGTCGCGCATGGCTTCAATCGGCTGGCTGTCGGCAGCGAGACGGGCGTGTACGTGGCGTCCCGGGACCATCTTCTCAAAGAACGGTATGGAATGTCGTTGATACATCACCCAAAGCTGTTTGAAAGGCACAATGCGTGGGTACGCCGGGTGGCAAAGGAGAAGAACGTGAAGTTGTTGGAGTGGAATGAGGACGACGGGTGGGAGCCTTTGTGTGAGTTCTTGGGGTGGGAGGAACTGAGCTGCGGGTTCCGCATGACGCCGCGTAAGCGGCCTACCGCCCCTGTGAGGGCCCTCACTGTCCCAAGAAAGATCTTTAGGACCGCCACGGCGTGAGCGTTCCGGTTGCTTTGGGGAGTTGTTTGGAGGCGTTGTCGTTGCTTCGGGAAATTGTTTGGGGGAGTTCCTGGTTGCTTTGGGGAGTTTTTTTGGGGCGTATTGATAGCACGATCTGAATTTCAAGCTGGTTTCTTGTTGTTTACCGCTATCTGAGGTGGCTCGTATATGTGCATGAAACTAAAAAGCTCCATTTTTGCCCAATCGACACTACTGTCAGGAGGGCCCCAGCTAGCAAGTATCAACGTCGTCAACTCCAGTTTTGCTTACGTGATACCGCTGTTAGGAGCACCCCAGCTAGCAGGTCAGGACTCTGATTCCCAGCGTTTAGCAGGTGTTTGATACCGTCTGAAGTCCTCTAGCAGTGCCAAAAATCAAGAGATAGGTTGTTAAAACCCGCACGCGCCGAATTGACCTGCCTTTTGACAGATTGAACAACTTGTTAAAGCTAGCACGTTGTGTCGTGCTAGATTCTTTTTACTGGCGTTTGGCATGTGTTTAGTACCGTGTGGAGTACCCTAGCTAGCAAGTACCAGCGTTGTTAAAAGGTAGTCCAATCTCTACTGTGTAAACCTTTACATAGTATTTAGGATTTTGAAAACCGGCTAAAGTACACCCAGACGTCGGAAGGAGTGCCTAAACCTGTCTCGGTCCTGAAGCGCGAAATTAACACGCTTGATAGCACTTTTAGGGGTGGCGTAACTAGCATGTGGCGTAGTAGTCAAAAGGTAGCTTGATATCTATGGTGTTTATCTTAACATCGCATTCGCGGTTGGAAAGGCCTGTGAGTTCGATGTTGTAGTCCCGCGGCTTCAATCTTGCGCGCTTGGTAGCACCATTTGAGGTGGCTTGCGGCGGTGTAACTATAGAGAGCACGATGTCAAAGTTTCAAAGCTTCATATTGGACGGGATAGGATTGTATGGTTTTGAAAGGTGTTTGATAGCGTTTGAGGCGGCCGGTGGGGTTGTAAATATGAGCACGTAATGTTAAAGTTTCAAAGCTTCATATTGGAAGGGATAGAATTATACGGTTTTAAGGGATGTTCAATGGCGTTTCAGGTGGCCGGTGGGGGTGTAAATATAGGGGGCACGATGTTAAAGTTTTAAAAGCTTTATATCGAAAGGATCGCTGCAATTGTGCACATATGTGTAACTACTGTGAGGAGGACTCTAGTAGGAAGGCAGCCAGTCGGTCAAGAGGGAGTGCAATATGCGAAGCTTACTTTCGCGTTGTAGTTCCAACCATTTAGAGAACCTTATAGCTAACTCGTGGCCTGTTTGGTGGTCGTTTGTTCGATGGATACCACTGAGAGGAGGACCCTAGTAGGAAGGTAGCCAGTCGGCTAAGAGGATGTGCAATATGCGAAGCTTACCGGTTCGCATTCTCGGGTGGATCTTTGTTTGATAGATACCACTGCGAGGAGGGCCCTGGCAGGAAGGTAGCTAGTCGGCCAAGAGGAAGTGCAATATGTGAAGCTTGCCATCGTTCGCATTCTCGGGTGGACCTTTGTTCGATGAACACCACTGTGAGGAGGGCCCTGGCAGAAAGGTAGCCAGTCGGCCAAGAGAGTGTGCAATTATGAGACCCTATCATACTCAGACCGTTTATCCCTCGGCCGCGTCGAAGATTGCAAACATTCCCTTCTCCCCTCGTCCGCCGACATCTTGCTCCTTTGGGGCCTTCCCATTCAGCCACATTCGATGATAATCAACACCACCCCACACCCAGCCAAGCTCTTCAAAGACCTTCCTACCCTCAGGATTCGGGGAGAATATCTCTGCCACCATGCTGCCCTTTGAACTTTCGATATCCTGCATTGCTTTATTCAGGAGAACGGACGCTTGCTTGTACAAATCAGCGAGCAGAGGTCCAAAGCGGTGCCCGTGCTCCATTCGACGGACCATAACCCAGCCAAGGAGTTTGTTTGCGTCTGTGGAGGAAACGAGGGCGTATCCGTAGACGTCAGGACGGGAGAACAATGCTTCGTCGGACCACAGTTTGGGGCGCTCGAATCCGGTGTGGGCGAGGTCGCTCTCAACTAGGAGCTTCTGCGGAACCTCACGGAGATTTACCAGCTTCTCGCCTTCTTCCGGTTCAAAGACCGCCTTGCTTAAGGGTGCCTCACTCGCCGATGGACGCACCATGAGGACTAGGGGACATTTCGTAACAAAGCCCCTGCGCTCGTACGTCGGCACTTGCTCAGCGACACCGTCGAGTCCAACGATACCGGTGTTGTGGTCGGCATAAAACTTTAGAAGAGATCTGAACAAGGCCGCGCCCCATCCTTTGCCGCGGTGCTGCTCGTTTACGATGAAGAAGCCTACCCAACCGGTGCTGTTGGCGTAGACAAATGGGACGATGCAGCCCTCAGCCGTTTCGTCGTCTCTGGATTGCACAACTAGCCAGCCCTCTTTTCCTGCGACCGTGTAGTGGGTCTGGCCGTCATTGAAGTCGCGGGACTGAGAGTTTGTTAGCGTCTTGCCTTATTGAGAGTCTAGTTACCAGAGCAGAACAGTAGTTTCCTAATAAAACTTGATCATACCCACTGCAGCTTCTGCATTTGAGGCCACCAAAAGTCGCGTGCTTCTTCGAGAGACTTTGCAGGCCGCACAATATATTCCGAGTTTGGGGTGACAGAAGCCATGTCGATACTTCTCGAAGCACCGAGCAGGTTACAAAAGCAGTAGAAGATGGAAAATGGTTTCAAAACTCTGTCTGGGAAATTGAATTGGGGAAGCTTCCTTGATGTTGTATGAAAGAATGCCGCAGTTCGGTGCTACTTGTATAACCAGCAAGATGGAACCACTGTAAGCCCTAACTCTATAATGACCAGGGGCCACCGAACAGCTTTCGTTCTGACTAATCCTCCTGCGCCCTTCGCGATTGACTCATGTGTAGTATACCGATGAGCTTGTGCTAGGTAATAGCCACATGCGTCGTTCCGCTCGACGGTATTCTCCGCCGGCGTCAGTGAATTGCCTTGAAGCAGTTATAGCCGTTCTGCCGCACTCGAAGACTGCCCTACCGACAAGGCCGTGGAGGGATTGCTGTGTTTCAACAGAGCGGAATTCCGAGTGTCCCTGGCGATTCTACCAGATTTATGACCGAATATATGTTTCTGTAAGGCTCGATGTCGCAGAAACGCTAGCATTGGTCGAGACTGCGGCATCAGAGGCTCTTGATATGGAGGCTGAAGTCGAGCAATGCCTGGAGAAGGCAGGTGGATGAGAGTCTGGTCGAGACCTTTCGGAGGCGGGAGGGCGGGAGTGTCCGCCGGAGCATCCGCGATGCTAAGGTGGGAAGGATCTAAAGCTTTATGAGCGTAGCTGCAGATGGTCAACCGCATATTTAGAGGGTTTCGGCTGGTGTTGCTTACTTCTTGATATAATCTGATCCTTCGCACGTAGTAGCCTTTGAAGCGGGCAAAAAGAGATTGAAAACGAGGATTTTTGCTCCAATTGCGAAGAGTGGCTGAGGGATATAGCTATAAAAGTCAGGGAGACGGCGACATATGCCTTAAAGCATCGTAGTCCTCAAGAATGCTATCCTTCATCGTTTGGCGGCGGCATTGGCATGCCTCTTTGAACTTTTCCCTCCAATTACCTGAAAGCACTCAGCAGCGCGTCTCAGTGACAGTGATTTAAGATAACAAGACCGATGGTAGCATCATCACAATAGCAGCGAAAATATCGTCTTTAGTATCGAAACAATGACGGCGTGCAATGACTCGCGCGTACCAAAGCTCTCTGCTGAGACCCCAGCCAAAATTCCTAGGCGCCCCTCAGCGCCGCCCCTCCACCACCTTCAACCACCTCCAAAATAATAATTTAAGGACAGCATGGCACCCTCTCCCTGTGCCGTCTGCCAAACTAATCGGGCACTGATCCTACGTCCGAAGAACCACCAGAAGCTCTGCAAGCCTTGCTTCATCTCCGTTTTCGAGGCCGAAATCCACCACACAATCACCACCAACAACCTCTTCCATCGCGGCGAACGTATTGCTATCGGGGCATCGGGCGGCAAAGACAGCACAGTACTCGCGAGCGTGCTGAAGACTCTCAACGAGCGATACGACTATGGTGTGGAGCTAATACTACTCTCGATCGATGAGGGCATCAAGGGTTACCGGGATGACTCCCTCGAGACCGTCAAGCGCAATGCGAAACAGTACGATATGCCGCTGACAATACTGGGTTACGATGAGCTATATGGATGGACAATGGATCAGGTCGTGGAGCAGGTTGGTAAGAAAGGGAATTGCACGTACTGTGGTGTCTTCCGGAGGCAGGCTCTGGATCGAGGGGCAGCCAAGCTGGGAGTCAGACATGTGGTTACGGGACACAACGCCGATGATGTTGCGGAAACGGTGTTGATGAACTGTGAGTGCTTCCTTCCTTTGTCCCAGGGATGGAAGACTGGGTTGCTGACGGCCTTCGCGCCTGCTAGTGCTCCGTGGAGACCTACCCAGACTCTCTCGAACGACTTCAATCGTAACTTCGACGCCTTCTATTGTCCCATCCTCTCCTGAGACGACCTCACACACGAACATAAAGCGGAGCAAGCCTCTCAAATACGCCTATGAGAAGGAGATTGTGCTCTATGCTCACCACAAGAACCTCGATTACTTCAGCACCGAATGCCTATACTCGCCAGAAGCCTTCCGAGGCAGCGCTCGCGCCCTGATCAAGAACCTCGAACGAGTACGCCCTAGTGCCATACTGGATGTTGTGCGGAGTGGTGAAGACATGGCTAAACTTGTGCCTGGTGGGAACGAGAGTTGCGGGAATGGCTGCGGAGGGCACGCTACAATCGTAGAGGAAGAAGAAGGTGGTTGTGGGAGCTCCAATGGACGAACATCAGGAGGAGAGATGGCTTCCATGGAGAAGCAGCTCACACAGACCGAGGTTGCGGCTGAAGAGGGTCTGGAGGTCGAGATTACAACAGCTGGCACGAAGCCCCCAAACCCCCCAGACTCGGACGCTATACCACTAGTGAGCGGTAAGAAGGGGAAGAAGCTGAAGGGACCTCCTCATGGTGCCCGCAAGCAGCCTGCTAAGCAAACCATGGGCCAATGCGCCCGCTGTGGCTACCTCTCGAGCCAGGAAATCTGCAAAGCCTGCGTCCTACTCGAAGGTCTCAACAAGAACAGGCCTAAGAACTCCATCGAAGTCAGCTACGACAATCCCGAAGAATCGGCTCCCAGTAGCAATACTGTCGCCAACAGTGTTCAAGAGCTGTTACTAGGTCCGGACTGAATCAATCCTCTCCCGATACGATACAGTATAACACAGAACAACAAACGACAAACGGACAAACGCGTCTCCGATCCCTATCGTGCTCACGTTGCCGCCGTCATATGAATGGCACACTCTCCGCCTCGGATGCCCCACCTGCAGACACCCGTCGGCTAGACGCAATACCCGAAGGTTTTGGGAAACCCCAGATACCATCATCGTCCGCCTTATTCCCGCGGCATTTACAATCTCCCCCACCTTCAGCGACACCTCGCACCGCGCACGTCAACTAGCAAAATATAGAGTATGGCAATTTGTGGGCGCGCAGTACCTGTACCACAGACTGAGCTGGCTGTGCGTGGGGCGGCTGTCGTCGGCTACGACATTATGGGACATGGGTTCAGTAGAACACCACCACGAGCGCACGCGGGCACATGTAATATCTGGGGATATCATGTTGCCGCGTCTGGTGATTTTGGGGAATGAGGTGGTGGGGATGAGGCGGTGCTGGGCGCAATGATGATGAAGTGAATATCTATCCTGGTATATCGTTACGTAACTAAGTACTAAAGTACTTTTTTCTGTGGCGAAATGCCTAGAAACATAATTCACCAGCTGTAAATTCACATGAAATCAAGTGCACCATAGTAACACAGATATCTGAGGTAGAGAAGACGAAAGGTCTTATCTATAATTCGTGATCGTTATATGCAGGACCAAGCACCAAGAAAAGGTAGCAAGCAGCAAGCAGTTCTTGCGCGCAAGCAATATGCAGAATCTTCCCGAATGCCAACCCTACACATCATCCAGCAGTGCTAGAAGATGCAGTGTAGTTGACATCCAAAAACCCATCCGTCGCCGGATCTCACACACTCCTCCGCCCAATCATAGACTCCACTTGAACCCCTCGCTCAACTTCCACGGCCCATCCACGCTGACAGCCCGCTTATGCCCCGCACTACTCGCAGACTCCGGGTCGAGGATCTGGACATTCATGACTTGCATCTCAGCCGACGGAAGATACCCACTCCCAACCAAATTCTCGCCATCCCAGTCGAACTCGAGATCGAGGAGCGGGTCTTGCACTAAGCTCTCCCCGTCGTCGACATACAGCGACCCGTGCGCAGTCCCATCTAGGCCTGGCGCAATCGTGATGTTGAAGTCCTGCTTGCGGACCTCATCCAGCGTCATAGCCGAGAAAGCGCGTTGGACAATGATGCTACCGCCTTTGATGTGCAGCGGGATATCCGTAAGTGCGAGATTGTTCAGTGTGACGCTCTTGCCGTGACCGCGGACTGCTTTACCGGTCCAGTAGTCATACCAAATGTCGTCAGGGAGGTAGATGCTGACGCTCGTGCTGTTCTGGTCCATAACAGGCGACACGAGGAGACTAGGGCCGTACAGCCACTGCGTTTGGATGGCGAACGTGTTCGTGTCGTTAGGGTACGCGAAGAACAGCGGCGACACGAGCGGCGTGCCATTCTGCGTCTGCCTATACAACGCAGTGTAGATGTAGTCCGCGAGCTTATACCGGACGTCAATCGCCTTCTTCGCGGCCTTCGTGACGATCGGCCACAGGTAGAACTCCTGCTTGGCCGCGGTAATATCGGCGTGGTTGCGGTAGAAGGGCTGGAAGGCGCCGAGCATGGCCCAACGCGCGCACAGGTCCTCGGTTGTGTCCAAGTTGAAGCCGCACACGTCGCTGCCGACCATGGGCATCTGGTGCAGGGAGGCGAATGTCAGCATCTGCTGGATGGAGGTGCGGTAGTGATCCCATAGCGAGGCGTTGTCGCCGAACCAGTGAGCGACTTGGCGCCCGGCGCCCGAGAAGGTGCTGCGGGTGAGGACGAAGGGACGCTTTGTGGGGCGGCGGGCCAGCATAGCGGCGCGGGTGGTGTAGGCTGACATGGTGCCGTAGAAATTGTGGGTGTCGTATTGGGCGGTACCGTCGTAGTTGGAGATGTTAGTCCAGATGGCGCGGTTTGAGATGTCGCCTTGGTGGTTGTGAATGCCGTAGGAAGGGTTGAGAAGGTTGCGGCCCGCGATGCCTTTCATTCCGTCTCCGGAGTCGCGCTTTGAATGAGGCTGGACTGTAACGGGGATGGTCAGAAAAGAATGGTATAGGGGGATGGGTGGAACAGTTATCAAATCCTCTTAGCCGCCGAAGTTCTTAGGAACTGCTTGAGGGGCTTCTGAAAACTCGACTCGAGCAGCACTTCAGAGAACCCGACGAAAGAGCATCTGATATGTTGTTCTAGCGTACTTACAGTCTTGGGGAAAGCCAGGAATGCGGCGGCCAGTGTCGTTCCGAGGTGCCTGCGCGGGTTCTGGTGGGATATTATCCTGCTGGGCAAGCACTGGACACATGTTAGTATGTTGTGAGAATCCATTTCAGACAAAATTGATCCTACCTTCAGGGACACATTTTACATCCCCACAAAAGTTTGAGGCTTCATTCATATCGATCCTAAAAAGCATTAGCACATAGTTTGGGTCAAGTTTCGCCAACGGCTCTCGAGGTTGATTCGTAGAAAGCATGCTTACCAAACACCATCGATATCAATGCCCGTTTTCGGGTCGAAAGCGTGACCAAGCTCGCCCGTCCACCACTCCTCAGTAGTTGGAGCAAGCCAATCCGGATATGCAATTACGCCAGGCCAAGCGACGGCGTGGTATAAGGCGTCGTTTGCGGTCTTCAAAAAGACATCTTGGTCTACGCCTCGCTTGTATGAGCTGAGGTTTGACGCTACATGGATTCCAGGGTCAATGATTAGAACATATCGCTGGTTACGGCTATGCAATACGTCAACAAGCTCCCGCATCATGCTCAGCTTGAAACGCTCGGGATCTGTCGTGAAGTCTTGACGCTTGTCCATGTAATTAATATCCGTCCACATGACTTCGAGAGGGATTCCGGCTGTGGAATAGTTTGCAACAACTTCAGCCACATCCAAGGTGTCATTGTACCCGTACTTGCATTGGTGGAAACCGAATGTCCAATATGGCTGCATGGCAGGTAGTCCGACTATCTCGGCATACTGCTTGCTGACATCCACAGGGTCGGGACCGGCTACTATGTATAGATCGATGACGCCGCCCAAGGTGTTGTACTCCAGGAAAGTGCCCGAAGACGGATTGTCGATTTTGATATCCATGCCATTGGAGTTCAGGAGGAACACACCATGCGTGCCATTGCCGCCGCGGTGGTCAAAGTACATGGGGTGGCTGCCATACAAGTTTGAATGGTTAGGGATGAACGGTGATTCGGCGTTCCAGAGCGTGCGTGTGTAACTATGAGTCTCCAGTTGAAAGGAGTCGGAATGCTCGCCAAGGCCGTACAAGCTGGGGTTTTGCGGCAGCTGGGTGCGGAGACGAACATATTGTGACTCGAAGATCAACGTGCCACCGGGTCCTGACGTGTCGAAAAGTATCTTGCCAGAATCTTTCCGCTTCACCTTAAAAGAGAAGGGCTTCTCGGTCAGATCAAACTCAAGAGCAGCTCCAGATGCTCCAACAGCATCATTGTCGGGTCGCGGAAGGACAGACTCTTGCACTTGGTAGACTTGACCGGCGGCATCAGATATCTTGATGTGGAGGCGGTCCTCTGTTGGATTATCAGCCACAGTTACTATCTGGCTAGACAAGTGCTTGTTTCAGGCCCGACTTACCAGTCTGGTACTCGACCAGCAACTTCAATGCGTCTATATCTTTTCCATACGCATTGCATGCTGGTCCCGCGAGCTTGAGATCAGCCGTAAGGGAGGAGTCGGTCTTGACGATGTTGGACACATTGTAGCCCGGACAGCTGTCGGTGGAAGAGGTTGAACCGCGTTCAACAACGGCGCGGGGATGCGCAAGGGGGCTTGCAATGGCTGCAGTAGCGGCGGACGCCACCAAGCACAAGAGGCGAACAAGCATGCTGGCAGCTAAAATAGGTATGGTGAGCCTCGCTTGATAGCCAATTGAGGTACAGGTGGCTTTACTTACTTGCTGAAGGCCACTTTTGCTGTATGTCTGCGGTGATGTATTTTGTAAGTTGACGGACACAGTGCGTCTTGTGCTTAAGCCTTGAAAGCTTCTGAGTCCTTCGTAGGGCCCAAGCTTGCCAAGAGATGTTCAGCAGGTGAATGCGCGAATTTGGTGCTCGACTCTATGCCCGTCCTCAGCGAAAGGCCGCGATGCTGCACCTTGCTTCCCACTGTGCACCCAGCTTCTCGCCCTTCTCTTTAAACAAATTTTCTCTGCCCTCCCAAGAGTGCCCTGGCAGATAACCCACGACCCAGCGAAGCGCGCCCAGTGACCCATCAGCAGCATGTCTGATTGCATGGTAGCGGTCCCGCAATTTATATGTGCCCCATGACGATCTACGAGGCCCAGGATGGCCAGCCATCTGCAGGTTCGGCATCGTAATTCTACCCTGGCCATGGTAGTGAGTAACGGTGCACGCGACATCGCTGGCGCGGTCGCAAGGGAACGGGATAGCTCATCGTAATATGCAGTGTGGCTGGCAGTCGCAAAGAGCCTCAGGCCGTCTCGTAGACTGACGAGCGCACATGCTCTCTCTTCAGTATCACCTTCTAAACGGCGATTAGATCTGCAGACAGTCAGTAACTCGTGTTGGGGAGCTGCGTTGAGTCTGCTGGGTGGAATCCGGCTCGGTAAACGCTGTGATAGAGTTCGTTCAGCAGCGGCTCGGTGATGGTCAAGTATTGTATTGTTTGATGAGTGAGGGAGGAAGCTAGCTACAACGGAAGGATAGATATACGCATCTCTAGCTGTAGCGGCTAGCTCATGAAGTAAGGAATCGTTGTGCAGCGTAGGACAGTGCGTTTTCGTTCTCTCGGGCCCAAGGCGCTCTCAAAGTCCTCCTCTTATTTCAATGAAAGACACTGCTTCAAATTTTCTCAAAGAAAGATACTGCTTCGCAAATAATCTGGCGGCAATCGCGCAGAAATGTCCAGAGATCGTGTTTTGAGTCAGTAAAATCCTGTAGTCTCGCAACTATTACGTGTCATCAGCTTAGATGAAAGAGAAAACGAGTTACAATGTGCCGGATCGAACACACCAGTTCGCAAGTGGCGCCACTTTCAGCTTCGACGGCTTGAGATCTCCAACCAAGAAGGATCTATTGCTTCGCTCTTACTTTGATTGGGTTTTTCCAATCTGCTGATTATATCCGGTGTCGGATCAATCGTAATGTTCTGCGACATTACCTTCAATTTTCCCCAAGTATTCTTGCTCGTGACGCGACACGACTTGATGAGCACACCCTACTTATGCAGTAGCTTGTTCTCACCATGATTCGTGCTAATGTGTTCGAGACCAAGCTAGACCGTCCTCGCGTGTACGAAACTCCCTCGAGCATGAATTTGAATTTCCTAGTGTTTAAGAGCAGCATGAGATCCGGAGGAGGGCCGAAACATCGGGAATCTGGCTTCCAGGAGAATAAACCTTCCATCGAGGCTTTAAGGCCGTTCTCAAAATGTTGGACCTTCGATGGTCCACAGTACTGAGATACTTATATCATGCGACTCGGGATGAAAGGTGACATAGCGTTACTTGTTGGGATTTGAGGGGAGAAACTGATTACCCTCTAGCTCGCGTCCATAAATGTTGTGTGCTAGAACTTGAAGGCGAAACATGCGACGAGCTTTATAATCATAAGGTTGATTGCAGGAAACATGTAATTGGTAGACATGATTTCTGCTCGTAGTACCATGTGTAGACTGTGGGACGGACAGCCCCGGACAGGAGCGTCAGACATTGGGCCACCGAGTCCGTCTCCGTTGGGTTATCTTGGAAGATAAAGACACGAGGACCAATTAAGCAAAGTTGTCATCGCGAAGGGTTTCTGGATATGCCTGAGAGTTACCTGGTCTGTTGGTCTTCTCATCATTGTCCTAGCACCGAACTTCTGGATTTCAGTAGCGCTCCTGTTACCTTCATAAGGCATTAGACAAGGCTTTGCAACATTGAATTCATGAAGCCAAAGCGTATTGGCAGAGAACCGAATAAAGATGCCTGGAGTGTAGCCGTGGAAATCACTTAGGGTCGGGGCATCGGAATGGATTCTGGTCATGGCGGATTAGACAGTTGTAACGATGAAGCTTCGTAGTGGCAATTCCAAGTGAATTGAAGGAGTGAATGGAAGGTATGAAATTGATATTTTGGATCCAGGGGCAAAACCTTTCCATCCATGCAGACAGATGATGACGGTAGCCAAGCATCGAAATCCTCCTCAGCCCTACGCTGACTCGCGCCTTCTGCCCTCTCCAACATCAACAGCGATTCCCAAACATCGCCACCTCTGGCTCTTCCACCCCGTCAGAGCTGTTCCTCATACGCTGTCCCCCTCCTCTTCCTCCTTCTCCTCGCCCTCCTCTCCGTGAACCACAGCTTTGACCTCAACACCACAACCATGCCCCGCAAAACTGGGGCCCAAGCCTCCTCCTCTAGCAACGGGGCCGATTCCTCAGACCCCACAACCACCGTCCTAGCCTCGACGAACTCCCGCGGCCCCTCTACCTTCTCAGATGGCGGCCCGTTGCCAAAAATGATTGTCTTCGACCTGGACTACACGCTCTGGCCTTTCTGGGTAGATACACACGTCACGCCGCCACTGAAGGCGATTGTGGGGAAGGGCGCGGGAACCAAGGTCAAGGACCGGTATGGGGAGGGGTATGGCTTCTATGGGGACGTGCCGGAGGTGTTGGCTGCGGTAAGTTGCCCTATTCTCAACCCAGTTACTCTGGGGTATCTAGGCTCAAATTAATGAGCACCGAGACAGAAGAACCATATGCTAATTTGAGGGAACTGGTACAGATCCGAGCCAAAGGTATCAAGATCGGCGCCGCCTCTCGAACCCACGCGCCTGAACTCGCTCGCGAAATGCTCAAGCTCCTCTATGTTCCCTCCACCTTCTCAGCCGCTACCCCCGCCTCCGATCCCTCATCTACACAACAGATGAAAGCACTCGAGAGCTTCGACTACCTACAGATCTTCCCAGGGAACAAGATCACACATTTTGAGGCGCTGAGGAAGCAGTCGGGGGTTAAATACGAAGAAATGCTGTTTTTCGACGACGAGGCGCGGAACAAGAATGTGGAGACTTTGGGCGTGGTGATGTGTCTCGTGAGGGACGGAGTCAGCACGAAGGAGGTGGATCGGGGAGTGGAGAGTTGGAGGAAGAGGAACAAGCTGGGTTGAGTGGTGGCTCTGGGCCTGGAGTCAGAGTGCAGGGCGATTGAGGTGTGCAGAATAGGCATTTCTGCTTGAAGAGCAATGGGTACTTTGGGTCGACCATACACGGACTTGCTAGGAGCAGTGGAATTCGAGCGGCATTCGAGCGGTTAGGATACAACGAGAGATGATATTTCTCATGAAGTCACGATACTACACTAGATGAGGCACAATGAGCGCAATTTGGATGCTGAGCGGCGTTTGGGCTAGGGGACCAAGCGGTGAAGACACATCTGATGTTTCCTCTGGAGTTCTGACACCGTACACACACATACATTCAATCATGGCGATTGAAAAGGATTTTGGGATGGCTCTGGACATACATGGAATATCAATAAAACAGTCAACTGGTATACACACAGCGCAAATTGTTGTTCCACCCCCTCAGCATTCAAACTGTTTTCCCAACGGTATACAAACAAACAGTCCTATCAGAAACGAACAATTTATGCATAAGAATCATATTCCCTGCCTGCTCCTAGCTGTACCAAGCTGAGGAACAATATATCGGCGTCTCGGACCTGGGGAGAAGGCTGAATAGGCCAGGTCTCATACTTCAAAAGCTCTTGGGATCGTGCCTGCGCAGAGTCGCAGAAGGCTGTATTCATCACCACTAGTCGAGATGACCGCAGATTCCATTGCCCAAACGCGACCACTCCTCGGGTGTATGTTGTAGGTCCAAGACGCCCTGTCCGCCATCAGAATACCTGTCACCCAGCCTGTCTCTTCGCGGCGAGCAGCTGCCTACCCCCATTTGTCTACACCAATATGTAGGGATATGGCTCGCCGCGAGTGGATCGGGAGGGGGTACGAAGGATGGAACGACGCAGCGGATGGAGGTGAACTCTGAGGCATCGCGACGATGGCGTCAGACAAGTCATAGGAGCGGTCCAGTATAAATTGTTTGGAGGCGGGGTCGCATTGTCAGTGCTGAGAAAGTTCTGGCGAGTCAAAGGCGATTCGAGGTCGAGGGTTGGTCATTGCGTTCGGTGGAGGAGTGTAGTAGCGCCAGATTTGGAATCAAGGAGGAAGTCAGGTCCTACCACTGAGGAGGCCCTGCCTTCGAAGACAAGGAAGGGAGTAGGAGTGATACTGAGGCATAGTATGAATTACTACGTGGGTTGTACAACGCGAAGTCTTGGTGTTCTACGATCCGTTGTGGGGAAGACCGGGCGCAGGATCATCAAGCTTCGTGTCCGCAAAACTGCCGGGCCTTCCAGGAGCACTCAACACCACGACTGCTATGCTCCGAAATACGATTCCAGCACGGAGGAGAAGCAAAGCGAGAAGATTCACACAACCTCCTTGCTAGTTCACAAAGTACTTGTTCACTAATCCTCTACTCGGCTACAGCGAACCGGCAGCTCCCTGTTGGACCCCTTATACACGCCTTTCATATGCCACTATGCCGCGGTTAGCAGCTCGAAAGGTTCAGCACCTGCAAACGAGGTTACTAGGGTGTCCACAACAGGCAGGCTTCCGGTCTGGCTCCAGGCCTCGCAGATGCATCAGGCCTCCTCCGGCAATATCAGGTAATATGAGGTAATAAATCCGCAACGAGTGGCTGCATGAGAGTTTCCAGAAATTTTTGAAACGCTGCTCCCTACTGCGATTAGGTTAAACCCCCGCATACTTTAGGGCTGTCAGCAACGGCGCCCGCGTTGCCATCCAGTAGGCAACGACGGCGCCAGATCTCACCCGGCGCGTCCGCAGATTCTGGAGCACCGCCCCTGGCCGATCGCGTGTACGGCGAGCCTCCACGCCTGCAGATTGGGCGGGCGGCGAAGACCGGGGGCGACCAGCGTGGAATTAGGGTCTTGGAGCTGCTAAGCGTGTCTGAACCCGCATGGCGGCAGATTCACAAGCATGTACCATGGTCCTTCATGCACGGCATTGGCCCGAGGCATGTCGTCTACAGGACGGAATATGTAGTTGGCCAGAGCCCACATGCCAGGTCCCAGCTTCGTGGGTGCATGTGTGTTGTCAGATGGGTTTTCTCCTTGCCCCTTCAACCCTTCGACTTCCACTCTGCGTGTCCTGTGTGTCCATGAGGTTCAACGAATTCGAAGCATCGCCTGAGGCATTACTGTGAGCGCTGATGGTGCTGTGCTGGTCACTTTTCCTATTGAATCCTCAACACATTCGCTTCCAACCCCGCCCGGATGGCTGACAGAAGCCATGAGGTGCTTGCGGTAGCCATTCTTTTTCTCGTTACTTCATGGATTACCGTTAGCCTACGAGTCTATGTTCGTGCCGGTATGCTAAAAACTTTCGGGGCTGACGACTGGACTATGGTGACCACCTTGGTGAGTGCAATTAGGATCCCTCGAGGATCAGCCAGCAAAAAGCATCCTCATCAAATTAGAAAAGACGCTCACAAACCCACAGCTTCTCTTCACGGCGTACCTAATCTGCCAGATTGGAGGTGTCCAGTATGGCACGGGTAGACATGCCAAAGACCTCTCGCCTCACAACAAGCGAACGGCGTTGCGAGTTAGTCTCCCTACCAAGATTAAGCATCGAGTTCCTATTGACACGGCTACAGTACTGGTATTTATGCGAACTATTTTACATCTCAAGCAGCTGCACACTGAAAATCGCGCTGGGAATCTTCTTTCTGCGCTTCTCCACTAAGAGAGTTCATATCTGGATAACACGTCTACTCATGATTGGAACCGGTATCTTTGGAACGGGTTACTTTTTCCTTGTCATGTTTCAATGCACTCCAATCTCCGATTATTGGACCGTTTCTCCAGGGTCAGCACGATGTGTCGACACCAAATACATTACTGGGGCCACTTACGCCGCGAGCGCCCTCACCGCGATCGTCGATTGGACTTTTGGTATTCTCCCTATATTCCTCGTGTGGAATTTGCAGTTGGACCGGAAAGCAAAAGCCTATGTTGCTGGGATTCTAGCCTTCGCTTCCATGTAAGCTTTTCGGTCAGAGAATGAAGGTAATTTAAAACTGACAGATCCGTAGTGGAGGTATAGCAACCATAGTCCGCATCCCCTCCGTTTCGGGTCTGGATAATTCGGCGGACTACCTCTGTAAGCGTCTCCCCTTGATATTGCGATCCTACAACTCCTCTTCGCCGCTGTCGATTCTTCCAATTTGTCTACGTCCAGCTCTCTCTATACACATGATCACTTTCTTATGATATATCTCTGCAGGGTCTACTACCGATCTGGCAATCTGGTCTACAGTAGAACCAGGTATTGGCATCACAGCTGGATGCTTGGCAACACTGAGACCGCTTCTTCAAACTCTGCTCTGGCGCGTAGGGCTCAGCTCCTCTGCTCCAAGTGCGGCACAACAAATCGGAGGCCGCGGACGATCAAATCGCCAAAGCAGATTCGGTCACCATCGGGGGAGCCACTGGCTCGCTGACCTCCGCCCCGACAACGTTGGTACCGTCACCAGCGTCACTGGACCCTCGAGAGCCAGCAGGCGGGACCGGTCAAGCAGTACAGAGCGGATGATGTTAAGCACTGGTGGGATTACAAAAGAAGTTGTGGTGGAGTACACGTCTGAGGCGGGGACTATATAATTCTTTGTCTGTACAGGGGCTTGCGTGACACAGCTATGTATAGGCGTTCAAAAGGATGGGATAGACTCATGCAATTCAAGACGGGGTGACAACGCCGCAAGGTGTTGCACCGCAACATTCACTTTCACCGCGCTTGCATTGCGATTTTGGCACTGTCGCACAGACCAGTTCTGGTCCACTTCACTTGTCAGAGTCTCCTACCTCCACCTTTCAGACTTCCTCTTCTTCCTTTTAAACGCCCTCATTCACACTCTCTCATCCTGCACACACCACCAGCGTCGATATCAACTTCATAACCTTCGTGATGCTTTTCTTGTCCACCGCTATTTGAGCTCCTTCGTTCTGGCAAGCTCTACATCACAAGACGCGTCCGCTCCGTGCGCTTTAGATTATCCGTCGATTCACACGCTGAAACCGCTTCAAATCAGACCAACATCATCGTAAGTCTTCTCCTCCATCTACCTGTCCAGCCGTCATCAACTCTCTTCCCCTCCTCCCAATCCGTCACCACCCTTCACGTGATCAACACTCCTCTCTCTGATCCTCAACCCTAACCCACCAACCCAGAATCCTCCCAATGTCTCGCACAGCAGACGACCCCTGCACCCCCCACCTAGCTTCGCACCTCGTCCTCCCCAACGCCGCCGCCCTCGAAGCCGACTTCGCACGCTACCTCACCACCGCCAATATCAACATCGAGCTGCACGGCCCCTACGCTTTCGCCCTCCCCATCTTCTCCCGCGTCCCCAGCCACCCCCGCGCGGCCCGCGACCTCAGGAACATCGAGGCCGTCTCGCTGAAGGCCGCCGACCAGGCAATCGAGTACCGCAAGATGAGCGGCGTGTCGGGCTCCGGCTGCGGCGAGCTCGACGCGTTTGAGGACCTCCACCGCGTCGTGCGTACGCTGCTGTGGCCGCTGCTACGGAGCCGCGAGTCGGCGGGGTTGGATGTTGAGAGCTGGGGGTGGGCGGTTTGGGGGGCGAGTGGGGGGTTTTTTGGGGTGAGTGGTTGAGAATTCCTTCTGCCTCTGAGCTATTGATGAGAGAGGTTGCTGACATGTTCATTTTTGTGTAGCCGAATCGGCAGTGGGTCGAGCAACGTCGGGCTACGTTGAAGGAGATGCTGGAGAACCCCCAGGATATCCGGGCGGGCTTCCGAGTGAGGGGAATGGTGCTGCTGGAGAAGATGATACAGCATCAGGACAGTGTGAGGACCTGGCACTTGGTGTCGGTTCTTTGCTCGCTGTTGCGTAGGCTGGGGAGGGAAGTGAAGGTGGGAGGGGTGGATTGGACGAGTGTGGCGGCGGCGGTGAGATTGCCGGGCTGCGAGGAGGAGGAGGAAGAGGAGCTGGAGATCAGGGGGAGGAAGCGAGAGCGTGGGGAGGAGAGGGGTGGCCCTTGGGCGCCTCTGGAGGCATTCAAGTTCGGTGGAGAATAGGCCAGATTTGGAGTGCAGTAGGGTGATGTTCCGCGAGGCGGC
This sequence comes from Lophium mytilinum, assembly GCA_010093605.1. Lineage (NCBI taxonomy): Eukaryota > Fungi > Ascomycota > Dothideomycetes > Mytilinidiales > Mytilinidiaceae > Lophium > Lophium mytilinum. The sequence continues at coordinate 1,301,604 of MU004192.1, read as the reverse complement.
GTGAATTGGGTGGTGTTGAGGGAGTTTTGGTGCTGGGGTGGTACCGTCTGGAGTAGCTTGATGGAGCTTCTGCGTGCGGTAAACTCTGGCTGAGTGTATGCCAATTTGCGGTGCTGAGTTGGATACAACCACCAACTAGCTAGATTGGGGGGCTCTTTTGGCCGTGCTAAATGCACGAGCAGAATGGAATCGAGTTCTCATGCGTCTTGCAGATCTGTATATGCATTTGAAGGCCTTCGAAGTGTTTGATGTCTGTAAATACTACAATGTTCCTTTCTAGAGGTCCCACATTAGCCTTCGAGAAATAGTGACCATTTGCATGTGAATGACGCTGTCTGTGATGCCCCTAGATATGAAGAAAGTTCGAGATATAATGTAAAGATCTAAACGTCATTAATTTAGTATTAAAAATGCGTTCTTCAGCTTTAACATCAGTGCACTGGTATTGCAGCTTTGTGCTTCTGGTCAAACCTTTGGTGCCCTCCTGCCCATTATAAGAAAATTTCAAGACAATGTAAGGGTTTCCTCCCTGTGAATTGAACGTCTGGAGAAATACTCAACAGCATTGATATCAGCTTCTCGGTGGTGTAGCAATGTAAGCCCATTGAGTTCTTGAAGGGGCTCCTGGACTACACAAGAAATCAGGGGTACGATGTAATCATATGGACGCTGTGAATCGGGTCTTACGAAATAGGTCTAGCTGCTTCCATATTAGGACGTTGACTATGCTACTCTGCAGACCGTTTGACAATGTCAGGAGGACTAGAATATCGAACCAAGAGTCTAGAAATCTGGGTTAGCAACTGGCCAATAATCCACGCTCATATGCCTGAGTACCGTGAATTCCGCCCAACCTGCACTAGCATACGTATTAGGCATGGCGGTTGTTAGCCTTGCGTACGAAGTACAGCCCTAGCCGAGTCAACCTCTTAACACCACCCTGTTCCTCCAGGAGGCCTCTTCCTCATGCACACAGTCCTCTTGTCGTCATCACGTCTCGCTATCGAGTGGTTCTCGATGAAGGCCTCACGGAGGGGCTTTCTTGGCAGTGCTCGTTATTGGATGCTTCATTATCTTCAGCCTGATTACCGTGGGTCTGCGGGGAGGCAACGGGCCTCCCAGAGGTGCCTTGTGGCCGCCCGGAGGCCGCTCAGGACAGCATTGATGCCGGTACTGCTAGCGATGTCAGGTTGAGGAGAAGGTTTGATTGGCGCTCTACGCTTGTTCGGCATCCTAAGGCTCACATCGCAAAGACTGAGGGCGCAGCGTGGAGGGCCGAGGGCGTAGCCCGGAGGGCTTTGGCCTCAGCCAGCCACCGTCTCTGAAGCCTGCCTGAATCTGAGGCTCCTAGGTCATAGCTGAACCCTGCTATCGCGGATAACGCCTATATGGTTATAACCATTGACGTTCCCCTCACGGGAGACCGTATCCTCACTCTTGAAACTCAAACACATCAAACACTGAGCCTCCGAAATACATCTACTGCGCAAGCTCTCACAAAGGCACTGTTTACTCTTACTCTATGTCGGCCTCGAACCATGTGGTCTTGATGTTGCGATGGCGGGCATGGCATCCTGCCCTCGATTCGCCTCATCTATGGTCATGACGGCTTTGAATAGACACTATTTGTTAGTCGATTTCCTCTCCCTATATCACTGTCTACGTTCACCGTAGGCGAAGAACGCTTGCTGACACGCAGAACATGCGCATGTCACCATCAGAGAAGTTGCGGTCGCTATAGACACCTCGCTCACAGGACGCAATGTCAAGGTAAGTGATAGTACGGCCATTACCACAACGTCGTAGCACATCTTCGCCGTGCCAACGCCACTATTCAATGTTAACACGTAAGGGCAAGCACAACGAAATCGTGGTGGCAAAGGCCCGGGAAATACACCAGCGACGGAGGTGCTCAAACTGCGTTGAATGCTCATCCATTCAGCAGGCTACGCTGGGCATAGAGATGCAGTCTCGAAAGCCGTCTGACCAACTTCCAGTTCACAAGATTGGCAACCTGCCAAACGTTATTGCAAGTGTAGGGAACGGTCCACACCACATCATAAATTGTCCTGTCTGCCTCAATTGCGGCCGTCGTGGGTGCGACAACTGCATTCAAACAAGATGAGTTTACCTCCAGAAAGAGATATACACTGGTAGTAGGCGTTCCTTTTTATCGCTCAACAGGCACAGTCGTACCGCTCCTCAAGGTTTGAATCTCGACCATCTCGAGATACACGGCCGCCCCAAATGCCCAACCTCCACTCGCTTCCCATACGGCTTTCGCGGCAAGTAGGGGCGGCGCCGTTCATACGAAATGCGGCTAGTGCACTCTCAGACCTCCACTTTCTCTTAGAGTCTAGAAAGGCAAGTATGTAACCAGCTGACTGTCGGATATCCGTGGATGAAGAAAATCACGTGGGCTCCCTTACGTTCAGCCCCATGGGAAAATCACAGCCTCGTGGAAGCATTCAAGCCTTACGGAACCATCACAATCTTGTGGAATTATTGCAGCCTTGTCAAGGCCTCGGGCAATGTCTGCTTTCTCTCAGCTGAGCATTTGGCTGCAAGCAAGTCAGGCTTTGGCACAGCCCGGGGCGCACTCACCTTCTTGCGTAAGCCTCACTGCTCGCACACTTCCTTATGCAGAAGGACTCCGAGAGGCCCTGAGGACCTAGGCCTCCGCTAAGGCTGAATATTCTAAATTCAGCAGTCTAAAAGGCATGATATCCACTTCTATCTAGTACAAACCAAACCACAAGATCATAAGAAGGTACTACCTCCTGTTTTGCTAGCCTCTTTAGATCATTTTTGTGACGAGACTAGCTTTCAGCGTACAATGGACTATTCTTTGAGTCAATTTTCCCTTCCGCTGCCTGACACCATTGATGGCCAGCTCTCTTTTCATACACCCTCTGGCGTATTTGACGACCTAAACCATGCCCTGCTCAACAGCTCACAAGAATCGATAAGCTCTGGTATACTCTATAGCCCCAGTCATTCCTCAGGGTTTGAAAGCGACTATGTGTTTGGGACTACGAGTGGAGACCAGGCGCTTTTCAATCCATTTGATGCCGTGACCGATGCTGTGTTTGATGAAGCAGACTTATCGGGGCTGCATCAAGTGGCAGGTTCAACGCCGCACACCACTATGCCTGCGAACTCCTTCTGGTGGCCTCCTAACGGGTCTTCACACGTGAGCGCTACGAGGTGCCTTCCCAAAGCTACATGGTTAACACTCACCCAGACGGCACTGAGTCACACCGCCGAGTCTCAGCCCAACCTGGCAAATGGGTTCAACGTAGATTCTCAAACGCCCTCAGATCTTCACCACTATGACCTTCATGCCTCGAAATATCCAGTTCCACATCCTACGGGCACTGCCACTCTACAGTCTACAGTGGATGTCACAGCAGCAGTAACTACAACGGTCAATCAAGCGATAGTTCCCTCAACCCAGACTGGGCCGTTCCATTGCAAAGAATCAAAATGTGGAGCCATCTTTCCCCAACATAAGTCTTTCCAGTAAGCTTCCCTCTTACAAGAACACGCCCACTTGCTGATCCCCCTACTCACAGACAGCATATCAAAACCCACGAAAAGCCGCACAAGTGCCCGCATAAGCCCTGCGAATGGGCGTTCCGGCTCCGAAAAGACCTCGTTCGTCACGAAAATACTCACGGTATCTCATCAGAGCCTGGAAGGCAGATACGACTCGGCAGCTTCTCCTACTGTCGCCATGCCGGTTGCCCATCTTCGCGGAAGGGGTTCTCGCGGCACGATAATCTATTACGACACTACCGGAATCATCACACTGAGAACACTGAGCCGGGAGAAGGAAGGAAAGAACGCAAAAGGTCGACGCGGCAAAAGGGCTAAGCCATGACAGCTCCTCCGAAACAACGAAGCGACGTCAGTGCTGTTGGCAAAAGGCCTCTACGGCTCATTGCAGCAAGCACCACTAAAGCAGCATCGATCGGCTGTTTGCATGATAAACCGGAGGCGTTTTCAGAGGACCCCAGACAAATCAACGATCCTCGACGCGAAGAACCTCCCAGAGGCCCAGTCTGGACCGCGACGCAGTTCTGCAGCTCTTCGGAAGACACAACACCTCCCCGTCTCATCTACAGTGCATGACCTGTCCCATTCTCTGCGGCTCTTGCTCAGCCCAGCAGGCTGCTTTAGACGTGTAACCCACGTGGTAGCAGGGTCGAGAAGACGGTACCTGGATGAGGAAGCATGGATAATTGCATCCTCTGCCGTCCCTACTTAACCTACCGTGCCACCCCAAGCAGTGTCACCTCGTGGTAGATCGATCCGAAAAACGGGTGCCTGAGTTCAAGTACTACGGCTCTTTGCATCTCGGCGTTGTGGGCTGCCTATTTTCAGGGAGGGCTTCATGAGTATACGAATCAGTACACGAGTGATGGCCATATTCTTGATCTGTATGGCGAGGAATATGGATGCGTGAAACACGCGACGAATGTCGAGATTGTTTGCTACTGTGGGCCTCCTCTTCTGCGGCTTGCCTCAATGTAGCCAATAAGAGAACAATGCGCAAAGATGATGGCCTCCGCGGGGCTTACGTCCACAAGTGAAAGACTCTGCACGGCCCATGATATTTTCAATTTACTGGACTCTGATTTCAGGGCATGAGCATTCGAGGCTTCCGATTCGGAAATGAAATTCACAATATCCAGACTCTGCATGTGCTAGAAGTTTTCCGAGGTACTGAATGTAGTGCCAGGAACATTATAGCTCCAATCATAGTTTGAAGCATGCCTATTTTACGACATGGAAATGCCACCCGTCCGATTTAGAGCGCATGGAGATGACATGCACGTGACCAGGATTCTGCACAACTCGGATGATCTTCGATGCGCTAGCTACTTCGCCAGCGCCACAGTTGCACAATATTCAATATTCGAGCTGTGCATAGCCCCTCAATTTCAGGGCGTTGCTCGCCTCTCATTCCTCCCGAAACCCCTGCCGATATTCGCACTCCTTGCCGGCAGCGAGCAGCCCATTTGGTTGCTTTTTCCGGTGAGAGGAACGAGTGACGCACCGCCCATGCACAGAGCGCACCGGGACTGCACGAAAGAAGCTGTAAGACTGATATCATATTCTCATGGCTCAATAATCATATAAAAGTGTGCACTGTGCCCTCTTTTCTGCTCATTACCTCGCGCTCTGGTTTTATACTTTTGATCAGCCACTGTGCACCCTTGTATACAATCTTCCCACCAGACCGTACCAAGCTTAGAACGCGACGAGCAGAAAACGCCTGGTAACGTGATTACCCGTAGCCCCGCGTGCTTTTAGCTTCGCGTTCGGTCGTCACCGTCTTCCGACGTTCGCTGCAAACCTGACTGCAGCATCACACCGCTGCCGGTGCCCACAAACCCCAAATCACTTGCAATATTGCTCCTGTGTATTCCCTCTGCGTCGTTCTTCCAGCAAACTGAAAGCCGGCGTTCTATACAGTTCGAGTCTCAAGAACGGAGCCTCTCTCGACCCTTCAAAGACCCTGCGTCATCCGTGCCCTATTGGAATTTCTGTACATACATACAACAAACGTATATACAACATCTTTGAAAACATCTAAACACAGCCATTACGCGGTCCTGGAGCCCGTGTGTGGTCACTAGGTACGTCTGTTGGGAGTTTCTTTGTCGACTGCGGGGGTTAGTTCACTCGCGGTTTGGTTGAGCACCTTATCGCTGTCGCCTCCGGTCTCATAGCTGCTGGGGCCCTTCAATGCAGTAACATGGCTGTCACGATGGCGTGCTCACTCAACTGTGTTGGGGTGTGGTGGCTGACCTCAATTGAACTACCTCGTGCGTGGATTTCAGCCTCGCGCCCAAACAACCTGGTACCGTCGAGCTTGATTAGCGCTGGGGTGCCTCAATGAGATAGCTGCGCCCCCAGATATACTGGCTGGCTCGTGTGATCTGGGGTGAGGTGCCTGACATCACTTATCTCACGTCGCGTGGGCGGCTCAGCTTTGTTTCCTGTGCCCCACCACTTCTTCATATCTTCACTCCTAGGGCACGCTCGCTCCCCATCAATTCCCAACAGTACTGACTGCTCCTCACCCACAGCTACAACAGCTGCCTAGCTTACGTCAGCTTTCGTGCAACTTCCACTACTTAAGGGCCTCAACCCCCACTCCTCTCCGTCTCTCCTACACCACACTTCCTCCACGATTCTTCCACCAACTGCCCTCCTTCAGCCCTCTTCCTCTACAAGCTTTCCACCAAGCGTTCTGTACTAGACCCCTTCCACCACAAGTTGTCCAGCACACGTCCTCCAGAATACCTCGCAGTCACTTCTTCGCTCAATCCCGCACCCTCACGCTAGCAACACAAGGCCACAATGAGCACCGGCCGTGGCGGTCGAGGTGGCCGTGGAGGCTATGATGGCCCTCCGCGTGGTGGTGGTCGTGGTGGATACAGTGGTCCTCCCCGGGGAGGTGGAGGTGGCCCTCCGAGGGGAGGTGGAGGTGGCCGTGGAGGCTTCGGAGGTGGACCTGCAGCTGTCTTTGGGTAAGTAACTTTCACCACTTGAAACGCAATGCTAACGCTTTCGCTCCAGAAACGGCACTTTCCCCCAACCCGACCCCGAAGTCACGAAGCTCGAGGACGCGTCAATGAAGTTCGACTTGTCCGCCCAAATGTCGGACCTCTCTGTCACCGACCGTCTGCCTCGCCGTCCTGGCTACGGCACTCTGGGGAAGAAGATTGTCCTTTGGGCCAATTACTTCCCATTGACCCCCACTGAGCAGTCCAAGAAGTACCTTTATCGGTACAGCGTGGCCTTCCAGCCTGAGGGAACCGCCACTCCGAAGCCGAAGAAGAAGCGTCTTATTGAGATGCTTCTCTCACAAGCACCATTTCAGGGCATCGTCGCCGCAAGCGATGGGGCTCAGATCATCGTCACAACAGACAAAGTGGCACTCAATGGCCGGCAGTCATTCGACCTTGTCTGGCACGCAGAGGGTGCTGAGCCTATGCCTCCTCCCACAGCCGGTGAACCCGCAGCGCGCACCGCCGCCCGCAAGCGGAACCTGCGGAAGCTTCTGGTGGAAGAACTCCCCACCGTGTCCATTGAAGACCTCATCAAGGACATTTCTTTCCAAGGCGGTGGCGGATATTACCCGCTGCGTATGGAGACCATCCAGGCGCTGAATATCCTGCTCTCACAGGGCCCGGCCTCAAAGGCGAATCATGCGGTCGGCGGAGGTAACAAGTTCTACCCCTTCGCGAACCCGGAGCTCGTCCAGGCCAATCTTGGTGAAGGCCTCGTGGCCCTACGAGGCTTCTACTCCAGCGTCCGGACTGGTGTTCGTCGGATCATTGTCAACATCAACGTCGCTACCGGTGCCTTCTACAAGCCGGGTCCACTAATGAACCTCTTGACCGAGTTCAACGGCGGGCCTCCGGCAAATCAAGCACAGTCTGCTCGCATTGCGGCTTTTGCGCGAAAGTTGCGCATTAAGACCCGATATCTGATGGAGCTTGATGCGAACGGCAAGCCAAAGAAGGGGAAGAATGGGCCCATCCGCAAGGAAAAGATCCACACCATTGCGGATCTGTCAGCTAAAGGCCAAAATGCGACTAACACGTCGTTTGATTTCACTGACGCCTCCGGTGCCACCAAGCGTCTGACTGTGTCCGCGTACTTTGAACAAGGTAAGCTTTTCCCTACCCCATGGAGGCCTCGAGGTACATGTTGTTGTTACATTGGTTGCTAATTTGTCTATAGTGCACCAGATCAAGCTCCAATCTCCCGCATTTCCGGTCGTGAATACGGGTACGAGGACCGACCCATCGTGGATCCCAGCCGAGCTCTGTGAAGTTCTTCCAGGCCAGCAGGCCAAGAGGATGCTTCTTCCGAACCAAACGCGATCAATGATCGAGTTTGCAGCACGAAGCCCCGACAAGAACGCCACGTCCATTGTCGAGTCCGGCCTCAACGTGGTCGGCATCAACCCGGTGTCTCAGGGCATCAACACGTCGCTACAGAAGTACGGCATCAAGGTGAGCGCCTCCATGCTCACAGTGGACGGACGCATCCTTCAGCCTCCCTCCCTTCAATACCACAAAACCACCAATGCGGTCAGGCCACGTGACGGAAAGTGGAACTTGGCGGACGGCATCAAACCTCGTCCGTTCTTCCAAGGCGTGAACATTCCTTCTTGGAACTGCCTCGTCATCAGCGAGGGGTCCCGACCGACTGTCTACGGTGGCGCCGACGCTACCAATCAGTACCTGGCCGACTTCTCTGAGACGTTGGGCCGGTATGGGGTCAAACTTGGCAAATCAACGCCATTCAAGACTGCTTCGGTCAGCAGTCCGGACCTCATGTCACGCAACGTGAAGGCCATCACGGGCGTTCTCGAGCAAGCATTAAGAACATTCCCCGCAAAGCCGGCGTTCTTGTTCGTTCTTCTACCGAGCGACAACGCCTTCCTTTACGATTGCGTCAAATACCTCTGCGACGTCACGCTTGGTATCCCCTCCGTGTGCAACATCGGACAGAAGTTCTCAAAAGAGAAGGGGCAGGCGCAGTACTTCGCCAACGTGGCGTTGAAATTCAACCTGAAAAAGGGCGGCGTGAACCACTACGTGTCGGAAGCGGAGATGAAGCCTCTCGACGCAAGAACCATTGTTTTCGGCATCGACGTCACCCACCCTTCGCCCGGAAGTTCCGAAACATCTCCTTCAATCGCCGGTGTCGTGGCCTCTTGCGATACAAAGTTCACCCAATACCCGGCCAGTCTCCGCACGCAGCGTGGTCGGCAGGAGATGGTGTCCGACCTGGAAGAAATGATCACAGAACGGCTAAAGCTTTGGTCCGCAAAGAACAAAGGTTTGCCAGACAAGGTGATCGTGTACCGAGATGGCGTGTCCGAGGGCCAATACGCCATCGTGCTAGAGCAAGAGTACCCAGCCTTCGTGGCCTCTTTCAACAAGTTGTACGGCGCAGCATCGAAACATCCCAAAGTTTCCATCATTGTCGTCGGAAAGCGTCACCACACGCGCTTCTACCCCACAACGCCTGCAGACGCTGACGGCAGAACTGGTAACTGTTCGCCCGGAACCGTCGTCGACCGCGGCGTCACCGGCGAGCGGTTGTTCGACTTCTTCCTCGTCGCACACCAAGGCCTCCAAGGCACGTCCAAACCAGCACACTACGTCGTCATAAAAGACGACAACAAGCTTGGCGCGGACCAATTGCAGAGACTTGTAAGTACTTCTTCTTGCTCTTCTTCTTTCAACCACCTTTCCGTGCCAAAAACGCTAATTTCTTACAAGACGCACAATCTGTGCTACACATTCGGCCGCGCAACTCGCTCAGTCAGCGTGTGCCCGCCCGCCTATTACGCCGACATTCTCTGCGAGAGAGGCCGCGCGTACCTACACAACGTGCTGAAGGGCGACGGCTCGGCGTCTTTCGACGCCTCGTCGTGGCACCGCGACGTCCACCCCGCGCTCAAAGACACGATGTTCTACTTGTGAGCGTTTAAGAAGCGAGAGCGTAGGTGCTTTTGAATCTCTTTCCACTTCATGATGCGAGATCGTGAGCGATTCCAAGCAATACCTAGGCCTTATCGTGCTCGTTCTATGGAGTTTTTGGTGGCCTTTGCGGAAGAAGCGGACGATGGGTGGCTTTTTCTGCGAGATGATGCGGTAGATAGGGACAGGGAGCGGTGGTTTGCGGTGCTTTTTACGACTAAAAGGGGACTAAGAGGGTCCTTTCTTGTGGTCTTCGCGGCTATAGCGATACAATGGGTGGTCTCTTAGGGTCTCAGTAGCGACGGAATTGATGATTGATGATTGCACGCTTTGGGGACTTTTTGTGACTGGACGCTTTGTGAATTGTTTGTGATGTGGTGCTTTTAGTGCTGTTTGTGGATAAGACGCTTTATACACTCCTTACCACGAAGAGGCTAGACGCTTTGTAGACTATCTACAACAAAGGGGGTAGACGCTTTGAGGCCTATCTACCACAAAGAGGGGTCACGCTTTGGGCACTATTTGTAACTAGGACGCTCTGTGCTTTGCTCGTGGTTCCTTTCCAGAGTTTTTGAACCATGAATGCTATTGTTTGAAGTCCTCTGACACCGTGAAAATATTCCGGGTACGATGTCAAATTCTAAAAGCTTCAAATTGGATGCAGCCATTTCAGCGCTGTTTACACCGTGAATGCAACCGTTTGAAGTCCCCTAACACCGTGAAAATATTCCGGGTACGATGTCAAATTCTGAAAGCTTCATATTGGATGCAGCCATTTCAGCGCTGTTTACACCGTGAATGCAACCGTTTGAAGTCCCCTAACACCGTGAAAATATTCCGGGTACGATGTCAAATTCTGAAAGCTTCAAATTGAATAGAGCCATTTCACGACGTTTTGCACAGTGAATACCACCGTTTGAGGTTCGCTGGCACTTTAAAAAGATCCAGTTTACTATATCAAATTCTGAAAGCTTCAAATTGAATAGAGCCATTTTACAACGTTTTGCACGGTAATTACCGCCGTTTGAAGCCCTCTAACACCATGAAAAACGCAGGATACGATGTCACGTTCCGTAGGCTTCAACTCGGGCATCCTCCTTTCACGGCGTTTTGATATGTTGATAACAGCGTCTGGAGTAGCCTCGCGATGCGGTTTTAATGCAAACACGATGTCAAGGTTTCGAGTCCGTGATTTGGACCTCGCCCTCTCGAGGCGTTTTAGAACGATGATACCGCTGTCTGAGGTGGCCTAGCTACGTCAATTCAATCGAGATAGGATGTAAAGGACTGCAGGCCGTGAATTGGACGACACCCGCTCGGGACGTTTTAATAGGTAGATGCCGCCGTCTGAGGTGGCTTCGCCGGATGCGCCTAATCGAAACAGGATGTAAAGGATTGCAGGTCTTGAATCACACGTTACCAATTCGGTGCGTTTTGTCACGTAGATGCCGCCGTCTGAGGTGGCCGTGCTGGGTTCACCTAACCGAGACAGGATGTAAAAGACCAATGTCGTAAACCACACATCCCCTTTCCAGGCGCTTTGAAGCAGCATCGATGATACCAGTCAAGGACCAGAGACTTTAACTGAGACCGAAAGGCTTACCCATCTGCCACCGTAACGCCGCCGTCTGAAGTCCCCCAACATACCATAAAGATCGCCGTCAAAGTCACAATCCAGAGCACACATGTTCATTTAACACGTTCATTACCCCCTAGAGGGCCTACAGACCACCCCTCCACCTGGTGATATATACATACTTTTTCAACCGAAAAAGCCTAACCAAAGAAAACACACCGATTGCCCCAGCCATGGTGTATAGTACAACGGGTGCACGCCGTGCCCCACAAATTCTGGTAGAAAACACAAGGTGTATACCACAAAGGAAAACACAGAAGGAGATTTAGGGCTGGACGCCGAGGATGTGGGTTGGAGACACCCCTTATTGGGTGCCGAAGAACTTGGCGATGAAGTTGCCGCCGAGGTTGCCGTTGGCGTCGTCGGGGTAGACATAGAAGGCGAGCGCGATGATGATGTATCTGGAATGTACGGTTAGCAGGGTGTTGATAGTTCAAGAATGAGGGATATACGTACGTTCCGATACACATTGCGCCCTCGAGGTAGTTGCTCTTCCCGTCCTGGATCAGGTAGTTGACCACTAGGACTGAGATGAAGAGCACGACCGTCTCGAAGCCTTGGAAGTGCAGTGTCATGGGCTCGTGAATGATCCAGCCAAGAACGACGAGGAATGGGGTGACGAAAAGGGCGATCTGGAGGGACGAGCCGATGGCGACGTTGATCGCGAGGTCCATCTTGCCCTTGTATGCTACGACGACAGCCGTGACATGCTCAGCGGCGTTGCCGACGATTGGCAGGAGGACGAGACCGATGAAGGTCTTGGAGATGTGCGCGGTCTGGACAAGGGAATCGATGCTGTCAACGAGGTATTCGGCGCAAACTGCGACGAGAACAGTGACGAGAACGAGAGCGACGCCGGCCGCGATGGGGGAGAGAACCTCGCCGTCTTTGTGGCCATCAGCATCCTCGCCGTCCTGTGCTTCCACATCGAAGAGATCGGCGTGGCTGAAAAGCTGGAAGTAGAGGTATAGGATATAAAGACCGAGAAGAATGATGGCGGTACCGTGGGACAGCATCAGAATGTTCTTGTCGGTTTCTTCTTTGGAGGACCGCAGAGCTGCGTATAGTGTAGCCGGGATGATGAGCGAGGCGCTGGCGACAGCCATGAGCGAGGACATGGTGCTGGCGACAGTGCCATTGAAGGTTGATTCTCTATAGCGAATTCCACCAGCGAGGAAGCAGCATCCCAGGACCTGAGATTTGGCATCAGTATAGCTCCTAATACACAGGGGTTTGTGCTAGCGCAAATAACTTACCAAGAGGATGTTTGAGAGGATGCTACCAAGCATGCTGGATTGAACAATCCTGATCTCGCCTTCACGGAGCGCGACAATTGATACCTGAGGTTGATATTAGCGCCATACCCATCATCTAATCATTTGTCACATGCAGATAAAACCTACAATCAATTCGACAGCATTTCCAAAGGTCGCATTCATGAGTCCTCCCAAAGTTTGTCCCAGCTTCGCGCTCAACTCCTCCGTCGCAAAGCTCAGAAGAGCAGCCAGCGGGATTATCGCAATGAAGTTGAGTACGAAGACGACCGTGGGGTTGACGTGCAGCGCACCGCAGATGATGCCCGCAGGAACGAAGACCAGGAAGACATTGACATAGTTGCTCGCGAGCGTCTTCCAGGTAGTCCGGGCGACATACTTGGGCAAGCTAGACCAGCGCGACTCGTCGTCGTTTGAGTGCGAGACGAGGGGTGTGTTTTCATCGGCAGTGCCGTTGGGAGGTTGTGGCATACTTGGGGGTCGGGTGCCGCTAGGATGGCGACCGTGGTGGTGAAACTGCTTCCTTATATTATCTGCGAGGCGAACAATTGATTAGCCAAGAGGTCTTGGTACAGGCAGTGCTGGATAGATTCCAGATGTGCCCAGTTGATGGCGGGGCGCAACGGAATGAGCGCCAAGCATGAGGTTGTAATCGGTCAGACTGACTTGATGACAGAGGTGCTGCGCCTGGCAGTGCGCGGCTGCCCAGAGCCGCAGAATGCTTGGAAGGGGGGTTTCGTGGGTAGGTAGACAAAGAGAGCCTGATGTAGTGATGGAATGGGATGGGGGTGTGGTGGTGCTAGTGTGGCGAGGACTCACTCATGGCTGCAGAAGTAGAAATGACAAGTCTCGGCGGGCAGACTCTTGGGTGGCTTTGCTCTAGCTATGTACCTGAGGGAGGATCAGGACCGCGGGTCCTCGTGGAAAGCTAGGATGGGTCAGGCCGCCCGGTGGAGTGCAGTACCTTGGGCGAGAGTGTGCGACGCGAATATCAAACGAGGCGTGATTCGGTCGATAACAGCACCGACAGCGAAGAAGATCTCGGCCGGGATGAGAATTGATATGGCACGGAAGCGGGGGAAGAGGGCGCAGCAGCGAGAGTTGATGAGTGATGAAGCTGCCGACGAGCTGCTCAAACGAACTGGGTGCTGCAGCTGGGAGAGCTCTGGCTCCGATGACGCCCCTGTGCCCCTGATTGGATGCTGGCGACAGCACTTTGCACAGCCCCCCGATGCCAAGCAGCTACGATGCAGTAGTCGGCAGACCGGACTGACAGCCAGATTCAACGTCGCGATGATCGGAAAACGCGCACTGATTACGAGCAGAGGGGGGGGCAAGCAGTGAATGAGTGAGCAAGATGTAGTCAGTCAGCGGGACCAAAGCCCTTCTTGTATATTCCAATTGCATGGGAAGCATGCATAAGCGCTATTATTTCAAGTTTGAGGCTGCATATGAGCGCTCTGCTATGGTCCAAGCTGGCACTGACGTAGACGACACTACGGCACTTCACCGCCAAATATCAGAAAATGGGGTCAAGCTCAGGAACACCCTGCCAAACATCTTGCCAAGCTATCAAGAACATCCAAGACGTGCCCAGTGGGCGATATGTACCCTGAGGCCCCTTTCCAAGAGTCTGAACGACCCAGCCACCATGCCGTGAAAAACAAGAATCGCCACAGTGACACCGAAACACCAGCCGCCCGGAACTCCAGCCACCTATTTGTCTAATCCGTACACTGAAAACACATCATGCGCCACATTTAGGCACTGTAGTACTGTACTTAGTAGCTGTCGAGTTCGGGCGTGTCTTGGCCCGACGTAATAGCCACGCGCTGCTTCGGCTCGGCCCACAGCGCCTGTAAGACGCGGTGACGCTGCGTGTCCCTCAGCCCCTTCAAGAACGAGTATGTCTTGGAGAGATCCGTGAATTGATGCTCGAGGCCGAATGAGTTGCTCTGCGCGCTCTGGATGAGCGGGCTAACCAGCTTCTTGCGCGCGCCGTCGAGCTGCTCCTGCACTGAGCTAATGAGCCGCGTGTGCTCCTTCAAGTCGATGAGGTTGTTGAACGTGCTGCTGCGCACCGTGCTCAGCAGCTTCAGGTTCTTCTCGTACTTCTTCAGCTTGAGGTTGCTCCCCATAGAGCGGCGCCATAGTGATGCGAGGAACTGGTCCTTCTCGTTCGCCATCTGGTCCTCTTCGCGCGCAACAGAGCGGTGCAGCTGCTGGAATTGGATGTCGACGGTTTCAAAGAGCTGGAAGAGCGTGGAGGCGCGCTCCATCTCGTTGCTGATGTTCTCTTCCAGGGTGGAGATTAGGTGGTTAAAGGTGCGCTCGAGCGTCGCTTTGGAGCGCTGTTGAGATGTCTGTCCTACGATTGCCTTGACGACTTTGCCCACAGCGGTGGGCTGACCCTCCCACTCTAGCACACCGACTTTGCAGAGCGCAGAGTGCACGTTGCCAATTGCAGTTGACATACGGCCTTGGGATGGGGTATGAATTGATTCAAGCTCGCGCCGCGCCCACTCCATGGTCAAGAGGATGCTGGGTATCATTAGTAATGCATGATTGAAGGGAGTTTGACTGTACTCACGAATCGATATCTCCGTCTACATGTGTGAAGAAGCTCGTCAACTTCTCTGACAACACCTTCAAGCTGTCACTTAGCAACTCCAGTTGGCTCAAGATCGTTGTCGATGCGGACATGTTCGTGACGCGCACACTCTCTCCCAGATCCCACACCGCGATGCTGCTCTCCGCTAGCTCTCTCGATCGTGGGATCACATTCTCCGACGCATAGATCAGGGGCTCGAACCTCGTCGCAATCGCCGCCGCATTCGCGAGATCCGGCACCAATCCCGCGTCCCATGGCTGGAACAGGAACCACGCAAAGAAGAGTGCGAATATTGTGCTGAAGAGCCGTATCTTAGAGTGGATCGTTTTGCGGAACATGTTGGATGCAGATTGTAGGCTCTCCTCAATCGGCGCGGTTCTGAAGAGGGACTCCGCACGAAACGCAAACCGCACAACTATCAAACAGAGTCAGCGCTGTCTCATTCACCGAAAACGCAAGAATCGCATGCATGGGAACACTCACAACCATCCAACTGCGCAGGATCCTCACCATGCCCGTGTTCGTCCTCGCCTTCCCCACCCTCCTGCTCCTGCCCCACATACGCCGGTGTGTGCATTCTGGACCCTTCATGCTCTGGACTCCGCAACCGTGCTTGCTGTTCCGCGAGCCCCACCGGCTCTGGACTCGTCCGTGGTGACCCTTTCAATGGACTCTCTGGCAACGGAATATGGCTTGGCGTGATTTCCCTCTCACTAACGAAGCCTCCTCCTCCACCTCCACCGCCTCCTTCCAGTGGACTCGCTCCTCTACTCCTCGAAGGACTGCTCCTCATCGCGCTGTCGCTCATGATGCTCTTCCGGTACCAGCCAGTATTGCTCTTCTGCCATGCTGGTGGCGCCCACGGCCCCTCGGACTCAGGCTCCGATTCATCAACGCTATATCGGGAAGAGAACATGGGCGAGCGAGTTGAGAAGCCGCTGTGGGTGCTGCTCTCAGGGTCTTGACCGAAGGCGGCGAGGGAGGCGGACAGAGAGGGGATATCGTGGTCGAAGAGGGACTGCTGAGAGCGATCGAGGGGTTGAGGGGTTAGATCGGTGGAGCTCATGTCGCGGTGGGTGCTGTAGGCGGAGACCATCTGTGGTGAAGTGTGTATCTCCTCGTGCGTGTAGTGCTGTTGTAGTAATGCGCTTCGGGAACTCGCGGTATGGGACAGTGAAAATGGATGGAAGGAGAGATTGCTAGTATTGCGAAGGCGATTCTAGGTGGCTGGGGGTCGCAGATGCGGTCGCGGTCGCGTAGTGCAAGGCTTCGTTCTCCAACTCAGTGAATGATGCGCGCGCTGCACATGGAAGCCCCTTGTGACGCAGCAGCCCTACAAGACATATACGGTTCCGGTGCCTGATTCAAGTGGCAGCAGATCTAGGAACAGACGATGACTGAAGAAGGGAATCGCTGAGTGCGCTGCGCTCGAGTCGGACGACATGCGAGAAGACGGGGAGAGTTCACTGTCGCTGCAGGCCATGCCCCTCCTCCGCGGTGTGCAACGAGTGGTCGCTGAGCTTCGATCGTCCTGGTCCGGCCAGCGAACAGCTCAGGGCAGGGGGCGTCGGGCGCGTCTGAAACGCAGCCGATAAAGCGGGTGGTTGGTGGTTGGGTGTCGCGAAATGCGGGAGGCTGGCCTGGCTGGACCTCTAGCCTGAATCGTGACGCCTTGCTGCCTTGCCCGAGCAAGGGCGACGAGCCATCTAACGACTTGCGACAACTGAAGCCGACGATTTGTTCTCGACGATGTTTCTATTCTCTGTCTAAGCGCTTCTACCTAGAAGTATGGGCCGCCCGGTCGCGCTTTCTGGCTCGCAAGAGAGCTCTGTGGACGTTGTTGAGCGTCAGTGAGCCATCAAGTCACAGACGAAGCTTCGACATTGTGGACAACCTCACGAGAGCGAGTAGAAGTCCTTTACATCACAAATCGTGGCGCTTTTCTGTTTCGAAACGGCCAGTAAGGCGTTCGAGTTAAGTCATGCCGTACTCGTGGTTCGAAACACGTGTTGAATTCGGTCACGCTCTTCTGTCACGAGTCGAGCGTTTCTTATTCTAGCTGAGCCTATACCATTCAGAAGACCTTCAAAGCCCCATCTAAATCGTCAGCTTCACGCATTACATGGAAGCCAAAATTCGCGAACAAGTAAACCCCTGAGGACTGGCGCTGCGATTCCTAGGCTCGAAACATCTACAGCAATTGGAACTCTGAAAGAACCTACGGAGCCAACTCAAACATTATTACCACCTTTGCAAAGACATATAGTTCGTTATACAGACGCCGGGTCACAATATTCGCCCACGGTCTAATCGCTCACAGGGCCACCTCACACTTTGCGTTCAGCCTAGAAAATAGCATCTAAGATCCCACCCGCGATTTGCAACCTGCATCCGTGTACCTTCAGGCTGCTTGAGGTGAACATGTGGAGGCCCTCTAGACACCGGGTTTAGCATAGAGAATGACCCCTAAAGAGTTCGGTTTCAATTCACAGTCTAAAATTCACTGCTTTTCGATCTTCGTCCCCCGGGGCCACGCCTAGTATCGCTCTCAACAAGGCACACTGCTGCAAATCGCTGGCTCGTTATCTGCGCTGTCTCAACTGTTACATTCACTGCCACTTGATTTGACCTTATGGGGCCACATCAAACAACGCCATCGCTTTGTAAAGGGGGTCCTAGGGAACGCGACTCACGATCTGCACACTTAAGAAGTTGACATCGTGTGCTAATTCTGGACACTCTTTTGAAGAAACTCACGTGTTAGCTTCGCGTAGAGATCATCTCAGAAAGAGCGACGCGCAATATACAGCCAACAGCGTTATATTGATTCCATTCAACTCAAACCTTATGGACCACCTCAAGCAGTGTGGTCAACGTGGAAAGAAGTTCCGAAGAGAAAAGTAACTCGGGAATCACAACCGCGTTGTCTGTCCATTCAAGTCGCTCAGTTTAGAGAACCTCGCGCAGCGGGATCAGTGTGGAGCAAACAGGAGACGAAATTGACGCAGGCTAGAACATAACTTTACCTACAGGCTATCAACATAGTTTAGAGGGCACTGCCTCTGACGACATAGGTAGGATGTAACATGCTCAAGGTGTTGAATGGCTAGGCGTTTGCGTATAAGGTACGAGTCGTATCGTGATATATAATGGTATCACACTAGATGTTTAGGATGATTCCTATGGGACTTTTAGAAAGTGAATGCAAGTAGGCACCATGAATGCAAGATCTAATCTTGTCTCGAACGGGCTTCATACTCGAGTATATAATAATTCTCCGTTGAGGATGCTAGAAAGACATTGGATAGCTTCCGTAGGTGTTGATAAGTCTCATCCTCGCAATGTAATCCTGAACGCCAATAGCATGCCCGCCTCCCAAGCCTCCAAGTCTATTTTGAGGGGCCAGATGCCGTATACACAAGTTGACAAGCGTGACCCTCACAACGACGCTGCCGCCTCGATCGCTCCGGTTCCTTTGAACAACTTTGGGCTCGTCACGACGATCTCGACGGGGTATTTCCATTCCATGAACTTTGCCCAACCTACGAGCAATTGTATTAGTAGCCGTTCATTTGTGACATTTTCCAGCCTTTTGAAATGGATGACACTTCATATCCATCATTCTTGGCGTGCGCGGCATGGTATCCAACTCACCCCAATATGCGCACTTCCTCCCAAAGTACTTCCCGATATACGGCACCAACACCATCGTCAACAGCAACTCGAGCTGCTGCAAGCTCTCCCGCCACTCGCGCTCCGCATCCGAGATCTCCTCGTCGTCATCTATCGAGTCGGTAGTGGAGGAAGGCAGAGAGTCGATCTCGTCGGCATCATCGTCTTCGTGCTCGATGAAGGAGGCCGAATTCGTCATAGACATTGCGGCGGGGTGGGTTTCGAGGTAGGAGACTGGGTCGCGTAGTAACGACCGTTCAGGCCATGCAGACGAATATGGGAGACCTGAGGCCTGCGGCGCTGGCGATGGGATGGGGGGAGGTTGAGCGATGCTGAGAGGTGGTAGGTGCGTCGTGGATGGCGATGTGGCGTTCTCGAGTTGAAGGCACGTGATCGTGGGAAATCTTGGCATCGACGACTCATCTCAAAGCCCGTAGTCCACCAACTCAACCTCTTTTCCTCCACCACCAACGCCCTCTATCAAAGAACAACACACACTCGTCCGACACGTGAACTGCAGAGACGAAGCCACAGGAGGCGCAAACCGAGCAAACCGCAATCATGGCCGATGTTGTACGTCGAATTTCAGTATCTGCCCCACGTTCAAAATCCCCCTCTGTGGCGGGCTCCAACAATCGAGCGCCACACCCCGAAATCTCATGCTGCTTCACCTCTCCCATATCCCATGTATCTTGAGCTGACAGTATTTCCCAGGCCGAATCCCCAATCGAGCGCAAGCCCCGCAAGTCCGTTGCCTTCAGCGATGGCGCCACAATCGTCGACAACGACGGCAACGTCACGGAACAGAGCGCAGACGTGAACGGCGACAAAGCCTCGGCAGAATCACACTCAGCGGGTAAGTTGAACACACACAGTACGCTCGGCGAGCCCTCGGGTCAGCTTGATGCTTTTGCTTTGTTCGCAGGTGGTAGGATGTCGGCTGACGGGACTATAGATGCTGTTGACGAGGTTACCGATATGTTCAAGGACTTAGCGAAGAAGAAAAAGAAGAAGAGCAGCAAGACGAAGGAGGACGACGGGGAAGCTCCGGCAGCGGATGCGGAGTTCGATCCCTCTGCGCTGAAGAAAAAGAAGAAGAAGAAGACACCGAAGGTAGATTCCCATACCACAACAGAGATGAGTCAAATCTAACAACCTAGTAGGCCGACACCGACGACTTCGAAGCCAAGCTCGCCCAAGCCGCCGGCGCCGAAGGCGAGAAGCCCGAAGAGGAGGAGGAAGAAGCCGCGCCCGTCGAAGCCGGCGACATGATGAAGGGCACGGGCATCTGGGCCCACGACAGCAACGCCCCGATCAAATACAATCTCCTCCTCAACCGCTTCTTCACCCTCCTCCACGCCCAGCACCCGGACCTCGCCAGCACCGGCACAAAATCATACAAAATCCCCCCACCGCAGTGCCTTCGTGAAGGCAACAAGAAGACCATCTTTGCCAACATCGCCGAGATCTGCAAGCGCATGAAGCGGACCGACGAGCACGTTACCCAGTTCCTGTTCGCTGAGTTGGGAACTAGCGGCAGTGTGGACGGCAGCAGGCGTCTAGTTATCAAGGGCCGTTTCCAGCAGAAGCAGATCGAGAGTGTGCTGCGTCATTACATCGTGGAGTATGTCACGTGCAAGACATGCCGGTCTCCGGATACCGAGCTGAACAAGGCTGAGAACCGTCTGCTGTTCGTTACCTGCAATACCTGCGGTTCCAGGCGATCTGTCCAGGCTATCAAGACCGGTTTCTCGGCACAGGTCGGAAAGAGGAAGAGGCAGCAGGGTTAGGTGGCTGGACTGCTTCCTGCTTCGCTACGGAGTTGTGCTTTTGCTTTCACTGGGCTGCAGAGGCTGAGCTTGTGCAGATTTCTGCGATGCGAGATTTACGGGTCGATGTATGGCCCCTTGTTAGCGGGTGGATGAAGGATATGACGATAGGGATGACCGTACGATGTGTCTTTATGAACTTCGAACGGCCGCTTAGCGGAGGTCACGGTTCCATTCTGGGGATGGCTAAATTAAAATGGACGAAATGGGGTTTATGTTTACCGAGGGTGCATGAGACACCCCTTTTTTCGTTGGACACTGGACTGGAAGTAGGATACGTAAGAAATTAACAAGCCTGATTAGGTACATACATGTCACTTTTTTGCATACTTTACCACTATTTAGCGTTCTTATGAACCCCGATTTTGTTGCATGTTTCCTTTTTCAATCTATCACTTTCATTCAGTTCAGCCACCCCGTTAAGACGCCCAGATCGTCTACACAATTTATCTCCGGTACCCTTCCACATCACCATACCCACAAACCCACACCAATCAACCCCACTACTCACTCCTATCCCCCACATCTTCGCCCCTCTCCTCCCTGCTCTCCCCGTAAACTGCGCCGCTCCAGTCTTACTCGGCCCTCCCACCGTCTCAAACGGCACCGTCACCCCTCCAACCACCAATCCCGTCCCCGCCTCACTCACGACCATCCCCCCGACCGTCGCCGCCGGCCCACCCACCCACAGCGTCGTCCCTGCAACCACCACACTCCCCCCCGCCAGCTCCATAACAGTGTACACCTGCCCGCCCAGCGTCACCACCGCTCCCTCTACACTACTCGGTTCAGGCAACGCGCTAAATCCGATCGTCGACCCCGCGACCACAAGCCCGCTAGGCGCGTCCGAGACGACCAACCCACCCGGCAGCGTGAGTGCGGGACCGCCGACGGAGAGGGTGATTCCCGCAACGACGACGCTGGAGCCGAGATAAGTGGCGGTGAGGACGGCGTTCTTGGGAGCTGTGAAGACGGCGCCGGAGGGCGTAGCCCCCGGGAGCGAGAGGGCGGAGATGCCGGTGGGGCTGCTGAGGAGGATGTGGCTAGGGTCGAGGAGGGTGTTGCTCGTGCCGCTGGTTACGGCGCCTGGGCCGTTGACGGAGAGGGTTGTGTCGCCGATGGTGATAATGCCGGGGTTTTGGGGGTTGGTGAGGAGGGGGAGGGCGCCGATTGTGAGGGGGGGAGAGGTGGGAGAGGGGAGGGTCAGGGTGGTGCTGCCGATGATGAGGTGGGTGGGGTCTGGGAGGGAGAGGGTGGTGCCGGATATTACGGTGCTTGGGTCGCCGGGGGCGAGGGTGGTGGTGCCGCCGATGGTGAGGATGCCGGGGGTGTTAGGGTTGGGGACGATGGGTTGACCGCCGATGGTGGTGAGGGTTGTGGGGACTGAGGGGGGTGGGTTGTTGTTTTTCCCTGGATCTGAGGGGTCAGAAGTGGTGACGGGTGGGATGCCGGCTGCGGCAGAGGACTGCGGTTTGGGTATGCCTGGATTAGGAGTATTGGATGGTGTGCCTGGATCGCCTGGATCACTTGGGTTACCGCTGTTGCCTGGCTCGATTGATGAGGGGAGGACGATACCGCTAAGTGAGGAGGGTGGTTTGGGAGGTGTGTTCGTGGGGATATTGAAGGATTGGGGTGGGCCAGGGCTAGGGGTTGCTGAAGGGGACCCAGGGTCTTTTGCGGTTGTGGAAGGGAAGAAGTTGCCGACAGGGGTTACTGCCCATGGAGGGTCATCTAAGGAGGTAATAAGTCTCTTTATGCACTTGCGAGTTGTGCAATTATGGGGATAAGGAACTTACAAAGCCCTTCCAGAGCCAGATCACACGATGCCCACCGTGGGTCCAAACTCCTCACCGCCGCAGGAACCGCAAGTATAGGATTGTACGATCCTGAAATCTCCGAACATCTGCTAAAAACACAGGTATAAAAACCATCCCATGCAGACCACGGAACCGGATCCTGGAGGTCAGCGTAGTTGAACGGCCACTGCGTCCCTCCGAAGTCAATGCCGGACTGTCCACCAGACTGAGAGTAAGGAGTAGCGCGTAGACTGAAAACATCTGAGGGCGCCATGGTCAAGATTTTGCCTTCTTTTCCAGTCTGGCCAACTGGTAGGTACTGGCTGGACCATCTGCAATAAGCCCCGATGGTTTGTAGCGAGACGTATACGTTTCCAGAGTACCAGGTTGTATTGCCTGGTAGAACTGTGTAGGGGCCTGTCGTTATTGGAGTCCAAGCTGGAGAGTCAGCATTGGAGTTGATTATCACATAAACCGAAGGGAGCAGCCAGCAATAGCTTACTAGTATTAAAGGGCTGATTTCCCGGGATTCCGCGACCAACTGGGGCAGTGGCGCACATGTCTCTGGACACATTTGTCTGTGGCGGAAAGTAAAACAGGCGGACATCCCCTCCGTCAATCGTGCAAGCTGCGCCAGGAGTGCAAGTCGGAGCATCGGTGTTGCAATGAGGCTTATATGGGGCTATTACCGTGCTATAATTACATCAGTCCCATAAATTAACAATGGCTTAGGAAGCCGAAGCACTTGCGCCTAGGAAGCCAAAGAACATACCTAACACTATTGGTAATCGTAGCCACTCCACCAGGAATTAGCACAAGGCCTCCCCCATAAACCCTCCGGGCGGCGGAGTAGTCTTGATCAACCAAGTCCAAGATGTCCCAACGCCGTACATTTCGAGTTTCTCGGTTCCTATTGTGATTGTGGGTTGTGCTGTGACGGGAGAAGGGAATGAGGTCGTCGTCCCAGCTACAACAACGAAAGAGGCGCCTGGAGCGAGAAAAACGACTGTGGTCGAGGCTGGAAATGATTGTGTGGCATAGACGCTGGACGCAGAGTCATATGTCGACCATAGAGGCGCGCAGTCATCGAAATTGATGGAGCAATTAGGTTGGAGAGTTGTAGCAGGGTCAATCACGAGGGCAAACCATGTGGTAGTTGAGGGCGGAAGTGTAGTCGTAGATGTTGCTGTCGGAGACGACGAGATAAATCGAGGGTGGCCATCGCAAAGGTGTATTCAGAAGTGGTATAATATGTATGGACCTCGGTCACTGTCACGGATCGAATTGTCTCTGTGGTCCAAACACTGGTAGAGTTTACGGTCGTCAGGTAGTCGGTGTATGAGCTGACCCTGTACCATTTATTCTGACATTGCGCTGCGTAGAGACTTCCTAGACTCTTGTTAGAATGACTGCAACTCTTGAAAAGAAGCATTGTATAGAGGACTACTGACCTGTTCCGCTAGGAGCAACCGTCCCACTGTAATTACCCACCCATGGGTTTACATACGACTGTTGACTTAAGCTAGCTGTGGCCGACGGACTGGAGACAGCACTGTCGGATGAAGAGATCGAGAGAATCGCTGCTAGTCGAAAAGGAGGTGCTCAACTCTGTAGAAACGGCCGTCGACAATACGCTCGAGCTTGTCGAAGTCTCTCCGATACCATTCAGTATAAATGCAGCTACCCTATTCGCAGATGATAAGGTAAGAGTAGAGGTATTCGCTGCCAGACTCAAACCTGCAAAGCCGTCAGTGCCCAAAAACTTCAAGAACCGGGACGAGATATCTCTTACCACTCGCCGCCCTCACCAGCACCACCGCCCAGCCCGCAAGAAGAGCCAACCTCATGATTTCCATTTCAGTAGCCTTCTAGCTCTGACAGCTGCGCTAAAATCAACCAAGTAGAATCCACAAAAGCGAGGGCAAGTTCAGTCTCCATAGCGAGTAAGCAGTGTAGAGTATAGCACCATCACACTCCAACTTCCAAAGTCTCGGAGTATCACAAGAAGGATCACGGTCCCAATTACTAGATATGCAAGCCAATGTCCTCTTTCCTAAGCCCTGCAGTCAGCCTCCCAGGCAACCTTGCGCCTCAACCCCTCTCATACCCAATCGTGCAACGATGATGGCGAGACGGCGCTCCCAATGAGGCTTGCAGACATCAAGTCAGATTATCCGCTCGTTCCAGCGTACAGGGAGCCTGGTCGCGGCCTGCATAAATCCGGCTGGCGACCAATAGCCGCGCAGCAGCTGTTGCTGTCAAGCAGTGCCATGGGAGTATAAGCATTTTAGCAACTGTAGCAATGAATGGCGGGATTGTATCCCGGGATTGGGGTCCATGGGGTGTCATCGTCCGAGTGCATCTTGTTCACCCAACCCCTTCTCTTTCACGAGTTGCGAGCCAGGAATATTCGACCTGCCTGTTAGAGCGTGCTCGTGCCTGGTTCTACAACGTTGTGGCGCGTGCCCATCAGCTTTGATAGGCAGTCTGCTCCACTGCCCTTACAGACTCGCTCTTCCCATCATATTCCAGCTCTTTCATATCGCGAGACGCTGCAGCCTTTCCAATCGCTCGAATCCCCAGGAGAGCAAAAGGGGGTCAGAAGGGATGCGCAGCTCCAGGGATCCCCGAACTAGGGTATTTGGCTAGGGCCAAAGTGTGGATGAGAGAACGCACTCATCGTGCCACAGAATCCTTCGCCGGAGAAGCAGCGCATTTTGCGGAAATCGTTGTGTCAACGGGTTGGCTAAAAGGAAAGTCGGTGCGACGTTGAATAAGGCTTGGGGGATCGGCTTAGTGGTGGGTGTCTAGTAGTGGTAGTAGGAATCCTTCCAAGGAATGTAGGGGCGCTCCCGGGGCTATATCCTGCTACTACTGTGTATTGCCGTTTCTCCTTAGCTCAAGTATTAATTGGGGCAGCCTGTTTCGAGAGACTCAACATTTCGACAAGCCTGGGTGGGATCGCCGATTGCAGAGTGTAGGCAGTGTTGAGGTTCGAGTTCTTCTGCCACTGTAGTCATCCTTTCCTGTTGTTGTTATTATTGTTGCTGTGTTAAAGCAGGGCTGGTAGTGTTAAAACACGAGAAGACTAAAGAGTTGTATTCTAGCCCCTTTCGGTTCTGTTTTGTTTGTTTGGACTCGGGCCACTTCTTCTCCAGCAGCTTACTCAGCAGTCTCAACCTGCCACCCGAATAGCCAGCTTCCTCGTTCTCATCATTACCACATCTTTCAGCCTCACATTTTGTCTTCATTCTTATAGCTGCCTCTCATTGTCTAAGTTTAGTGATTCTCGTCTACGAGTTATACTTACATTTCCATTTCTCACTAATCTACCCAGCTATGAAAGCTGGCACGTACTACGCGCCAGACCCAATAGCATCACAGTGAGCGAAGTCCGTGATGTCGGTGGGGGCCGAAAGGAAAAACCCTAGAACCATCAAACGATGGTCGATTCCATCAAGCAAAGTTGCAAAATCAATGAAGACGGCCTCGCTCTAGAAGTCTAGCCACTCTTCATGAAGTTTCAGTTCGTTGTTGTGGTGTTCTGAGGGATAGAAGAATTTCAACAGCGACACGACAGGCTTCGCCTACTGTGGCATGCTATATCCGCGTTTTGAGGGCTTGTCGGGGACATTATTAGCCCCAATCATAGTTCTCTCCCCAATAGAGAACATGAAAACTCTGTAATGACTCGGATTCTCTCAGCCTCAGAGTCTACCAGCCAAGAGGACAAGGCTGAAATCGATTGGATGCCATGCAGCACCCCAATTGTGGCCGTGGCCACGGCGGCAAGGGGGCTGCTGGAACCTCGCGGCTTTCAGAAGAATGACATACGACCATCACTCCATCACCGACTCGTGTTGCTATCCTATCATAAATACACTGTTAGCCAATGTCCTTTACCCAATATCCACCACGAGGGCACAGCTTCCTCCCGGTTCCGGCTTCTACGAAATCTAACACAAGACCGGGGGATAAGTCCAAGGCTGATAGATCGGGAGCTCTTACTAGTCGCAATCATCAAAACTCGTTGCCCGTCTCGCACGTCACTTCGAAAGCTTGCCGCCAATGTGTGCAGAGGCGCCATAGCGATGGGTCCGTTGTGACTTTCAAATGCGACGATTGTATCCCCGCGGCGCTGAACCCGTCGGGGTCGCCGGTTTCGTCGAGTGAGAGTCGCGAAGCTAGGACGGCTAGTGATATATGGCGTATGAAAGATGATGATGAAGAACGAATTGTGTCTTTGGGAGCACTCAACAAATTGTTCTTTGCGGGAAAGGACTTGGTCCGATCAAGAGAGCTACTTAAGGATGATGAACGAGAGTGGTCCAAGGCCGAGGATTATTCGAAGAAGATGGTTGGAGAACCGCCCTCGAAGAGAGATGAAGAGGGTATTACAACGGATGCGCACGCATTACGTTTCGCTAGCAACCAGCGTCTCAGAGGCTTGATTCCGGACATGAATGAAGATCTCGGAGATAAGATCTTAGACCTTATGATGGCATCCGGTGACGCAGCGTCGATATCAAGCCACAAAGTCAGTTGCAAAAGAGGCATAATCTCGATAGTAGCGCTCCTCGGTACCAAGCTTTCTATTCTTCTCGACGTTATCAACATCATTGGCAGTAATAAGCTACGACATGATGTTGAACTTGACATTGAATTGTCTTTCATACCGAATCTAGATAGCGCAAAAAGACAGGCAAATGCTCTGACTGCGGGTACCAAATCTCTTGCACAAATTTTCCAGGCAAAGTTCACTTGGGACCTGAGACCTTGGGACCTCAGAACTTGGGACCTAACACCTGGAACTTGGGGCCTGAGACCTGGCCCACGGGCGATTCTCCTACTTCTCAACCCAGAAGTACAGAATCCCCTCACCAGGTTTCTCAAGCTGTCCAGATATGAGAAGCCCGAGGCTGCGCCAGAACGGAGACGGAATTGTCGAACTACTCGCTTGCCTTTTGAAAGACATCCTCGAGAAACTAAGACGGCAATATACAACACTATATGCGATCAACGCTCGGAACTACTTTCGGTCAGTGATTCCAATATCAGTGACGATAATTACATGTTATGGGGCAAAGCAAAGGGTGCAATATGGAAGCAGTCCCAAGGCCGGAGTAAGGAATGGAGATGCTGTAAACTCAGCAAGGCAAGCAATAAAGGACAGTACATGACCAAGAATGGTCCTCTTTTGAAGAAAGAGATGGTCACGGTTCCTATCAATGCGGCACCAATTACCTTCCAGAGACGAGATAAGGGATTCAGACCTGTGTCTTGGGTACTTCGTAGGGTGAAAAGCGACGTCCATCGGAGGTGCGATGCGAAAACCTTAGTCGATGATGCGGATGTTCATGAACAGTGGGAATATCGGTGAGTATTGGGTCATTCTAGTATATGTAAGGTGGTCTGCTAATGGGTACAAACACAGTGAAGAGCAGCATGATGAACCTGATTTGGTTTCTGACGATGAAACTCTCTACACGTCAGTGCCGAGACCTGCCCTTCCTTCAACCTTCGCAATACCTCATGAATACTTCATCGGGGCGGTGATTGGCGCTAGATTCCGACTTCAGGGTCTTCTTCGATGCGAGAACCATGGCAAAGTTTACAGTGCGAAGGACCTCTGCTTTACAAATCAGCGGTACGAAGCAAAGGCATACGTATTGCATGGCCTCTCGAAGAAGCAATACGAATACCGCACCAGGAATCTCAAGAAGCTAGCAGACAAAACCTCGTTCGTATGCTCGCTGGACCAAAACGGGTACAAATATGTCGTTAACCGCTTGGCGCAAGAACCGGAGAATATACCGTCTCTTAAATCAAGTGCAATTCCAGAGAAGAAGCTCATTGGCGCTATCGGGAGGCGAGGGACAAAAGAGTATGACTCGGCGTTCCCAAAGTGGCAGGATTACGACCGTAAGCTCCGTTTTCATAGCGTATATACCGGTCATTGGGAATGGAGAATGACTTAGGATGAGCAGGCAAACCCGCTGCGGTAATACCATGGCTCGGGCCGCCCGTGCTTCTAGGCTGCATGGTTTCTGCTGCTTACGCAGTTGCTCAAGCCTTGAATACGAACCTTTCAAGCATACCGAGCGTTCCGAGTTTACCGCCTCAGCCTTCATTGAACATGCTAGCCGATCCGATTGCGAGAGAGGAGAATGAGGTTCCAAGCGGTGAGCTGGTCGAGCGGATAACATGTGGTAACGATAGTCTCGACATCAAATCGAAGACGCCCGCGCAGAAGGAACAAGCCCGACTCAGACAGAAAAGAGCACGGCAGCGAAAGAAGGCTGAGAACAATCGACCAAAGGAATCAGAATATGTGCAAGATAGACCCAGGAGTGATAAAGTTTAAACCTGTAGATAGAGTCATGAATATATCGCTTTAAGTTACGTTATCTGCCAAAATGCGTCACGGCATAGATAAACTAGGGTACTGAATGTGGTAACGCATGACGTATGACGTATTCGCAAGTGTGCTAGGATAAAAGAAGTTGTAAGGCTACTGAAAAACACCGCAGGTATGCCCGATAGTAACTTTCAAAGTCAAACTGTTCGAGCCACGGCCCCTCTGAGGATTAACCACTCCGAAGAGGTCGCTCACACCTCATAGAGGGGAACGCCGCACCTCATAGAGGGAAACACGTGGTCGTTGGCGAGTCTAGTATGACGAGAATATCATGACCAACTATCGGGAAGAAAAATTCCAGAACCTTGAAAGAAGCACAATCTACAAAAGGAGGAAACGCTCTAATCGGCCATACTGAATGAG
This sequence comes from Lophium mytilinum, assembly GCA_010093605.1. Taxonomy (NCBI): domain Eukaryota; kingdom Fungi; phylum Ascomycota; class Dothideomycetes; order Mytilinidiales; family Mytilinidiaceae; genus Lophium; species Lophium mytilinum. The sequence continues at coordinate 1,272,490 of MU004192.1, read as the reverse complement.
AACGGGGAAAAGGAAAGGAAAAGATTATCCAAACTATCAGTAACTCGTCCTCGACATAGAACAAAGAGCACCTGAGCTATAGATCGCGACGACTCCGAGAAACAGGCACCAAGAAAATCATTCTTCGTCTTCAATCATTACTAACACTATTGTTCATCAACGGCGCCTTGGCGCTTTCGGCTCTGTCTTTGCTTTCGGCTCTTTCTTTGCTTGTTCGTAAGAACAGTGTTGGAGGTGTTGCATATAGTGGTCTTTCCCGTCTTTCCCGGAACTATTGAAACCGCATATGCACTGGTACTGGCGGGAAGAAAGAGGACGCTGGCACGTGCGGAGATGTCGCCGGTGGTGGTCCTTCCTGGGGTTGCTTTTACCGCAACTACATTGATAGCCGGGTAGATTGTTATGGGCAGCTGTAGTCTTCTGGTGCCGGTTCAACGTCCGTTGGTCAGGGAAGACCCTTCCACATGAACCAATGTCGCATTGAAATACTCTATGCTTCTCGTCCAAGTGTCGGCTGTAAGATGTTAGCATAAATTCCGCAACGACATATTGCATACTACGCACCTTAAACGACTATTGTCCAGGAAGCTTTGCTGACAATGTGGACAAGTGAGACGTGATAAGCGACGAAGTTCCCTCTTGGGCGCACTTGTTGCTTGACATAGTTGCATACTCTGCAGAGGATCAGGCACAGGCGATAGCGAAGGCAAAACAGAGCTGGTTCGTGGGATAGAAAGCAGCGAATTGGAATCGGATGAGGGTGATTTCGATTGCGTATCTCGTAGGTTGAGATAGGGTGGTTGATAATCGAATACTGCAAGCTCATTCCATCCATTCTTAGAAATGGGAAATACGTCGAGTTCAGTTGATGATGCTGGCTTCGAAGCCAGGAGGGTGTCGTAAGGTATAGATAATGAAGAATGACAATCAAGGTCGCAAATTCCAGCGTCACTCACAATATCAACGTCGCATTCGGCGGAAGTAGGTGGCGATTCGAGTGCACTTTGCTCCAAAAACTCATTCAATGAACTCTCTAGGTCTCGAAGAGACGTAGGGGGGGCTTGCGGAGAAGGATGGTACGGTTCTGGAGCATCAGGAATGATGCCTGAACTCGAACTCCATTTTGCGCTGAGCTCCTCCCCAAACGCCTCATAGAAGAATCTGGGTTGTTCAATGTCTAAAGAATCTTGCAAAGGGCAGGAATACGCGTGCGAGACTTCGGCCGACTTTGGATAAGTATCCTCCGTCGAGGTCTGATACTGTTTCGAAGCATGGACAGTTCCATAGGTGTCGCAATCATTAAGTTCGGGATTACATTGCTCTAGAGGTCTTGGGTCGAGCTCTGAACACGTTATGCGATAATCATCGTAGTTCTCGGGGATGACGGTTGCGCAGAGTCTTAGCTCTGCGCTCCTGCCGCGAGTTCTTGTCTAGGGTGACTAAGGTTAGTAAGAATGCGCACCGTACTAATTGCAGCTATAAACATGGGGAGCAGTTGAGTGTTTTTTCTGAGCGTACCTGTTATGTGCAGACTACTAATCTGCTTCTAAGAGTCAGCAACCTTAGGAGTCCAGCCTTGCTATACGCTGGCCTCTTTCGGTGGTGAAGTCGGAAAACCGCAATGGACTTGGTAAAGCAGTAAGAGAGCCGTCCCTGGAGTTGCCTATAATGGCACCCAGGGAACGAAAGGACCGTCTGGTCGCTGATCTTGATGCGTAATGAGAGCGCCTAGGAATTTGTGAGGGGAAGGTGGGGAGGAGGAGTGAGAGCGAGGCAGGACGGCGCGTAGAGGCTTAATACTTCGTATGAGGGGCTTGACGTGTTCGGGGCCACCAATCAAGTGCCTAATTGATCTCCGGCGATCGCCGCTCGCATTGCCCCGGCAAAGAGCCTTGTGGCTGAGCATCCTGGTTCATGCGTATTCTGTAGATATTGATGTCTGCCTTAGGCATGACATGTGCACATAGATCAATTGACAAGTCGTTTGTGAGAGATATCGGAGTGGAGGGGGTACGGAATGCGCTATGAAGGACGCCTCAAGTGCTAAGTCATATACTGCTCTTTGACCATCCGATTAGAATATAGTGGCAGCTCCGTCACGGGTGGTCGCGGTGAATGAGTCCTCAATTAACCAATCACAAGCCTGAGAGCACTGGGGCCTTTGGTATCGTCCAATCATTTTGTGGCGAATTTTCCTTCATATCAGATCGGGATGGAGCTAAGGAGGGACTTGGGGGGCTTCAAAATAAGCGATAGGATACAAAGAAGAGCCCCAGAGCATAAAGATGTTGAACGAATCTATAGGACAGCTTTTCTGGCCTCAAACGCCAAGGGGAAGGAACTCCATATGTTGAGAGTGGAGGCCCCAATGTGTCCACAATCCATATAAGGGCCTGTTTCTCGAGTGAGGATGGGTACGCGACATCTGCCTAAGGGAACCGATAACTTTCGACGTTCAGCAACTTCCCAATCAGCCTCTAGAAGCCATGGGACTCTTACAAACGGATGCTGGAATCAAAGATCCAAGAAATACCACAGAAGTTACAGCCAGCAAACTTCCTAGAAGCAAAGCAGCATGGACACCAGAGCGTGAAAAGGCAGTTCCTACGGTAAGTCTTCTCATTGAGATGAGCGCCCTTGCTGATGATAGCGTAGCAAAACCGGTTTCCGCAAGCCAACCACGAGCCGTCCTACCGCCTTGTGCCTCGACCATGGCAAGAAACGAGATCTAGCGTAGACTACCCCAAGGGCCCCGAGGGACCCGATCCGATGCAGCGATGGCAGCAGGAGTCGGTACGAGACCAAGTGTGGAACAACGTGGCTTCGGTCGTCGTCGCCGAGAACGTCGACGTTAGAGGCAATTCTCAGGAGGACATCTATTTAGGGACGCTTGATGATTTGATGCTTGATGTGGACGCCAGTTCATCATTTGTTGAAGGTCAAGATGGACAAGAGAAGCAAGCATAGTCGACTGGGATAGATATGGGGCAAACTTGTGGATAGATTGGAGACAAGACATACAACAGCGATGTGTAAAATGAAATGGTGCACTAAATCAGGTCACTCATAACCGCGATCATACTTTCTTCTCTTTCACACTACCTATGCCTTACCCTTGATGTTAGTGGCATTAGCAGCAGGTGGTGCTGGCACACGCCTTCCCTGGCGGTCAAATTGCTGCGTCTGTCCACTCAGCAGAGCATCCTGCAGGGCCCAACCAATCTCAAGGCTTCGGATCCCGAGCTCTAGCGGTAGCGGGACCGGCTTGTCCTGGATGATCGATTCGAGGTATTCGTTGGCCTCCGTTGCGAACGCATCTTCGAAGCGCTCCCAGTACTCTGGCTGTACCTCATTGGTGATGCCATGGGACCCAGACACCAACACGTTGTTGGATCGGGGATGAACGTTGACGGAGATCTTGCCAGACGTACCGGTGATCTCGGTCGCAACATCGTGGCCGTGGGCTTGGGTTCGGGAGCAGTAGAAGTAGGCAAGCTTGCCATCCCAGTACTCGACCATGCCGATGCCGTTGTCGACGTCGTTGAGGGCCTCGAGCTCTGGGTGGTGCGTGATTGTTCCGATAGCCCAGACGGCCTTGGGAATCACGTCTCCAAGATAGTAGAGGGACAGATCGATGTCGTGGATACAGCCTATCACTGTTAGATTCAGAGCTTTTTGGGGGAAGAAGGTTTCTCACAATCCACGAATACGCCACCATTCTTCGCTGCGTATCGAACGAAGAATCCAGTCTCGTCCAATAGATCGCAAGTCTGCGAGCGAACTAGGAAGGGTTTCCCAATGACACCCTTGTCTACCTTATCCTTTGCATCTCTGTAGCTAGCATCAAAGCGCCTTGAGTAGCCAGCCATAACCTTCAAGTGCGAATTTGCCTTCGCAGCGTCGACGACGGCTCTAGCCTGTATGTAGAACACTTGTCGCGTGAGTTTACCATGAAAGACAGGAAAGACAGTAGGTTACGTACCTCTTCTAGCCTCTGCGAGATGGGCTTCTCGCACAACACGTGGAGGTTCTTTGCGATTGCCTGCAGGGTGAAGGGTGCGTGCACGTTTGTGCTGGTTGACACCCACACAGCTTGTAGGCCTGGAAGCTCGATCATCTCGGCGTACGAGTCGAAGACCTTTATCTCGGTCTTTTTTTCATCGCTCTTGAAGAACTCGCGTGCCCATTCGAGTTCCTTTGCGTCGTTGCTGCATACAGCAACGAGGTTGGCGTGTGGAACGCGGTAGAGGAGAGTTTTAGCATGTCGCTTGCCCATGCGACCGAGACCGGCAACGGCAATGTTAATCTTGCCGTAAGGGGCTGTGGGGGACATGTTGTGAAGGGAGTCCATGGTGACAGTATGCTCTGTCGAAGGGTGATGATAGAATTGAGGATGAGAGAAATGAAAGAGAAGCTTGTGAACGCGTCTACGAGATGAATCTTATACTCTTCACCTTTCCCTCTACCCCGCTATGAGAGTCTGGGTCAATGGGGCGCGTTATCAGTGCCATGCGGAGCCATATATGAACGCTCGGGGTTGGAAAGCTTCAAGCGTTCAACCGGGTGAAGGTTGACGTTAAGAATGTTCAGGAGAGGAAGTTCGTGGAGTCTTGCCGTGCGGAGGTTTCTGCCCAACTCGGACAACATGTCGTGTGATTGGTGAGATCTATTCCAATCCGAGAGAGATCTGTGTATAAAAGGTCTATGTCGCCCACGGCAGTGCCAACAAAGAGCGTATCATACATTCCTTGAGACAATTAGACCGAACCTTAGGTATGAAGAAGGAATGGAGATATGGTGTATATCACGTGACTTACGCCATCTTACTCCAGTCAGCTTTATCTAACGCGTAGTCTGTTTTTACTAGACACTACACTCTCGATATGGAGGAATAAGGTGTGCGTCTTCGCGTTTGCGCGAAGGAGTAGTCGTTCCGAGATGCCATCGTCAGGCACATGCAGCAGAAATAAGACTTGTCCCCGTCCATCAGCTTCCTGAGTTTCTCGAGATCCCCCGAACAGGTAGGTAATGGCACAGCAGGCTACTCCCGAATACTGTCAGATGATAAAAGATTTCTCGTCCAAACCCTTCAATATCAAATACGTAAATCTGGTTCTAACGGACGCTGATTAGCTAACTAGTCACACACACCAAAACTAGAACACGAAGACTCAAGTTCTCCGATGTATTCAAAAGGGGACAGATAATCCTCCCTTGATGCCCTCTCTTTTATTCCCTGTCCCCCTTCCTTCACATCCTCTCCTTCATTCCTTGTCACAGCGTCCCGCACAGGTCCCTAGTCGTCCTCCTGACTTCGGTTCATTTTTCGTCCGTTTGGCCGCGGAAGTCCGCTTTGCTTAACCACACCATCCTAGCGATCATGATGTCTATGCTACTATACACGCCTAAAACCTCAGTTTCCTGAGGTTTTCGTCCGTGAAACACCAAACCGTAAGTAGTGCGCGGAGTTGGTATCCACCTGATAGCGGGAGCTATGCGAATTTGGATAGCGCCCGCTCGACAATCTTCATATTCGAGACCCCTAAGACGTCAGGATACACAGAACACCAGCAAATGTAGAGGGTGACCAGGAGACATAGACTATAAGTTAAGGGCGCGGATGGTGCAATTGGCTACCTTTTGATTCTTGTATGTATATACGCACATCAACACCCTATCTACTACATACACTTCCCGCTTCTCCTTCATTTCCAAGGACTCTCTTCAAAAATCTCAACTGCAATCACTCCCTCAAACCGTTTTTTCTCCAGCTACACACAAGATCATGTCCTCCCTTCCCCTCTCCACAGCCACCACCCCCCCAATCGCCCCCACAATGCGCGCCTGGCTCGTCTCTGCCCGCGGGCCTCCCACCACTGTCCTCAAACTCACCACCACCCTCCCAACCCCCTCCCCCAAACCCACCGACCTCCTCATCCGCATCTCCCACGCCGCCCTCAACCCCGGCAGCACCTCCCTCATGCTCCTTATCCCCCAATTCCTCCGCGCCGCCCCCTCTATCCCAGAGATCGACTTCGCCGGCACCGTCGTCGCCGTCGGCAGCTCCGCTCCCTCCCAATTCCCTATCGGCGCGCGCGTGTTCGGGTGCCTGCACCTCAAGGCCATGACCGCGGGAAAAGGGGTGCTGGCGGACTACATCGCAGTCAGCAGTGACGAGGCGGGGGTGGCCGTGTTGCCGGAGAGCTGGAGCTTCGAAGAAGGGGCTGGACTCGCGGCGTGCGGGATTACCGCGTTGAATATGTGTCGGGCGGCTGGGATGCAGGAGGGGGAGCGGGTGCTTGTGAATGGGGCGAGTGGGGGCGTGGGGACGATGGCGGTGCAGGTGGCCAGAGCGATGGGTGCGAAAGAGGTGGTGGGGGTTTGTTCGGGGCGGAACGTGGAAATGGTGAAGGGATTGGGGGCGGATGAGGTGAGTTCTGTGTTGCTTGTTGTGTGCTTGTGAGCGTGCTGATGGGTTTGCGTAGGTCGTTGATTACCAGGCGCATCATCCGGTTGGTGAGTATTTGGCGGAGCGGTATGGGGATCAGCCGTTTGATCGGATCTTTGATACTGTGGGCGTGCAGGCGTTGTACTCGAAGAGTCCGCGGTATCTTAAGGAAGATGGCGTTTTTATCAATGTTGGGGCGTACGAGGGGGGTTGGAGGTTTGTCTTGAACGGGTTGCGGAATCTGTTCTTGCCCCGCTGGCTTGGGGGTACGCCGAGGAAGTTCATAGGGCTCGGTGTACCATCTACTAATGAGCATGCTGCTGCTATCGCGAAATTTGCTGCTGAAGGCAAGGTGAAAACGGTGGTAGACAAAGTTTTCGACTTAGAGGACGTGATCGAGGTAAGGTTTCTGCATAAACTGTTCAGAGAAAAGTACTGACTAGTCTTGTAGGCATACAAGCTCTTAGGGAGTATGAGAGCTAGGGGCAAGATCATTATCAGAATTCAGGACAGCGATAAGACGAAGTGAATGTAAGAACAAGTGAACATCTTAATAGCGTACAAATAGGACCCAGCCAATGAAACCGTAATTAGAGTGCAATGAAAGCCGAAGATTCGACAACAACGCCGGCACTCGGATCTCAAACCTATCCTGCAACTGCTTCCGTCTTTTCACCGAGCGCATAAAGCGTCTTCGGAATTCCGTTCTCGTCACAGCTAGCGAACTTCCACCATGCGCCATGCCACCAACCGCCTACTCTCACTAGCATGTATCTTATCGGCGCAGGCATTGGTGGCCAGGTGGCCCATAGCCCGTCCTCGACTGTCCGATCAAAGTTCAGGAACAAGAACGGAACAACATCGGTGTATCCGGCACTCTTGACACTGTTCTTGCCCCAGGTCGCAAAGACTGGCTTTGCGGCAGGGAAGTCGCCGAATTTACCGAGACTAGCAATCGAGGCGATCTCTGAATGGAAGTGGGTATCAAAGGGCTCTTCGAACTCCTTCATTATCGAGAGGAGGGTGGTCGCTGAGAAAGAGGCGGGGGAGGGGAGGGTGCTAAGGTACTCGTGGAATTTGGCGAGGCCAGGAAGCATTGCCTCTATTATTTTGTTAGTATACTGCCTAGCATGGTAAAGTTCAACGATACGTACCATGTTCCCCATGTGTCTTCCCCCAGATCTCCCCGTCCTCCTTCCCAAGCACTTCCACAACCTTGGGAAACAAATTCGCTTCTTCGTCATCATGATGGCCCTTGACGAACTTGAACCAGGTCAAGGAGTACCCGATGAAGTCTGCATAGTCCTCTGGCTTGACATGCGGGGCTTGCAGGTATATGGAGTTGTAGCCGCGAAGCATCGCGTTGTGAAGAACGGCCATATGGGAGGCACCGATCGTAAATGTGTCATCCTAGAGTGAAAGTCTCATAGTTAGTCGGTGTTCTTTCAAGTATGGTAGAGCAGTTTTATGAGTATGAGAAGAGTATTGAGGAAATTAACCATCACCCACCTTCTTCGTCTCAAACATCGGCGTCGTGACCATCTTCAGCGGCCCATCTGCCCATGGTTGCTGCACTTTCTGTGCCATATCGAGCGGCTTTGAACTGTATGAAGCTGATCGTGAGTAGAGTAGCGCGACTGTAGCTCCGAGGATAGCTAGGTAGACTAGGTGGGTGAATTTGACGAGAGGCATGGGAACAGTTTCACAAGCAAGTGGGGAAGATAAGCTATAAGGCTGTGTAGCTTTACAAATACATGCACTACGTGATGGGGTTGAAGTTGATCTCGCCCGAGCCAGGGTCGAGGTATCAGGTCAGTGTCTGGTGATATCTGGGCCTGTGCCGGTCATCTCATAACAATGCCGTAGCATCCGGTGCAGTCTCATATCGTGTTAAAGAGAAGAGCGTGCCAAGCGCGTGTATATCGTATGTTGTACATGACGCGACGAATGATGGGAAATGCGTTGTTGATGAGTGGTGGAGACATGATGGGTGGGGAACTCCGGGTTGAGCTCCAGTTTCGTCTGCACTAGCCAATCAAAAACAGTGTAATACCAATTTCGTACTCTATCAGCAAGATTTTCATGTAGTATACAACGCTCATGCTTCTCTATATTTCCTCAACATACACTAATGCAGGCTTGAGGTCAAAATAGTGCTGCAGATTCGCCCCATGCCCGTCTCCCCATTTCCTCAGCCCAGGATTTACAATGAATGCCACCCTTCCCTTAATCACATTCTCGCACCCAGAAATCCCCATCAAGTTACTCGATTCGCCAGATACGTATTCCTCTCCCAAACCCGGACTCACGAGTTGCAACCGACAGCGCTGCGCCCCCATTTCGACGGCTAATTCCCAGGCTTTCTTGATAATCTTTTGGATTTTGAGGGATTTCAGCGCAGGAGCGATGCGGGAGAGGTGGTCGGTGAGCAGCTTCTCAATGCCAAGTTTGGCATCTTGGTGGCTAGTCTGGATAATGGGGTCGATGGAGATGCCCTCGCTGCCTAAAGCTTTGCTTTTAAGTTGCTCGATGGTAACGTATCGCCATTTTTCGCAAAGGGGAGATGGGGCTGGCCAGTGGAATGTGCCGGATTCACTGGCTGCTTCTAAGGTCTCTCCTGTGAATGTTTAGAACGGCAAGAATGAGCGGAAATAGTGTGACTTACTTGGAGCGAAAAGTTCCATCCACTGTTGCATGCACACGCTGGCGTGGTTTCCGCCGATTATATAGAAGGGGGTGGAGAAGACGGTGTCTATGAGCAGTGACCAGATTGCGGCTTCTAGGAGGCATCTCATGTGGAGCTTAGTCCTCCAGAAAGATTTCGAGACTCCCCGGAGCAGCGTCCATTCCCCGAACAACTCGGCGAGAGTGTCAGGATCAATGCTAGTTGGAATCTCGCGGGTTAGGACTTTGATAGCGGAAGCGAGGCCATCAAAGTGTTCCCCGAGTTCGTCGTCTTGTGTCGGCTGGAATCGTTCAACATTATTAAGTGCGCTTTTCTGGAGGGTGTCGAGGTTGCTATGTAGTTTCTCATTGCCAGCCAGTAGCTCAGCATTTCTTGAGAGCAATTCTGCGTTTCTTGTCCCCAGGGTCACGAAATCGTGTAAGAGCTCATCGACAATTTCATCATTCGGGAGCCATTCGCCGTTTCTGTGGCACTCTTTGAGACGAATGCCATCTTCAGGGTACTTCGTGGCATAGTAGTCCCAAAGTAGCTTCCTTTGGATGACTGCTAAGCTTTTCATGTAGTCTTCTCGGTGAGCTCGCAGCCTCCTAGCCTCGTGTTCATGAAATGCCCTTTCCTCTTGTATCGTGTTCTCGTAATTTGTGCATTTAGTCTGAAGTGACTCTACGCCGGATTTCAGTGATGTGTTATCCGTCCGCAGGTTCGTAATATTGACTTCCAGTTCGTCCATTTTCTCCATAAATCCAGAGTATGGTTGTCGCTCTTTGATAATCTCGTCTACTTCAGGAGTTGTGTCATCACTGCCCGAGTCCGACTGAACGTCTCCCTTTTCAGAGGGAGGCTCGTTGGTCTTGGCCTCGTGATACAACTCTTCGACATCCGAGTCTCCTTCGACATCGTCTTCACTTAGGGGATCCGGTTTCCCGGAATCGTATGGTTTGGGTTGCTTCCTGCGTGGCCGACGCACTCGGGGCTCACCACTATCGTTGCGTAACTCACGTGGTTTCCGCTCGTTTTGTTTGACATTAGGGTCCATTCTAGCCCCCAACCCTCCGGTCTGTTTTGCAGATTAGGACACTGTTATAGTTAATCTCAACCTGGAGTGCTTACTAGACGAAGACCTAAGGAATACACATTCATTGGTAGCTTGCGGAGAGAACAAAAGGGAAAGGGTTGTGTCAAGGGTGATGCTTCCAATCGAGTTACCCTGCTATTGGATATCTCACTAGCGGGGAATGCCAAAGTACTCTTCGGGAAATGTGGAAGTGGTAATGGAAGGGAGATAGAAGCACGAGAGAAGAATATGGGCTCGCAAAAGAGGGTTCGACAGGAGGGGAAATGAAGGGGATGTGCCCCGCAGGCGAAGTACACGCGGGTTGGAGCATGATTCACGCAGGCACTGAACGCCACCAAGTGGGAGGTGCAAGGCTGAAAAGTCCAGAGCTGTTGATCACCCAATTGGCGGATCTTTGATGCGAGGGCTGCCTGAGCTGTCGCTCTGCACAGCCTGGGCGTGATGCATGAGGCCGCATGCAGGCGCCGGATGAAGCGGTGCAGACGAGTGGCTTAGGGGCGAGGTTCGACACATACCTAGCGAAACGGCTGTAGGCGATAAGAAAGCCACTATGCTTGCTGAAGAGAGGAGGTGGTGAGAGACTCCGCGTGGGTAGCTTGGCGCACGTCCCGCTTTGTGGGGGGTTTCTCCTCCTTCACTCAGCGTCAAGCTCCGTCTCGACAACATGCAGCACTTCAATATAGCATTAGACGCGCCGATATCCCGGTTCAGATGACCCAATTCGTCACATACCCCTTGGTCAGTGTCGCTAAAGCTTGAAGAACGCGTCCATGTGAGAAACACCATGGTCTAGGCGTATTCCAGCCTCGCTGCATCCCGATATGCAAGCTGCAGATGTCTCCTGCACCACCTCAGAACGGTATCAATAAGCGGATCCCATTGGCTTCGTCTGGACGCTTCCTCAGCCTCCAGGACCAAACGAAACCCCACGAAAGCCAAGCCCCAGTGCCCGTCGGCCCAGGCTTAACAGCTTTCAGACATGGCCTGCGCCATCGCATCAGCCTGGCTGCCTCCTTTCCGCGCCTGGGGCTAAACTGCCCCGCAGTCTCGCACTCATTAACGCCCAACTCGGCTTGTTTGATATTTGATTCTCAACTCTCTTTTCCCATATTTTTTAAACCTTCTCTAGCTACCTAGCCACGTATACATCTTCATACCTTGCTATTCTTATTTGAATCCGCTCCCTGAAATCCACAATTATCTTCTAGCTCCAAGCCTCATCAAGTAAATACTATGTCCGGGAACCGGCTGATCATTGGTACGAGGCTTCTTTGAGTGAAATTTACTTCTCGGCTCACTCACAGGTAGGCCTCGATTATGGAACCACATTCACAGGTACAGTAAAAGTGCTTCTCATACTCAGAAAAAGCATCGTCGCTGATTTGGGACAGGTGTTGCCTTTTGTGAGGCCACAAGTGATGACACCAACATCGATAAAATTGAGGTCGTACATGACTGGCCCGGACCGCACGGTCAACTAGGAACCAAAGAAAAGGTGCCCAGTGAAATATCTTATTCCGCAGCACCAAGTGGAAGAGTTCTTTGGGGTTCCTTGATTCCCCCACATGCCCAACGCCAGGTGTGGACGAAATTGGAACTAGATGAGAAGAAGGAGGGGGATGATCTGAAGAACTTGATCGCAATGCTTACGGGCATTGGGAACCTGGACCTCAGCCGTTTCTCTGACCGAGGTGGCCCACCGGCATATCCTGGAAAGGATCCTGTTGACATTGTTGCGGATTACCTGACCCAAGTCAAAGCACAACTCATCAAGAATCTCGAGAGAACCTATGGAGGCGTCTATTTGACTATGCCAATTGACCTGGTTATCACAGTGCCAGCCGTCTGGTCTGATCGTGCTAAAGACCGCACCTTCCGTGCCGTCGCCCAAGCTGGCTTCGATGAAACGACCTTCCCAAATCTCCGGGAGACTATCATGGTCACAGAGCCGGAAGCCGCAGCTATCTACGTCTTGAAGACTATGAAGGGAGGCCGATTGGGGGAGGACGTTGTTGTTGGAGATTGCTTCGTCCTATGTGATGCCGGAGGAGGAACCGTGGACCTTATTTCATACCGTGTCAAGACCGTCGAGCCAACTTTCACGATTGAAGAGGCAGCCATTGGTACTGGAGAGAAGTGTGGCGGCAGTTTCGTCGATCGCAACTTTACGAAGTGGCTCGAGAAGAAGCTCGGCACTGCCGACTACAAGAAAATTGCTGATAATTCTGCTGGAGAGCACGAACAAGGACGACTAGAGCCAAAAATGGGCAGACTGATGCAAGCGTTCTTGACGGCGAAGACCAGCTTTGGTAGCGAAGAGGACGAGGAGCACATCTTACCATTACCCGCGCCACTAAATACTCTTGACGACCCGGACAGAGGTATTGATGGTGGAGAAATATTCATTACATCGTAAGTTGTGCGACTCTTCGTACTGAAGAAGTACTAACAGCCACACCAGAGAGGACCTGAAAGAGATGTTTGATCCATGTGTTGAAAAGACTTGTGCTTTGATCGCGGGACAGATTGATCAAGTCGAACGAGCTGGCTCCACCGTCAAGGTAATAAAACCTCAAGACTCTATAGCGGCTAGATGTTACTGCTAACACACGCGTAGTACGTGTTCCTTGTAGGAGGGTTCGGAAAATCACCATACATGTATGATCGAGTTAGTCAGTTCGCCAAAGATCGAGGCATCACCACAATCCAACCTACGAAAGCGTAAGTGAAAGATGCCGACCATACCCACCAATTATGTAACTGACACCCTATCACAGCTGGTCCGCTGTTGTCCGTGGCGCTGTCGCCAGAGGTCTCGAATCCAAAGGGTCCGACCTCATCTATCTACGAAAATGTCGGAGACACTACGGCACTCCTGCATCTGAACCCTTCTCAGCCTTCAAACACGCAGAAGAAGACGCTTATATCGACGAGCACGATGGCGAAAAGTACGCCAAAGGCCAAATGAGCTGGCTCTTTACGAAGGGCTGTGCGCTCGTCTCTTCTCAGGTGCGGCATGCCGAGATCGAGCTATACCGGACGTTCGATGCCAGCGAGAGTCGGGTGTTCAAGGCGCGGTTGGTGGCTTGTGACGATGATGTTGCACCGCGGCGGTATGCGGATGCGGTAAGAGACTCCTCTCCTCGATTAGGCTTGGCTGTCGCTGATGATGTTGTAGAATGCATATAACGTCACGATCCTGTCGGCAGACCTCAGTTCTGTACCCGAACACAAATTCCAGGTTGCGCGGAGTGGTCCGCATGGGAAACCATACTTCATCGCCAACTTCAAAATCAACATCTCGTTGGAATCGAATCTCAAGTTCTGGCTTACGTTCAATGGACAGGAGTATGGATCTGTTACCACGCAGTATGATTGAAGGAAAAGATGGACAAGAGCAACGAGCATGATTCATGTATCATTGGTTTCCTTTGTTTTGGGCACATGTTTGCCATGAGCAACGAGCATACGTTCTGGGGGAACGAAGTCGATCACGGGCGAAAAGTGATGCTGACCTGAAATTTGTCACCGTTCGCCAATATATTTTATCGGGTTGCCACAAAGACACCAAGCTTTCACGTTTCCACGTGCCGCGCCACGGAAAGCTTGACGCTCGCGAACTTACGAAACAGGATTTGCATGTCGTGTTCAGGCGGAGTGACAGGGTGTGTCTGTTCAGAGGGCTCCACTAACACGAAAATCTGTCGAGTCGTAGCAATGCCCATAGGAATGAAGCAATGCGAGAGACTTTTCACATGCAACGCAAATGCAATAACAATCAAATACATAATGCAGCAAAAGCTCTTACCCTTTAACAGTCAGATCGATCCTCCAAGTCATGATACTGCTCCACCGCAAACCCCAGGTCCTCTCCCAACCTCCTTGTCCACCTCAAGCCAATAAATCTCTGCGTCCGAATCGAGCCTATCAACCTCTCCTTTCGGCACATTCGGCCCTGTTATCAGCACCCCCGGCGTTAGTAATCGCGCGACTAACTCACGCCGGTGGTCAAATCGAAATTGCGTTCACGAAGAAAGTCGAATCATGCCCGGCTGGCGCTTGTTGACGAAAAGTTACATCGCGTGGTGTTTTTACGAGGAGCGGATATGAGGCTGAGTGCTATTATTGGAGGCTTCTAGCTGCATGGGGAGGGAGGCACGGGCGCGTCATACTTGGATACGGTGGATGGTGTGAGGGTTGGATCAGGGTGAACGGGCAGAATGGAATGAAGGTAGTGGTTGACAAGGAGATGTCTAGGCGTAGATGCACCATGAAAATAGCGAAAAGGATACAACTGTGCTTGTACTCCGTTCTGGGCGGGTGGCTACCATGCGCGCGGGAGGAGCAAGAATAGAAACGACTCCTGCCGTTGGCCTCGCCGCCGCTCCGAGGGGGGTCCCTGAAACAACGTCTAACGGCGAGCATCCCAGCGGTACCTGAAGAGCCCGTTCACTGCCCCTGAGCCCCGAACCCAGCACCCAATGACGATGAATTGTTTCGTTTGGCACACTGGTGCGGCAAGGAGTGGAGTGCGGCAGCCAAGGCGCGCGACAATGCCGTGTTGGTGCTGTCCAACCGCAATCGCTCTCGCCGACCACCTTCACCATGGGGCTAGAGGTATTGTGCTGTGGTGAAGGTCGCGAGTTGAATAATCGTGGCCGTGCCCGGACACCGAGGGGCGGGCCTATTTACCTTGTCCAGGTCCTGCGTTTGCCATGGAGTCTTTATCTTTCTGCTTCTGTCTTCCTTGTCTTGTTTCCACTGTAATCCTACAACACCACAAACCCCGCGATCATGAAGCTCAACTGGTCGAGCTCGGTAGCTCTAGCTGTGGTGGCGTTATCGCCACTGGTAGCTTCGGTCAACGTAAACCTGGACGATGAGGGTATTTTCCACTCTGGTATTTCTTTGGCGAGATCTCGATACTGACAAAGATAGCTTCTATCATGAGTACTGTGGCTACATACGCCTACGAAATGATGACCTACTACAAAAACAACGCCACAGATACCCCCAAAGACGAAGTGGGGTCGTTCCCAAAACCTCCGTACTACTGGTGGGAGTCTGGCGCTGTATGGGGAGGCCTGATAGACTACTGGGCTTACACAAACGATTCGAGCTATGTCAATACTACGAGGGACGCCCTGGTGGCCAACTTCGGTCCTAATCAAGACCTGATCATGCCAAATAAGCGGGACCAAGAGGTATACACTCGCAATACCTATTATATTCTTCTAGCTTTCTAACGAAACCGCAGGGCAACGATGATCAAGCTTTCTGGATCTTTGCGCTTATGTCTGCTCTGGAATACCAATTCCCCCTTCCTTCAGATTCCGATCCTCAATACCTCGATGTTGCGAAGAAAGCCTTCGACGGTATGGCGGCGCGCTGGGACACCAAGACGTGCAATGGTGGGCTGAAGTGGCAGATATACCCCGACAGCGTCGTTGGATACGATTACAAGAACAGCGTGTCAAACGGTGCCTTCTTCGCCCTCGCTGCACGGCTCGCTAGATACACAGGCAACCAGACATACACGGACTGGGCAGTCAAGACATGGGACTGGTCCCAGAGGATCGGGCTGATTGGCCCCAAATATGAGATCTTCGACGGCACCGACGACAAGTCCAACTGCTCGGAGGTCAACCATATGCAATGGAGCTACGGCGTTGGAATTTACCTACACGGCGCGGCCACCATGTACAACTTTACCAACGGATCTGCGATTTGGCAGCAGCGGACCTCTGGACTCCTAGAACGAAGCGCTGTCTTCTTCTCGCCTTTCAAAAATGCGACCAATGTCATGTGGGAAGCTGCTTGCGAGGGCGCCTATAGCTGTAATACGGACCAGCAGAGCTTTAAGGCCTATCTGGGTCGTTTCCTTGCGAAGACCGCTATTATGGCTCAATTCACTGCCCCAGCGGTCCAGATTCTCCTCCGCACCTCCGCAGCGGCAGCGGCAAAGTCTTGCTCTGGTGGTAGCCACGGGACTACATGTGGAACGAGGTGGTATGTTGGAGGCTATGACGGTACATACGGTCTTGGTCAACAACTCAACGCGCTGGAGGTTACGCAGGCCCTTTTGGCTGGAAGTGCTGGCGCCCCGGATACGCAGGCTAACGTCCATATCGTAAACAAGCCAGCTACGACCACGGCAGCTGTGCCTGTCAAGACCAGCACAGCGGTTCCAACACACACGAAGAACGCTGCGATGATGGCCCGAGGGGTCCGAGGGGTGCTAGGCGGTGCAGCTGTTGGCGCGGCCGTCGTGGGAGTATGGTAATGTTTCATTGTTCAAAATTTCTTATTCTAATACTAATAAACTTTCCTATTCTTCAGATTCCCTAGATCTCATTCCCTCCTACTGGGTTTCCTCAATTCCCTAGATTCCGTATCTTTCCTAGGGTCGGTCTTCCATTTCAACCTTCGGTGTTACGGCTCGAGGTCCTTTGTAGAGGTTAGGAAAACGGCAGCTCTCGAGCACTTGTATATCGACTTGCATGGGTGGTGTTTGGGATGGGTTTTTGCATAGCACGGACGGATTGGTATAGGATATTGCATCCATGGTTGGGTAGCATAGCGCTAGGGAGTGGGAACCCGCTGCTTCGCCTTGCGGGATCCCCGTGAATATAAAATCATTATTCACATGCTCTTGTTCAAATGCTCTGAGGTCTGTATCTCCTCCAAATGTATACTGTGTGTTTATAACTATATCCTGTGATATCTCAACCCTCCCTGCCTCGCGTGATCCTTCCCCGTGTCTCCAGCCACAGCCACGCTTCCCCAGACAGGCTGTTTGACCCCTCCACGCCACGCTAGAGACAGCGGCCAACCTTTCACAAATGTCACGTCGCTCAACAACGCCCTGCGTCTTCCGCTGGTCCACCCAACACAAGACACCTATACCCGACATATACTGAAATCTGCACCGTTGCCGGGCTATCCGCGGCCGTAGCCTCCTTCCCAGCTAGTTCGGTCCTCATTGCGCCTTCCTGTTGCGAATCCTCTCCGCGGGAAACTGCACGTAGGCCATAACATGATCGTCACTCTGCTTTCGCTGTCTGATCCTTAACTTCACTATCCCATTACTTGTGAGCCTTACACTCCTACCTGGAACTCTCTTGCATTGAGTTCCCAGGCGCATTTTGGTTAGAATACTTTGGTTCTGACCTCCCGCGTAGAGTACGACACGCCGCAGTCCGTACAGGACGTAGAAACCCTCTACAAATATCAAACTCCGATCGCTACCCTCCCAAGAGAATTCTTGCGTTACACCTTCGCTCTCTTGGTCCTCCGGAACACATCGTAGTAGCAGGAAACACCAGCAGCTGGACAGCTGCCACGGAGTAGCCGCAATGGCGAAGAAGAAGCTTGGTTACATGAACCCATATGTCTACGATGCATTCCTATGGATATTCTCGATACTGGTGGACCTGTTCTTCCGCGAGGTGCATCCGCGGAGCTCGTGGAAGATACCAAAGGAGGGACCGGTGCTGTTTGTGTGCGCGCCGCACGCGAATCAGGTTGGTCTACACTTATCCACCCAAGATGCGAAGGATTAGGTTGGCTAACAGAGGCATACTGTAGTTCGTCGACCCTCTAATCCTCATGCGCGTCGTTCAAAAGGAAGCCGACCGCCGTATCCACTTCCTCATCGCCGCGAAATCCATGGATCGGAAGTTTATTGGCAAAATGGCGAGCATGGCTGGTTCGCTCCCGGTGGGCAGGGCGCTGGACTCCACGAAAGCGGTCAAGGGGAAAATATACCTCCCGGACCCGGTCAATGATCCTACGTTGATTCGGGGCGTGGGGACCAATTTTGAGAGTAAAGAAGTGCAGGTCGGAGGACTGATTGTTCTGCCGTCTGTAAATAATCTTTCAGCAAGCTCGGAGATTGCGGCGATCAATGGGCCGGAAGAGATCAAGTTGAAGAGGCCGTTCAAAGGAGGTGTGCCACTGAAGCAATTGACGGGGAGGGAGGATGTCACGGAAGATGGGAAGTTTGAGGGCGGGGCGCAGGCGAAGAATGGACCAGCGCAGGGTTTTGAGGGGATTAGTTTCAAGGTTGCGCCGAAAGTCAACCAGACGGAGGTTTACGATGCGGTATTTGATACTCTGACGCATGGCGGATGTATTGGGATTTTCCCCGAGGGAGGAAGTCATGACAGACCAGAGCTTCTGCCACTGAAAGGTATCTACCCATTGAGATCAGGCTTTAGCGACAATAGATTTCTAATTCCGCATAGCTGGTGTGGCCATCATGGCTCTGGGAGCGCTCGCCAACAGGCCGGATTGTGGTCTGAAGATCATCCCAGTAGGAATGAATTACTTCCACGCCCACAAGTTCCGCTCTCGGGCTGTCATCGAATTCGGAACTCCGGTCGAAGTTCCTCCTGAACTTGTTCAAAAGTACAAATCAGGGGAGAGACGCGATGCCATTGGAGCGATGCTGGATATCATCACCGATTCCCTGGTCGCCGTCACGGTGACGAGTCCAGACTACGAAACACTCATGGTAAGCTGCCCGTTTATTCTTACCA
This sequence comes from Lophium mytilinum, assembly GCA_010093605.1. NCBI lineage: Eukaryota > Fungi > Ascomycota > Dothideomycetes > Mytilinidiales > Mytilinidiaceae > Lophium > Lophium mytilinum. Next base: position 1,253,741 of record MU004192.1, on the reverse strand, counting down.
GATCATGATGCTGACGGCTGAAAAAGCTCATGCAAGCCGTTCGCCGCCTTTACCAGCCAAAGGGCAAGAAGCTTCCTCTCCCGTTGGTTGTTGAGCTCAATCGACGACTGGTCAAAGGCTACACACGCTACAAAGACGACCCTCGAATTATTAGCCTCAAGAAATCCGTGCTGGCGTACAATAAGCGACTAATGATGCTCAACATTCGCGACCACCAAGTCGACTATGCCAAATATTCCGTTTTCAAGTCCATATTTACTCTCATTTACAGGCTGGGCAAGCTGGCCGTCTTAGCCATAGTTGTCATCCCCGGCACCATTCTTTTCAGCCCGGTCTTCATAACAGGCAAACTTTTCTCAATCAAGAAATCGAAAGAAGCCCTCGCCGCCTCGACCGTCAAGATCCAAGCTCGAGACGTCATGGCTACCTGGAAACTCCTTACCGCTATCGTCGTTGCGCCCCTCACCTACTTCTTTTGGATAGTCCTTTTCACCTACTTCCGCGGCTTTGGCTACGTCCCGGACTGGCTCCCTTCCACGGTGCTCGTATTGGCACAGATAATCGCCTTCCCGACCATCACCTACGGCTCCCTCCGCTTCGGTGAGATTGGCATGGACATCGCCAAATCTCTTCCTCCATTAATATACCTCCTCGTCCCGTCTAGCAGTAATACGCTTACTAAACTCCGCCAACGTCGCGCAGACTTGGTCGAGCAGGTCAACGATATCATCAATACCCTCGGCCCGGAGATGTTCCCGGACTTCCACTCCAAACGCATCATCACCGATGCTTTTGGCAACGACATTTCCGCGCCCTCTACTCCGCTGGAGAGCAGACAGAGCGACGGCTCTTTCTCTCTTCTCGACTCCAGCCCCACTTCTCCTACTAGCGATGGCGAACCAGGCGCCAGCATCGGTGGTGGGTCTTCCGCTGCTGGTAACCTTCCGCGAAATGAGTCTTTCAAGGATCTGGGGAGGATGGAGTTCTATTCAACCCGCCCTGCTACTCCAACGAAGCCGCGTAGTCGCCAGAACTCGCTTGGTGGAGGCCTAGGCGGCGGGTTTGGCCTCACGCCTATGAGTCCGAAAGACGGAGGTGCAGGGAAAGACGGCATGGCAATGGTCAGCGAGAAGCTGCGGAGCGGCCTTAGGGAGAGAGGGCTCAGGAGGCGGAGTAGCGGCGCAGATGGGTGGGAGATGGGGAGTGGAGCGACGACGCCGGGTAGTGAGGGGGGAAGGAAGGATATCTAAGTTAGAGAGGGACGAGTTGGGGGTCGCTGGTTGGTACACTTGGGTGGGCATACAGCTTTGGAGCGTTGGTGTTTGGTTTGGCTTGATCTGGCCTTACTTTGGGTTGGGTAGATGGGCGTTCAGGGGGTTTGTATAGTATTGTTTGCGTTGGAGAGATACCATGCGTTTGGATTAAGAATGGGAGTGGTGCATATTGCTACTGGTCATTGGCTGAGATGCGAAGAGTGAGGCTGGGATGGATTGGGTGTGGTTGCTGGCCTCTGACGTTTGAGGCAAGCGATTGAAGATTCGTGGTGGGGGCGTGTACCTCTTGGGGTGGAGTTTACCGGTCTACTAAGCTTCAAGATGAACCTGTCTCGAAGTAAACAAGGCTAAATCGGTTGGATAGGGTCTCTTACCCCCGACGTTCATGGTGTGATGGTGCGGGTCTGTACCTCTTGACGTGCAGCTTACAGATCCGCTAAGTCTTTAAATATCCCTGAACAAGGCTGAAATCGATTGGCCATGGTCTCTTGCCCCCGGCGTTCGCGCTGTGGTGGTGGGGTCATTTTTTTGACGCGCAGTTCACCGATCTGCTAAGTCTCAAAATATACCTGCCTTGGGCTACACAAAGCTGAAAGTGATTGGCTAAGAGATCGCACCCCATACCTGAGACGTGGCATTGCGAGTTACGGTACCTATGTCGCATCCTGTATTTGAAGCCGCAGCGCTCCTTCCGCCTTCACTTCTTTAACACAACACCTTGAAACTTTGAATCATCATATCTCTCCCTAAACTTCTTCGCGGCAAGGACAGGTCCTTTTCTTGAATATCTCTTCAAAATAAAGGGCTCGCGGAGGCTACAAGTCTTCGCGCGTTTGCTATTCCGACATGGCCCTCTTTGACATTTTGCAATGTTCGACCTCTTGTTGTCGACCACGCCGTTCTCCAACACGGATTAGACTACCCATGTCACAACTATTCCCTCAACTCGCCCCCGCCGAATCCAGTGCATAGGCTTTCGCCCTTATCGCAGTTACATACTCATTGCACGTGTTGTGTACACGGGCCAATACTTCAAAGCCTTGCCCAGCACCAAGTGTGCGGACCATGTGGGAGCTCTCAGTTGAATCTAGTTCCTACTACTCTCTCTCAAGATCTCCCGATAATCGAGGACTCTTACCTGTATTCCGGCCTTGCCTCAAACTTTCCGGACCTCGAGCAAATCCAGATCTTTGAAATGGCGCTGGAGGATCTGGTATACGCACAGCAAGACAGTTCGAACGCTGGTATTGCTATAGAACCGCTTCTATCTCCAGACAACTCTCGACCTTCACTACTTCAAGACATCGAAAGTTCGTATAAGGTGCCTCTTGATCCTCAATTCGTGCAAGATGTTGCAGTCTGGGACGGGGATATGTTGAATAATGCTGGAGGGCACTCTGCTATATTTCCTCATTCATCTCTTTTTGACGACCGATCTCATGCCATTATGCCAGCATCTTCGACTACAATCGACAGAAATCTCAGCTCGGATCGTGGATGGAAGGAGGTCGAAGATGTCGGTTCTCAGTCGTCGGAATTCCCTTCGCAGGATCCGTACTCCAACTCTCTTCTGTTTGATTCGTCTTCGCCCGATTCCCTTTCCTGGGCCGTCTCAGACTCTACGCCGAGATCAATACCACCTACACCAGAGTCCCCCCAAAGCGCACCCTCGAGTCGAGCCTGTGGTGCCAACCTGCTACCATTACCACGCGCACCGCGTCCGAGATGCTCACAATGCTTTCAGACTTTTTCAGACCAGCGCCGTTTAAAGTACGTTGAATCCTCATTCTACACCTCAAAGCCAAGAGTCAGACTAACATAATTTAGACGGCACTTAGGTACCCATCAAACCTTCAAATGTGATCTTGATTCCTGCACGAGATCCTTCAAGGACAAGCGGCCTTTGGAACGGCACAAGCAGACAGGCGATGCCCACCAGCGTTCTAGAGAGTACCGTTGCACTTGCGGGTCCGAGTTCTCCAGAAAGGATCGTCTCCTGCGGCATGCACGGAAGTGCCGAAATGGACCACAAAGGATAGAAACGCCCAGAAACCGTGGGAAGAGTGATGAAGTAACACTGCCGATAGAGATGGAGGCCTAATTTGATTCTGGTGGGAGTTATATTTCGAAAATCTGATCTGGTAGTGTTGATCGCATGGGCGTCAGATCGTACTGTGTCTGTAGAAGAGAATGAATGTCATGAGGTCGTTGAGATACTCCTTGTAATGTTTGTTTCCGAAACTAGTGATGATTCTGCATCGGTGAAGTTGGGCTATATTTCTTCTCATAGTCTCATGTTGAGCATCCGTGATAACTAGGACACCTATACGCGGTCTGCCTTTGTAGTAGTCTCATGGGTAGCCCCATTCTTGGGGAATAGATGATGAATTATAAGCCACGGAGCTTCTAGAGGAGGTCTTGGATCCCATTTACTCGATCATATACATGTCAAGCCGGCTATGATGAATGAAAGGAACAACGTGCTGACTTCGTCACCGATACGAAGGAGTTCGTTTTTTTTGATGCACAAGCGAAGACCCCACAGTAGCTTTGACAGCTAACAACACCTACAACCGCCCCAATTAACACGATCGAAAGAGTGCGATTTCTTAAGCGTTTAAAACTGTACCAGGGTCAAGAGACTAGAAACAATTTTGAGTTGTGGTGGACTTGCGCGCAGGTGTTAAAGTTGTCGATGTTCGTTGGGTGGTGCATCAAAAAAAACGAAGTCCTTCGTACACCGGGATGAAACGGAGATGGGCTGAGAATCCGCTGAGTAACGACAACTGTGGAGCATTGGTTGGCGATCTCAATTTCCCACGTGACCTCGGTCATTTACGCGTATGATTGGACCGAGACCTAAACATTTGCGGACGCGTTGCCAATGACAGGGTCAGGATATCAACCTTTCTTTCACCCCTTACGCGCCCTGCATCACATCCCCCACCATTTTTCAAGAAAGATTCCACAAATCATCCACAGAGCACGACAAGCAGTTGAAAATGTCCAGGCCTGTGGTAAATATATACACTCTATGAGCTCCAGACGCGTAGAATATCTGATCGCTGACTACTATGCTAGGACAACACTATTCCCCCTAAACCCGTTGCCCACCACGGTCCCGTTCTGGGACCTATCGATCCCAACCGCGCTGTGCAAATAATTCGAGTGGACCCCATTGGCGAGAAGCCCTCCTCAAATGTCAAGACGATAAAACCGCAGGCTGCCCCGCAGCTCCTGGAACCATACGATGTTATGCAGCTCACCTGCCTTATACAGGCAGAGAAAGAGAAGACCAAAGACCAAGTCGCCAAGCTGTGGATGAAAATGCAGGGGAGTCCGAAGACCTCACAAGACCACATAGCGGCCAGCGAGCAGCTCGCCAAGCTGTCAAAAGAGCTCAATGAAGAAGAGAAAGCACACAAGGAGAACCCTCAACAAATTATATCCTTCGAAGAAGGCAAGCGAAAATACCCACATCTCATAACCTACAGCGCTGTTTTGAAGATGATACACCTGGGCGACGAGAAGCAGAATCATGCAGGTAGAGTCCAGAACGCCTGGAACCAGCTCCTAAAGGCGCGGGTAGACTCGCCGGACTTCAGCGTAGCCCATGATGAACTCGCTAGATTGACGCAGGAGCTGAAACCTAAGCCACATGTGCCCTTAGACATACATGAAGGCTATCGGAAATATCCACGGCTTATGCTGCCCAGCAGTGCCAAAGCTCCTAAAGGCGTCGATAAGCATCAATTCATGACTACTGTCTACAAGCATTGGGCTACGGTCAGAAACGTGCCAGAAGATTCGCCAGTCTTCAAATCAGCCTATGAGCAACTCCTGAAATGGGAACAAGAGTTGACCGAACCGGTAAGCCATTTATATCGAATACCTACACAACAGTATCTAACTGCAGCGTAGACGTCACAAAGCACGAAAGGGAAGCGAGGCATTGTAGAAGTTGACGAGGACGAATTCGATAGCGAGACCGACCTCCACGGCATACCCCTGGACAGCTGCGATGTCGTGAGGTACGCCATCACTGTCTAGCATATATGTATAGCTACAAGACTGACTCACACTTCAAAATAGACGAAAAATCCGCAATTTCATCGACTCCGGCGAAATGAAGATCGGCGAATTCTGCAACGCGATCGGCGTCTCCAACAAGTCCTACAACGGCTTCATGAGCCAGAGCGGTACCTACAAAGGCTCCGGCTTCGCCGCCTACGAGGCCGCGTGGGAGTTTTTCAAGAAGCGGGAGCTGAAGGGCATTCCGGCCCCTAAGAAGAAACGCACCACAGCCCCTGCTACCACCGTTGCCGCTGCCGCTGCGTCCAACAATGTCGCTTCTGTATCCATACCAGGCGAGGAGACTGACGCTGTTGACATATACGGTAAGAGTCATGAGGTGCGCGCTTAGGGATATTGCTAATGATGATTCACAGATACCTGCGACGAAATCCGCCGCAAAATCAACCTCCACCTCAAAAAAGACGGCGTCACCCAAGCCGGCTTCCTGCGCGACCTCATGGCGCAGTACCACAAGTCCGACCGCAAAATCCAGTCTAAGCAACTGACCGACTTCCGCAGTAAGAAGGGCGCAGACCGCGGCAATACGAGCTGCGTGTACTACGCGAGCTATGTGTTTTTCGAGAAGCTGCGGATTAAGGAAGGGAAGAAGAAGACGCCGACGCGGGAGAAAATGGAGCAGATCTGGGGGGCGCAGGGGGGCATGAATACGACGGATAGGGGGACGGGGTATACTTGGTCGGGGCCGGGCATGGTGCCGAGGGAGGATAGGTTCGGGAGGGTTTGGAATGACATGGAGTAGGTGGGGGTGGTTGAAGAAGAGAGTAGTGGTAGGGTTGTGGGCACGTCTGAAGAGGGTTCTTGGATGTGTGTATACCCGGCATCGACCCTCTTGTAATTCCCCTTGGTTTGTACATACCGGTGGCCAAATTGAATTTCGGAGTCCGGGGTAGTCACTGCGAGGAACAAAAACTCATTACATTGGGCGGTAAGCATTGCTCTATATCTATTCTAGCTCTAAAGCTGTAATAATTTCGAAAGCCGGACACAAGACTCCGCACGATCACTTCTTCTTCGGCGGCGCAACATCTACCACAAATCAGCATCGTCCTCGTCAGAAATACCAGGAACATAGACTTACTGAACTGGAAATGAATGATATCTCCACCCTGAACCACATACGTCTTCCCCTCCTGTCTAAACTTCCCCGCCGCTTTAATCGGCCCCATGCTCTTCCCGCCCTCACACAAATCATGGAAATCCTGATACGCCACCACCTCCGCCTTAATAAACCCGCGTTCAAAATCCCCATGAATAACTCCCGCTGCCTGCGGCGCCAGCGTTCCTTTCTGAATCACCCAGCATCTAACCTCCTTCTCGCCGGCCGTGAAGTAATACTGCAATCCTAGCTTCGTGAAGCCCTGCGTCACGATCTTGTTGATGCGGGACTTGACCTTGTTCTCGGCGTGGAATGCGGCGAGGGCTTCAGGGTCTTCGCGCAAGTTCCAGACTTTCTGCTCGTACTCGACGGAGAAGGCGATCACGTCGGTGGGCTGGCCGCCGTGTTCGGTTACCCATTTGACGATGCTAGAAAGGTACTTGTTTTTCTGACGTAGATAGTCTTTCATGCTGAGGTTGACGAGGTAGAGGACTGGTTTTGTGGTTATGAGACGGATCTTGAGGGGGTTAGCGGGATGATAAGTGGTGAGCGGACATGGATCGCTTTGAGGCGAAGGTTCATGTGTGGTAGACACTCAGGGGATGGAGGGGAAGTTGGAATCAACAAACTTTTTCGTTAATCAATTCAATCTCAGCAGTTGTCCAGGAGCCGTCGCGAACAGGCTTGTCAGCTTCGAGCATCTATTTGGGGTCTCAGCTTAGAGTCTTCATTTGGCTGGGATGGATATTTTTAAGAAAGTCATACCGTCTTGATCTTCGCCGTCGTCTCATCGAAAAGCGGAAGCATCTTGAATTTACCCCCTGCCTTCCTCACCGTGGCTTCCTCGGCGATCTTCGTCTTTTGAAGAATATCCAGATCCTTTTTGCAAAGCTCGCTTTGGATGGTGTTAAGATCGCGGATTGGATCGACTGAATCGTCCACGTGCAATACTTCGTCGTTATCAAAAGCTCGAACAACATGAAACATGCCATCGACAGCTTGAATGTGCGAGAGAAAGGCGTTTCCGAGACCTTGGCCTTCCGAAGCACCTTTGATCAAGCCAGCGATGTCGGTCACGTGGAGGTAGGCCGGGTACTGCGAGGGGGGCTTCCAGATGTCGCAAAGGAAGTCCTTCCCAATATCGTTAGTAAAATTTCATGATAGACCATCGGTAGTTTTACATATTGTTCATCGGGAACCGGACATCTCGCCTCGTTTGGCTCAATAGTGCAGAAAGGGTAATTTTCTGCACTGGCACTTTGTTCCGTCAACAAATTGAATAGAGAACTCTTGCCAACGTTGGGGAGGCCGACACAGCCCATTTTCAGGGTGTTCTTGACGCGCCCGAAGGCAACGACATTTTTTGAGGTGTCCTCGACTGCTTTTTTGGGTGGCATTGTTGGTGATTTTTGTGAGTTTTAGAGGTCCGATGAGGGGTGAAAGTTCGGTAAGAAATGGCCTGATTGCTGATATTGGATCTGCGCTAGGGCTCTTTGGGAGCTGGGATCATTTGACTCGCCTTCAGTGAACTTTGAGGAGGATCAAGAAAGTAGAATAGAAAGAGACTATCATTCTGGCCGTGGTAGAATTTAGAGAATGCATATGCAAGAAGCATACGTCGAGGGTCCATGCCGCGTGCTTTCAAGCCCGGAAGCAACCAGACTTTGGTCCATTTTTGGTACATCCTTTCGTTGTACATATCGTACAATAAACGCCTCCGCATGCCCATATAATACACCTCCGTCTTCAAGACTTCGAGGCCTTGTCTGACTCTCCTCGCCCCAGATGACACCCAACATCTTGACCAACTGCCCACGCTCTGCCTTCTTAATCTCCCAGGTGGGCGAAATCGCATGCAAGGCCTCTAGTCCTGTCCATTCTCCGCCTTCCACCTCTCTAAGTACACAGCTCCGTCCATTGGCCCCTTCGTACCGGCAAATGTGCCCCGTTCTATTTCGATGCGAGTCGCGACGAAAGGCGATAGCTATTCCCGAATCAGCAACTATCCTCTTTCAAACACATGTGGGTGCAATGAGATGCGCTTACACTGCTCTTCTCCAAGTCTCTCGGACACACGTACGTCCGCACCTTCTGCCACTCAATAACGTATTTGCCGTGCTTCGTGTGCCGTCCATGCGATCCCACGCGGTTGCCCTTGTAGTAGTCCTTGCCCGCTTGCTTGGTGGTAAGTTGGAGGCGGCGCAAAGCACGCTGGAGGATGGGTGTCGGCTGCATTGATGATGTGATGCGATTGCTGATATCTCCAGGGTTACTGTTGAAGTTCGGCGTGAGTTGAATCCATCGCGAAGCCAGCACGTGAGCGGTGGCAGAAAAAATGTGTTGCCAAGATTTCGAGCCCAAAAATCCCCTCCAAAAACATCACCACTTCACAACTCTACTCCTGCGTCTAAACAACGAGTAGAGACCCCAGAATGCCTCCCCGAATATCCCGCAGCTCTATCCCGAGCTCAAAACCGAAAGGAAAGCCTCAACGTAACAAGACCAAAGCCGCAAAACGCAGCCTCAATGCCTTCGCTATCGCCGGCCGCGAGGCACCCGAACGCACCAAGATTCGCAAGAACAGACTCGGGGAGCTAGAGCCCGATGGTGTGCCCACTCGTCGCAAACGTCCTCACGACGAGGAGGAGGAGGAAGGCGAAGAGGAAGAAAATCCCAAGCGTGCGAAGCGTGGGCAAGATGAGGATGAGGTCGATGAGGGCAGTGATAGCGAGGGGAATGAATGGCAGATGGGCCATGTGGATCTAGACGACGATGATGACTCGGATATTGACTCCGACGAGGCATTTGGGGAGAGTGATGAGGAGAGGTTTGCTGGGTGGACTTTCCGAGGGTCGTCTACGACGCAGAATAAAAGCGGAGGAGATAAGGCTGCATACCAGGGCAAGGGGAAGGGCAAGGCGAGGGAGGTGGATGAAGATATGGATTTAGATCTCGACGAGGAAGCTTCGGACGAGGGCGAGAGCGACGACGAGAGCCTTGGAGACGACGCGATCGACCTGGCTACTGCACTTGACCAGTACGTAGAGGACGAGACAGAGCGGAAAGAGAAGAAGTCGAAACGGCGATCACATCAGCAAGAAAGCGAGGACGAGCCTAGTGACGAGGACGATCTGGATGCAAACGGCCTAGACGACCTCGATGTATCCGGCGAAGACGGCGAGGATGAGGAGGACGAAGACGCGGCGGACAAGTTGCAAGACTTGATTGCATCACTACATCCAGACGAGGCGCCTGTTTCTAAAGGCCCTCGGCGATTTGATCTAAACGAGTCTGCAAGAGTGGCAGAGACTGGCCCCTCGGGCTCTCAGACTCTCGACCTAGACCTGCTCATGGCCAATGCCGACGCTGAAACTCGGAAGACGCTGAAGAAACGGCTAAGAGATGACGCCAAACCATCAAAGCGGAATGATATCTCTGGGAAGCTGGACGCCCCTCTACCCAAACGCCAACAAGATCGCCTCAACCGCGTAGCAGCAAACAAGGAAGCCAACCAAACCCTCAGTCGATGGGTTGATACAGTAAAGCAAAATCGTCGCGCGGAGCATATCTCCTTCCCACTGCAAGACCCTGACGCGGGTATTCCTATGGGGACGAATCAAATGATTCCGACAGCCCAAATGGCTCCAATGAACGACTTAGAGAGTACTATACAGTCTATATTAGTCGAGAGTGGGCTGGCTTCTAAGTCTGGAAAGTCTGAAGAAGAAAAGATACGCGAGTTCGAAGAACTAGAGACGAACAAATTACCCCTAGAGGAGGTCGCTAAGCGACGAAAGGAGCTTCGCAGAGTCCGAGAGCTAATGTTCCGCGAGGAGATCAGAGCCAAACGCGTCAAGAAGATAAAGAGCAAGTCGTATAGGCGAGTGCATAGGAGGGAGCGCGAGCGGGACGCCCAAAGGGAGAAAGATGCGCTCGCTGCTGATGGTGTCGATGTCTCGGAGGACGAGCGCGAGTATAACGACCGCCGTCGAGCTGAGGAACGAATGGGCTCCAAGCACCGCGACAGCAAGTGGGCTAAAGGTGTCAAAAAGAGTGGGAGAGGTGTCTGGGATGATGACGCTCGTGCTGGTGTGACTGAAATGGCTAGACGGAACGAGGAACTGAGGAGACGCATTGAGGGGAAGGAAGTTCACGATGAAGACCACGATAATTCAGATCTCAGCAGCGAGGACGACGAGGAAGATGATGATGTAGATGAAGAAGAGGCGGAAAACCGCAGACTGCGCCGTCAGCTTGATCGACTCGAGGGCAACAGGATTGCCGAAGACAGTTTTAAGTTAGGATCAATGATGTTCATGCAAAAGGCAGAGCAGGCTCGAAAAGCTAGGAATGACGAAGATATCGAGCGTATCCGACGGGAGCTAGCTGGTGAAGAGGCACAGAGTGATGAGGAAGATGAGAGGCTTGCTAGCAAAGGCCGAAGGAAGTTCGGGCCCGTGTCACTGCCATCCAAATCGAAACGACAGCCTTTGAACGATTTCGAGGAGAAACCGGGATCAGGTGATGAAATTGAGGACGATGAACTGGATGTCATTCTCGACAGGCCTGGGAATTCGAGGTCTGGAAAGACAAGATCAGCTGGAAAGAAAGCTGGATACCAGTCGACTAGACTTGATTCCGAGGATGATGCACCAACAAGCAACCCATATCTTGCAGCAACCGCCAAAAGTAAAAAGTCCAAGCCCACCACAGACGCCTCTTCTGATGCTGCCCTGGTGGTAAACCCTTTCCTTTCGGCACCAGTCAAGGACCAAAAGGCTAAGCGTTCATCCCAAGTAAAAGAGATTGTTAAGGGCGGCCCGCAAAGTAAGACTAGTAAATCTGACTCTAAGAAGGCGTCAAGCCGCAAGCCACCCGCCGCTTCTATCAGCGCAGCTGACGCCGACGGCTGGCAAACCGTCACCTACCGCAACGACGGTGTCAACTCAGATCAAGAAGACTCAGATGATGGCCTTGTGAACCTCCCTTTCGTGCAGCGTAACCAAGAGCTCACAGCCAAAGGCTTTGCTGGCGACGATGTCGACGCCCAATTTGCAGAAGAAAAGAAGGCAGCCATCGTTGACGAGGACGACAAGATCGTCGACAATACTCTCCCTGGATGGGGCAACTGGGTCGGCGAAGGCGTCAACGCGAGGCAACAAGCCCGTAACAAAGGCCGTTGGCTAACCAAGCAAGCCGGTATCAAAGCCAAAGATCGCAAAGATGCCAAGCTAGAACGAGTCATCATCAACGAGAAGCGTGTAAAGAAGACCTCCAAATACCTGGCGCCCATTCTACCGCATCCGTTCGAGAGCAAGGCGCAGTACGAGCGTAGTTTGCGCATGCCGCTGGGCCCGGAGTGGAGCACGAAGAGTGTGTTCCAGGACAGTACGAAGCCACGGGTTTTGATCAAGCAGGGCATTATTTTGCCGATGGAGAAACCCATGGTCTAAGGCGGTCGTTTTTTGCTGTTTGATGAAACGAGTTTCTTTGTGGCAAACGTAGTACATAGATCTATGTATACACAGCTGACAGGCTAGCTGCGCTGTACCACGTCCATGGTCTCTCAAAATCAGCGGGTCTTGAAGTGTAGAAATGCAAGTCTTCGCGGTGTAGATAGAAGTCCTCTAACATTCCTTTTCCAAGGAATTTCTAGTTGACAAATGCTGAAACCAAATCTGCCATATCAATATATGCAATAGCCCTTGGCGGCGGGACATCGGGGTTTAGGGTCGTCAGATCTCAACTCCACCTTGCGCTACTACTCCACATCCCATGACAACCTTCATCATCCGTCATGGCGTTTCATGACCAACCTCCAAGTCTGCATCACAGTCGGCTCCCCGGCTCGCATCGTCAGCTGCAGCACGAATCCTGGAGAGCGACACCATCAACTGACCCAGCCCTGCGAGCCGCGATTCGCTTCGGGCCGTGAAACCTGGGGGCAAGGGAGTCAACCACACCTCATCAAAACCATTCCCACCCTCTCACTCGCCATCAAGCCTTGCAACTACCGAAGGAGGTGGGCTTTACTAAACGCTGCTAATGATGGAACTTCGCGAAAAACCATTGTCTCAATGATTAGCGCCGCCGATGCTATCAACACCAGCTCTGTAGATGGCTGCTTCATTTAAGCTTCTTCAGCTAGACCGGCAACTGACAAAGTTACCATGACTGCCCGGATATAAAAACCGTTGTTCCAGACCCACTACTGTGGACCACCTGCGTCTGCAACGCACGCTGCATTTTGTCTAGCAGGTACATGTCCTCCGACACTCCGGCATCCCGGCACGCAACACACATCACAAGGTAAATACAGAGCCGCTCATATCCCTTGCACGGCGGCGAGACCCCAGTCTCTCATTCATGGGCAAAGAGGCGATGGCTGGCATCTCTTTGTTATCCATTTCATCTCTCAGGAGTTTTGAGACCTTCATGTGTGAAGAGAGGATGACCATGGTGTCTTCTTTCGCTCGTGCAGAAGATGTCATGCTTCTACGGAGTTTCTATCACACGATGCTAGCCCTCGTTGCTGGGGCTTCGTTAAGAAGGATGGAGACGGTGGAAACGGATGATGGTGTGAACGAGCGAATGCTCTGTTCTAATATCAGTTGAAACCATCATATTTTTTTCAGACTTTTTCCTTCTTCTAGAACGTCATGGTTTTCAGAAAGACGCGGCGAGCCATGTTTTCTGGCGCATTCGTACTGATATTGGCGCAGGTCGCTAGCATATCTGCGTATCCACTCCTGGACGACGAGGCATACGTTAGAGTTACGACGACTGTGGTTGCAAGGACTACGATTTGTGAGTCTAAAACAACGAAGTTGATTCCGACGTGTGGATCTGGGAGCATTCTGTGTGAGTGGACGGGCTCGATTTCGACTTCGAAACAGCCTTCAAGGACGACGAGTACTGAGAAGTATAAGGCAACTGTGAGTAGGACATGTTTTTTAGAGTTAAGTACTGCGTTACGGTGGTCTCATACGAATACACTGTGAGCTCTTTGGAATAGCGTGGATTATTGCGTCCGACATCAGAAATGTGCGAGATGGCTCTCTCTCTGGATTATGCATTCACTGTTGCTACAGCAAGACAATGCGTGGTTTTGCCCCGGGTTACTTCGTGGCTTCTCATCGGCGCTGATGCGCCACGTATAGCGAATCAAACTGACACTTCGCGCCTTCTTAGACTATCCCTACGAGTGATCTCTCTTTCTCAAGCTCCAACTTTACCATCAACACTACATCCTCTGCTTCTATTACTTCTCCTTCAACCTCGACATCTAGTACTCATCTTTCTCCTTCCTCAATCAGCAAGAGCACACCGCTAGCATCTCAAACAACCCGAAAGTCCGCCATGGCTTCCGACAATCTGTTCACCCTCATCGATGGTAGCCCGGCCCCGCCTCAGATCCCTCATAATGCCTCCCACCCGGCTCCCCGGACGAACATGGTCGGGGATCTCAACAGGCCACTCCAAACGAACAAGTTCTACGCAAACTGGTTTCTTGGAAGCCAGACCCAACCTGTGTGGACTCACCCCTACTCGCTGCAATGGGTCCATGGCGGAGGGAATGCACAAAGCTGGGGTATGGGGATTGTTCAGCTTGACCGGAGGCAGATTGTCTTCAGCCCTGACGGTATTCCGCATCAATACTACCTCAATCCTATCGGCATACACTCCATGATCCTATCCGCCACTGAACTGGGACCTTCTACGACCCTAACAACCGATAATCACCAAGCCCTGACCGTGAACGCAAATCTTTGTCCAGCCGCTGGCGCAAGTCCGCTCATCACAGTCCCTGTGGTCCAAGGAGCTGGAATGATCACGGGAGTGTATAAAGGAGCTACTCCGTCTATACAGAGCCACGTGCAATACCGCACCATCGATGCACCCATTACAATGGGCTCAACAGTCAAGTATCGAGTGCTCCTTGAAGACAATAACACATGGCTCATCTATGTGACCCCCAATGGAACCTACAACTCAGCTGGCTTCCAGAGAGACCCTTCTAAGCCGAATACCACCTTTTTGGGGCCTGCCCACTTCAACGGCATCATTCAAATTGTCCGCTGTATTAGCGGTGCAGCCGAGGAAAGCATATACGACCGTTCTGCCGGCGTCTATGCCACAGGCGCCACCATTACAGCCTCTGCGTCTGTACAGAACGGCGGTGGTACGACTGGATCATATACCTTCATATGGTCCAAAGGCGGCAACACCTCCAAGCCTCTCATCATGTTTGCGCTCCCTCACCATGTTGATTCATTTGACCCCGTAACGGCTGCCGCCAAAACATCAATTCGCTTTGCTACAACTAGCAAAGGCTTTGCGACTGCCATTCAAGCGGATCGCATGACGCTTCTCGAGCCCAACCTACCTGAGGCTATCGATTTTGGGCCCACAGCAATGACGATCAAGCGTTCTATGTTGCATCAGAAGCGCACCGCACTCTCATCCAAAGCCATCTCTGCAATTTCTTCAGCAGCTGCAGACGAGCTAAATGTTGACATGAGCAAACAATGCAACCTAGACAGCATGTACTTCAGCGGCAAAGGCGTCTGCAAGTTCGCAATGATCGTCTGGACTCTATACGACCTGGCCAACAACCCGAAGCCAGCTCTCTACTCGCAGTCACTCGACAAGCTCAAAGTCGAGTTTGACCGCTTTGTGCAGAACAAGCAGGCAGCGCCGTTGACGTACGATGAGAGCTGGCGAGGTGTGATAACCACGGGCGGGTACAAGGATCCCGGCGCAGACTTCGGGAACACGTACTACAACGACCACCATTTCCACTACGGCTATTTTGTCTATGCCGCCGCTATCATCGCGACTCTCGATCCTGCCTGGTTGACTATCAACAATGGACAGAACAAGGTCTGGGTCAATATGCTGGTCAAAGACTTTGCGAACAGCTACACGGACAACCCACAGTTCTTTCCTTTCTCCCGGTCATTTGACTGGTGGATGGGCCACAGCTGGGCGAAGGGACTGTTCGAGAGCGGCGACGGGAAAGACCAAGAGAGCACGAGTGAGGACGCTTTGGCCAGTCTTAGTATCAAGATGTGGGGGAAAGCGATAGGAGATAAGAACATGGAGATGCGAGGTACTGCACAGAATATGCCTCTTCCTAATTAGAACTCATACTAATCCCATCTGACAGGCAACCTCATGCTCGCCATCCAAGCACGCACCTTCCCCGCCTACTTCCTCCTCGCCTCCAACAACACAAACCAGCCCGCCGAGATCATCGGCAACAAAGTCACCGGCATCCTCTTCGAGAACAAAGTCGACCACGCTACCTACTTCGGCACGGCCCCTGAGTTCATCCAGGGCATCCACATGCTCCCCATCAGCCCGGCGACCTCATATATCCGCTCCAAGGACTTCGTCAACGAGGAATGGAACACTTACTTCAGCAACGGGCGCGTGGATAGCGTTGCGGGTGGCTGGCGCGGCGTGCTGTGGGCGGACTACGCGCTGGTAGATCCGAAGGCGGCGTATAACTTCTTCGCGAAGAGCGGGTTTGATTATGGGTTGATTGATGGCGGAGCCAGTCGGACGTGGTATTTGGCGTTTTGTGCGGCGTTGGGGGGTGCGGAGTAGATGTTGGGTGAAGCCTGGATATCATGTTGACATTGGGGTGGATGATTCGTTGACTGTGTAAAGGGAATGTTCGAAACCGTTTGAGGTGGCCCGCAATGCTTTTAATTTTGTGAGAACTGTCCTTTCTGATCTCTTATGATGGACTATAGGACCCCAGGCGGTGCTAGACTAGTATACGCACACGCTCAAACTTTCTGAACATACTGTGTCAAAGGATAGTCTGACACCGTTCGGGTGGCCTGCAATGCTTGTAATTTTATTAGAGCTGCTCTTTTCCGACCTCTTATAATGTATTACAGGACCCCAGGCGGTGCCTGGACTTTCTATTAAGCACACTTTAAAGGGACAGTCTAACACCGCTTGAGGTGGCCCGCAAGGCTTTAAGTCTTGTTAAAACTGTATTTTTCCAATCTCTTCTAATGTACTACAGGACCCCGGGCGGTGCTAGGTTAGTGTACGACAAGCCTAGAGGGCGAGATATCTCGCTACTGCTCTCATTACTTGAAGCTTTCTATTGTTTTTAACCTGATTGACATTATAGAGACGAATGCAACGGGCTAAGGGGTACTACGCTAACCTTAAGCCCGAGTAGTGAGTTGATATACAAATTCGTAATAAAGTATGTTCTGGACTCGGTGATTTAAACCGTTACACTTTCTAGGTATACATATAGAATCAAGTCACAGCCTCTAGATGCATCCAGTAAACAAAATGCCACAGGTATACTAGATAGGTAGGGTTACAACGGCTGTAAGTGTGCGAATGATAAATCTAGATGTCGCCCCCGCGCCAGCTTTTGGCATTGTATCTCTGCATCCAATCTTCCCAGGAGAGATCGATAGGATAACCCCGACGAGGGATTTCAGTGGTTTTGAGACGTGGCTCTCCGCTGTAATGATCTTGGTTCTGAAGTAGTTTGTCGTACTCCTCGAGGTCGATTGGAGGCGCGTTTAGGGCGAGGTAGAAGGTGAGGTAGTGTAAGGCCCCGCCTGCGTGGAGGGTTTAACGGCAAGTTTGGACGGTGATTAGTCAGGTTTCCCCGGATTCTCCGAGGTTCCTTTCTTCCGTCTCGAGTCACTCTACAGCAAACCGCAGCCATTTCATAATCAAGCGGTAGGATGCGACTAATACTATGCTATGACCAAGCGCTCTCACAAGTCCGCCATTGACACCACGTCACGGAGTCCCGATCGACAGGCACCAGAAACCAGCCACAAAAATCCAACATCACAAGGTGACAGCAATCAAGGAAAGGCAGCTAGCGAGGATGGTCAAGATGGGGGTGACCTCAAACGTCCCAGGACGTTCATGGCGACATTAGTGAGTTCCGGTATGCCTCTGCGGATTTTCAATTTCTAATTCTGGACTTTTGCAGGCTTGTGACACTTGTCGGATAAAAAAAACGAGATGTGATGAAGACCGACCAAAATGCGGCCAATGCAGATCTCGAGGGCTGAGTACGCCATGCGTGTATCCGGAGCCTCGAGTGACGAAGAAGGATCAATCGATGAGCGTTGCCATAAACGCGATTCGACGATTAGAAATCAAGATCGAAGACTTGACTAGCTACATACACAGTTCTCCCAAGGCTGCTTCGATTACTCAGATTGTCGACCAAGACTCTCCACAATCTGTAACATCACAGCCTTTCTCCTCGGCAACGGTGCCAGCGCGAAGTAGCAGTCTTTTGGTTCATGATGCTCACGAGACTATCAATGACCTGGACGAACTTTCCCCGGGAACCAATGACGAAGGGCATCCTCTAGTGCGACGCTCTTCTCTTGTTGGACGTCTACTGCCAATTTCTTTCAGCCAGCACCGAGTTCTACGATGGCCGGCAATCAAAAAGCTTCTTCCGCGCAGTGTGCTAACAGCATCGGAAAATCTGAGCCGCGACTACCTCATCGAGCTCGAAACTCATCGCCCTCCGCTTGCGATGGGCATCGTTCCGTATCCACTCGATGCTGGCGAACGATGGCTCAGCAAGCTACCACTATCTTTAATCAAAGGTCTTGCCGATGCTTATTTCGCAGTGTTCAATCGTAATACTCCTGTCCTCGACAAGTTTCACTTCTTCACATCGACCCTTGGTATTGCCATGGAAAACGATTTCGCATACGATATTGAGACTTGTCTAGTCTTGAATGTACTCACCTTAGGATGCTTGGCTGTCAAAGCATACCAAGAAGGGGATTACAGCTTGCCAGGCCAAGGATCCACAGACACCTCATACCAATGTCCAGAATGGCACGAAGTCTTCGCAGAAGACCCGCCTGGACTACGATTCTTCAATGAAGCACGCAAGAGGACTGGCTTTCTATTGTGCGACAATGACCTTCAGAACGCCCAGTTCTATGTGCTCTCTGGTGTCTACTACACTCAAACCGTTCGACCCATTGACTCCTGGACCATGTTTAATCGAGCTGCCTTGTGTTGTTTGACCCTACTGAAAAGGAACCAGTTTGGGAACTACGACAGCTGGGACGGAGACATGAAGTCGAGAGTGTTCTGGAACATTCTCATGTATGAGACAATACTGATACAAGAGCTGAATCTTCCTTTGAGTGGGCTTGCGCACTATGAGGCGGAGGTACCGATCCCGAAGTTTACGCCCTTCCCTCGACCGCGAATGGAGTCTGGACGCCAAGCATCGCTTGAAGACGACTCATTTTTCAACTTCCATTTCCTTGCTCAGGTTGCGCATCGGATCATCCTCACTCGAATTAGGCACAGCTTGTACTTTTATTCGGAGAAAGGGGACTTCCCACCTCCTGCTGTCACATCAGAGCTCCAGCACCAACTGGACCAATGGCGCACAAACCTTCCTCCAGCTCTACAGTTCGCCCTCGAGGATGATGACGATGAACGCCCACCGAGCCCAGCTCATGTAGTCGCAAAAGCCATGCTGAAGGGCCGTTATCTCGTCGCAAAATTCCACGCCAGCCGTCCGTTTCTCTACAAAGCACTGCACTCCCCGAATCTAGCCACAGACGATGATCTCTGGGTAGTCCAAGACGGCCTCAAAGCAGCAATGCACTGGCCAGCGACGATCGGTCTCTGTCGACAGATGAGAAGTTCACAGCCTCTCAAGTTCGGATGGTGCTCCCAATTCTTCGGGCAGATTTTGCAATTTTATGCTGTTTCGCACTGTTCTGATCAAAGGCTAAGGCAGACGTTGCCAGCAGGATGGGAAGATTGGACGCGAGAGATGATGGAGATGCTGGAGCATTGCGCACCGCTCAGTCCGGGTATAGCGAAGGATCTGGAGCTCTTGAGATTGCTGTAGCGTTGCAGGCTTCG
Source organism: Lophium mytilinum (assembly GCA_010093605.1). NCBI lineage: Eukaryota > Fungi > Ascomycota > Dothideomycetes > Mytilinidiales > Mytilinidiaceae > Lophium > Lophium mytilinum. The sequence goes on along the minus strand of MU004192.1, from coordinate 1,234,364 downwards.
AGGATTACACAAGCTTTTGTCGTTGTTGTGCAATCATGAAATGACGGGACCCAGTACAGCGAAAGAGAGCACAAAGCTGAGGGTCATTCTGAAAGATGGCTTCCCTATGGATCGCACTGCGGTACTGGATCCCGAAGGAAGCTAAACGACGCCGTCTAGACTCAAGTATCATGGATTACGTATGCCCGCGGTAGCGTCCTGGCGCCAGTCGAACTTCTTCGCTTTCACTCAATCGAGACGTTGGGCTACGCGGCACCAGACATTGAAATTCAACAGGGGAGAGGACGGCCCCAAGATACTCGCTACTCCCCTGAATGGTTACCAGCTTGGTGACACAAAGACGCCGAATATCTGTACCATCTGGAAGACGATTTGAGTTCACCCTCCCGAAAACGCTTACTACCGTGACATTCTTTTACGCAGAGCAACGTTCTGGAGTCAGAGGATATTCTCCTCTCTCCCAATCAGCGTACATGGTAGGGTAATCGCGGAGTACCGAGCCCCTGTCCGCTGTAATACGAGCCGCCGTCGTTACATCTTACACCTTAGACCTTGCAGCCTGTACGAAGTAGTCACTTGCCATGACTGTGAACTTGGGCTGTCGCTCTTAGACTGTGCCTGCTTTTGAGATGCATACGTACTCGCCCCGTATGAGGAATCGAGAGCGGGGTATGGAGAAGGGCCATTGGCAAGGTTTCTGGTGGAATGATACGAGCTAAGTGGCATGATGGTACAGGATTGGACCGAAGGCCGAATCTCGCAGCCCGCGCCTGATCAATCCATCGCCTCTAGGTGAAACCTTGGCATTTGGGACGCGGGCACTTGTGGTTCATGCTACCTGGCAAATATATGCACATGGTCAGAGAGGAGCGGCCTAACCGGGGCGGCATCATAGAGGACTCCGAAAATCACCTTCACGAAGGTTGGATCCTGAAACTCGCCCTATTAAGATCACAGCCCTATGAGGGGTCTGAGCGGTCTAGGTAAGCATTACTGTGGTGAGCTTAAATGATCTTATGCCTCAAGCGTGGGTGTGAAGTGGGTTCTTCATGCTCAGACCAACACAAATCCCTGTGCAGCGAGTGCTGTCCAAACTCGAACGAAAGAAGATTTAAGTAGCGAACACGTATGTAAGGCTGATTCCCGGTTCTGCCTACCCTAGAAGTTAGCTTTTGTCGCCCGTGAAGAAGGTTACGTAGACGTCTTTGCTGTGCGCCAGACTAGCTCTGCAGTGAGAAGGCGAGAGAGGTGCAGGATTTACACAGCTTTAGCGCCGCACTAGCTACTAATGCGCCAAGCTGCGCCGGTTTTCTATTCCCGTATCCATGGATCGCAACAGGGGGAGTGCCGAATGCTAAAATTGGGTGTTCAGCCCCTGCTCGATGGCTGAGCGTGCAGCTGTTCATTGGCTGGACGGGTGTTTCGTCAGCGGCATCTGGCGATCTAGGGGTCCAGGGAGATAGATTACCGACCGGCAGATGCACGATACCTAAGTATGTGTGGAATGAGAGCAGGAAGATTGCTGTACCGCATGTATGGCTGCCAGCTACCGCGTGGCACGGCGCATTCCAGCGAGACCCTGCACTCTACGCAACCAACAACTGATCCCACAGCTCGCACAGTGAAGAGACCTCAAAGACATCCAACTGTGCATGGGTGCCCTGGATGTGTGGTTTAGGCTCCGCCGCGGGCAGGTGAGCGGCGCGGAGGGAGGCGCAAGGGCTTACCCGTCTCGCTCACCCGCAAGACGAGAAATTGTGGCCTTAAGATGCCCATGAGCCCCTTGTGCTGGCTACCAACCCCCAAACGCCCATACCGACGCATCCAAAGGCCCGCACCGCCCTCCTTTGTGCGGTGACCCCTCGACAAACACCGGAATCCCCTGCCTTTGTATCCTCCACAAAGCCTGGGCGCGCCATCGCAGTACCTTGGTAGCGTCCCGACTCCCGGAGTACCGCCTTCAGACAAGCAAGCATTCACCTCCGATCGTCCCGAGCGCGACCTTAGAGAGAACAAGAACCGCCCTGCCAGCGACGTCGCGGCACCCTCATATATGTCCTTCAACATGCACCAATTAAGCCACGGGCGGTATGGGCGCCTGCTGCTGTGCTCCATGGGGCTCACCATGTTCGCTTTTACCTACTTCGCCTGGAACAACGCCTTCTTCTCCGCCAGCTACGAGCCCTTACCGTGAGATTTCTGACACAGCGCGCGCGCCGAGAAAGACCACTGCTAACTTGCGAGCAGACCGCCGCCGGCGCCTGTGAATGCTACCAATGCCATGGACGAGGTGCTCCGCTTGATATACGGGCCCATGCTGCAACCCATCACCGCGGCCAACTTCACCGACGAGGACGGCGACGTCTACCAGCTGCCGGGCCCGCCGCGATTCACGAAGCCGCTGGGGAAGAGGGTGCTCATATTGGATATCGACAGTCGGCCGCTGGACGGGCCCGGGCAGATCATGAACAAAGACAAGATGGAGTGGCATGACGCGCGGTCACTGACAGCCGGCATGCTGAGCCACTACATGTTTGGTACGCTCCCACCTCCCTTCCCCTCCAAATCCCAGTCTCGTAGCTAACAGTCCCCAGCCAAAATCCACGGCTACGACTACAAATTCATCCGCGCCCCCGACTACCCGGACCGCTGGGGCACATGGGTAAAAGTGCCCATGATGAAAGAAGCGCTCAAAACGCACGACTTCGTCGCCTTCATGGACTCCGACGTCATGTTCCACTACCCGCACATCCCGCTCGAATGGCTGATGAACTACTGGAACATCACGGCGGAAAACCTCGTCGCCATGTCCATCGACCCGGACGAAGCGCAGAACTACGACACCCGCGGCAACCGCTACGTCAACACGGGCTTCGTCATCGCGCAGCAGAGCGCGCGCACGCAGGAGATGTACAAGGCGTGGGCCGAGTGCCCGTCGGACACGCGGTATACCGACTGCGCGCGCTGGGGCTTCGAGTGGGCGCACGAGCAGGCGGCGTTTGGGAACCATATCCGCTATGATTTTGACCGGCCCGAGGATATTAAGGTGCTGCCGTGCGTGGAGGCGAATGGCGCGCCGGAGGCTGCTGGCCGCGGGGGGTGTAAGGGCGCGTTTGTGCGGCACTTTTGGGTCGATAAGCAGCTGCCGCTGAAGGCGCTGTCGGATCAGGTGATGCAGTACTTCGTGCCGCGCATGCATGAGCATTATATTGAGCAGAGCCCGAATCATATTGTGGATGCGAAGGGGTTTAAGATTGTGGGCGCGGAGTTGGTGGCGCTGACGGAGGAGGAGAAGGCGGCGGTGAAGGAGCCGCAGAATCAGAAGGAGGTGCCTTGATGGGGTGGACTTGTCCGTTCATCTCGTTCCATTCGGTTTCCGACAACGGCTGTGGTCTTGCGCGCAAGTGTACAAAAGATACATACGATACCCCACCCACCGCCGCCTCGAGCGCGGAAAGCCGCGCGCGCGAAACGACGTCTACGGCCGCGATTTGCATATCCTAGACTTTTTCATCTTTCTTCTTTTCGGAGGACTTTTGGGGGTTCGAAGTCAACATAATTTCTCTGGCATCCGGCGAGGTGCGTACTCCTACCAAGCGGCATTTTTGAGCGCTAGCTAGCCTGCTTTCTCTACTTTTTCGTGTTGCATATCAGCGGCGTTCTGGGTTTCACAGACATTTGGAACGGCAGGAGTGGTCTGTATGGTAGAGGCATCTTGGCATCTTGCTTTTCTTGGGTCTGGGGCGTGATGGGTCTGGCGTTGGTCGGTGGCATTTGGGTGGCGCGTTCACATCGGGGTGGGGAGGAGAAGGGGGAGTGTAGGATGGACAGACAGAAAAAGGGGATCTGAGAAGACGTGATGAGGGGATATCATAGGCAGTTAGAGTTGTCGATACCACCACGCCTCCCTCTACAGAGGCGAGAAATCCAATACTTTGCATACCACATCTTCTAATATCTCCGCCATTCCGAGTTCAAACATTCAGACATGGTCATTGCTGGACAGTCCATATCAGACCCCAGATTGCGGGTACATCTAGCGGTGTTGAGATGTATAAAGTGGAGCCAGTCGGTGTGATTTGAAGTTGATTTTGGCATGTTTTGGGAGAACGCTTCATATCGGATCATGGACTTGGGGTGAATTTCGGTGTGGTGAGATGTATAAAGTGGGGCCAGTCCCTGTGATTTGATGTTGATTGGGGCATACTATTGGAGGACGGCCTATGTCAGGCTGTGGATTTGGGGTAGATTTGGGCGTGGTGAGATGTACGAAGTGGAGCCAGTCCGTGCGATTAGAACTCGATTTGGGCATACTTTTGACGTAGCCCGTAATTTGGAACATGTTCAGCATGTTATTGCCTAAGACCCTAGATTAGACCAAAGGAATTAGGTTGAGTTCGATGCCCGTGAGAAGCGTAAGGGGGAGTAAGTCGCTGTGGAATTGAGTCGGTCTCCACATACTACCGTTGGTGCCTTTACGTTAGTTCAATCATCTTATCTATATTCTATAGCTCGTTACGCTTTCTACCGCATCGGCAAACAACTATGCAGGACGTCTTGAGTTTCTACCTTGTCGCTTTACAACTCTGCTTGAAATCCTGAGCGTGAGGATTAGGATGTAAGGGAAGTGCCGTGTACTTTGTTACGTGCCATCGCGGCTTCTAGAGGTGGGTACTGAACGGTTCTACTAGATCTGATGGTTTGTTGTCAGAGACGGTTGCTGGTTTTTCGAAGTCGCGGAAATAGAAGCCGGAGGAGTCTAGATCCGTGGGCCTAGCTTCTCTCTGTATACCATGCTAACTGTCTTCGAGTTGAGAATTGGTGGTCTATCAAAACGAGGAATCGGGGCTGGTTTGTGCAGTAGGTCTCGACAAGTCGGGGCGAGAGTCCTGCGCTAATGGGTAGGTGTTGAGATAACCTCTCGGCTGGTGGAAGAAGCTGGTTTGCGGTTTGAGCTAGAGAGGGGGCGTGGATAGCGAGGGGATCTGACGATAGGGGAGGTCTTGGGTTGGTTGGAATGTGGGAACGTGATTGACAGACTGGGGGATAGAAGGGAGAGAGGGAGGGCAGGGCGTTGAAGAATGTGAGGAGCTGGGAGGGTGATGAGATGCCGATGGCAGGGAGGTGGTGAGATGGGAGAGGGGATAGTAAACGAGATTTGTTTCCATTTGAAATTAGGTTTGGGTTGCATTGAACAAATTCAATAGAATATAACTGGTCAATGACTTTGTTGTTGTTTGCTTGAGTAGAACTAGAGGAAAACTTTGCATGATGTCAGCGCTGGGACAGATCAGTGGCCGGAAGAAGAGAGGATGGAAAAGGATAGTTGCTTTTGGGAATGAGGATCGAGTTTATTGTTCGCGGCTCAAAGGCTTTCCGGTGCGTGGCTGGCCCGGGTAGAAGGTTCCACGGTGCAGGTGGAGGCTTGTGGCGCAACGCCATTCCACTCCGTCGCGATGGTGGCTATCTTGGCTTCAACGTCTTCAGCCGACGTCTTCACTCAACGTCAACTGTTCCGACGTCTTCGTACCAGAACAAATTAACAGCCCTCGTCATCAGCGCCCAGTATCTATCTGGTCGAAGCCAAGGATTTTGAGCGGATGCGATGGGACGCAATGGAGGCAATAGCTACGGGGTCATTCAGGAGGCTACCTTACCGCGCTAAGCCTATACGCGAATATGATGTTGATAACGTGGTGCCGTGAAGATCATGCTAGCACGATGTTCGAATGATGTTGACATGCGTGTCCTGCCGAGCATCCTTACTCCAGCCTGTTGTATCAATATCCTGTTGGAAATGGACACCGTTTTGGGGATGAAATGCTGTGATGACTAAATGATTTCAGTGGCGTTTTGTGCAAAACAAGTGTTGTTAGGGTGATATAATGTGCCGCTAAGAAATTATATTAAGTGTAATATTATATTTATAGAACACATATTTAAATGGAAATAATATACGCTATATCTATATAATAGCGTTAACGCGTTTATATAAAATGCTTTCTTATTAGCACGTATATTAAAAATAAGAAGTTTTAGAAATAGAAAGTTCTATTAAAAGGATTTTAATATATTATAATATTTAATTAAATACTATAGTAATAGTCTACTAGTAGTATATTTAAAAGAGCATATTTTTCTTTAGTATAATATATAATATAAAATACTCTTAGACTTTAATAGGCTTACTATCTAAAATATATTTAGTATAAAATAATATACCTATACTCCCGCGTAAGTTATATATAGAGATAATATTATAGTCTATAGAGTTATAGTTAGTATGCGTATACCTTATAAAATATCTAAAAATAATAGTAGAAGATAGGTATCTAGGTAGTAGAAGTTCTATAATATTAATTGTAAAACCTATATATATCTATAGTAATGCTATAGAATAATATATAGAATATTACTAACTCTAGAATACTTAAAGAAAGCTTACTTATAGAGTTATATATAAGAAGTAACTGCGTAGTATTTAATTTTTAACTAGAAGATATTACTAGTATTTAATACTATCTAGAAAGTTTACTATTAGTAGTATTAGAATCTAAATCTAATAGAAATATTATATTATAAAGGTTTAGCGCAAGCTATAGATATTATAGAAATATAATATATACTAGCCGCTAGCTATAACTACTATAAGCTATTTTTTTAATAGCTAAAGAAAAAAAGAAATTATAAACTAAAAATATATTAAAGCCTTAGGTAGAGTCTTAAAAGCCGCTAGTCTTCTACCTAGGTACCCCTATATAGATATATACTTATATAGAGATTCTAGTATATAAAGTTATATAGTAGATAGACTTAAAAAGAAAGAATACTTACTTATTAGTCTTATAAAACTACTAAGAGAAGATAGAGACACTAGTATAGGCTAAGGGGGGTAGACTCTACTAGTTAGTATCTTCTACTCTTTATTATCTGTATCTTTAGGGCAAGCAGGGGTAAAAAAGAGAGGATTGTTATCGGGATGCATGGCGTTTTTAGCGGCGGTAGTATTCTTAACCCGGGGTAGCAATATCGGCACTATTATAAAATATACCAGCTTAATCTTAGCTTTCTTAATCTTCTTATATTATACTAGAGTATTAAAGGTTAATAATAGCATGCTATATATAAATTAACTTAAAGTAAGAGAGGCTAGATTTTACTTAAAGTTAAAATAGCATTTAATATAGATAGCTAGATTAATAAAAACTACTAAGACTAGTAAGATATAGTCTAGATATAGGTTTTAGAGAGCTTATATTTATAGTACTATTTAGCTTTAGTATATAAGGCGGCTATATTAATATAACTTTTAGTAAAGTTAAAAACTATAGTAAAGTTTATAACTTAGTAGTTCTTCTTAAATACCTGCATAAGGGTACCGCGGTCTATAGTAGACTAAATTAGGCCGCTACTCTCTATATCTACTACTAATACTTTCTCTATATAAGCCTACTTAGTTAGCTAAATACTATAAAAAGAGTAGTAGAATAGACTTACCTTTATTACTCTAATAGTTTTACTCTTCTAAGTACTATAGTTCTAGAGTACTTAATTCTTTACCTTAATAAAGACCTACGCATTTACTATATTATTCTTAAAGTCCTTAAAGAATATAGGTATTAGGTTAAGGTAAATCTTATAATCTAGAGTTACTAGAAATATAAATTAAGTAGTACGCTTAAGTACCTTTAGTCTAGAGTTAATCTAAGATATATAATTATAGAGGTCTATCTTATAGTAGGTATACTTTATCTTAGTACTTCTAGTCTATAGCCTTTAGGTTAGTATAGAAGTAGAGTAGAAGCTAGAATAATAAATATCTTTATAAGGTTCTTAGGTATAGTAGTTAAGTCTTCTAGTATATAAGCTTTAAATATATTATTACTAAGTTTTAATTTAGTGTATAGCTTCTTTATTATAGGCGTCTTATTAGGGAGCTTAGTATTCTATACCTGCACCTCTTCTAGATCTAAGTCTAAGTCTAAACTTAAGCTTAAGCCTTTAATAACCTTAGCACTCTTCTAAGTACTCTTTTTAGCGGCGCCGCTATTATAATTATTACCTATGTTGTTCTCGTCTTCTATAATATGCTTGCGCTTCTAGCGCCTAGTAGGGGTAGAGGTAGGTATAGAGTTAATATTACTAGCTCTATTAAGTATATTTATAAATAAATAATTAAGGCCTATAAAATAATTAACCTTACAACTAGAGGTAGAGGTTAGGTAGTAAAAATTAGTTAGGTCTATCTATAGAGTAAATATTAGTAAAATACCTTATATATTATACTATTAAAACTTACTTAGTATATAAATTAGTTATAACTAAGTAGAAACTAGATAGAGTATATAATAACGCGTAGTAAGGTAATAAAAGAAAGATAGTAGTAGGCTAAAGAGGGTTAAGAAATAGTAGTAGGGTAAATATAATTTTTAGATAAATATAATTTTTAGAGCCTAGATTTATATCTAGCGCGGTATTATATAATATATACTATATATTATAGTAGTATATTTAATACTAGCGCATTAAAATAGTTATATAGTCTTAAAATACTATAGAAATAATATACTATAGATAGTATAGATAGTTTAAGTTATAAGAGAGAAATTATTAGCTAATATTATAGTATTATATAAGATAGAATTATATAGTATAGCGTTATATAATTAAGACCCTTATTTATATCTATTTAGTATAGGCTAACCTCTATCTCTATAGACCTATATATTCTAGACTCTAATCTTTCTAAGTAGGTATAGTATAGACCCTAATCTATATATTTATAGACTAAGTAAACCCCTATATATATATTTATAGACTAGATATACCTCTATATATATATAATTAAACTACTTAGACCTATTTACCTATACTCTATAATTAAGTAGCTCTACTCTTATACCTAATTAGATCTACGTAGCTCTATATCTCTAAATCTATAATTACACGCTACTTAATCTACTTTAGCGTAATTGCGCGCTACTTAATCTATATTAGCGCAATCTAACTACCCTATATTAAGCGCTCTAGAGTAATCTAATAAGCTTACTTAGTATTACGCTAGCTAGCTTAGCGCTCTATATCTTATATAATATATATCTATACTCTAGTCTATATAAGCTAGATATTATATAGCTACTCTAAGTATTTCTTTTATAATAGTTTTTTAAATACTTATAGTAGTAGTTTTAAAAACTTATAATAGCCCTCTTAGATCTTTATAATAGGTATATTAAGGGTTTATAATAGTAGTTTTAAAGACTTATACTACTTCTCTTAGATTTTAGAAGTAGAGTTTTTAGTATTCTAATTTAAAGGCTTTTTTATAAGCGGTTTAGTAGCGTTTAGATTTTAGGGATAGAGTTTTTAGTATTTTAATTTAAAGGCTCTTTTATAAGTAGTTTAGCAGCATTTAGATTTTAGGGGTAGAGTTTTTAGTATTCTAATTTAAAGCTATTATTGCGAGCGCTTTAGTAGGCTTCTAATTTAGAGGTAGAGTTTTTAGAGTCTTAATCTAAAGCTATTATTATAAGCGCTTTAGTAGGCTTCTAATTTAGGGGTAGAGTTTTTAGTATTCTAATTTAAAGGCTCTTTTATAAGTATTTTAGAAACCTCTAGATTTAAGTACTAGAGTTTTTAAATCTTATAAATAGAAGTCTAAATATTTTATAATAATTCTTTTAATATTATATAGACTCTAAGTCTATTCTCTTAGCCTTTTATATATCTTACTAAAGTACTTTATATATTTTCTCTAGGCACTTTATATATTTTCTCCGCATACTTTAGTTATAATATTAGTGCCTATACTACTATTCTAGCATTAAGTACTAATATTTTTTAGCCGCACTCTACCCTACTAAGGCTAGCCTAATTATAGTTATAAATCCTCTACTATCTTTACCTACTAGTAGAAATACTTATTTAAAAAGAATATATCCCTAAAATACACTATATAGTATAAGGTATCTATAGTTTAAAAAGGTAAATAGTTAAATTAATAACTTATATTTAAAATTATAGTTATAAATCCTCTATAGAGGAAAAAAATCTCTATTAAGAAAATGCATAGATCTAGTAGGAATCTTTTTTACCTTTCTTTTCTTTTTTTTTATCTAGCACGTGCCCCTTTCTTTTACTCTATCCATGCCCCTTTTATTATTATAGTAATCTAATTCTATACTATACTAATAACTCTTCTATAATATACTTAAATTATATTTTATAAATATATCTCTATATATTTAATATATATATATCTAGCTTTTAGATATATATAATTATATATTATAATTATTTATATTCTTCTCTACTACTACTTAACCCCTCTACTACTACTTAACCCCTCTACTATATATATTACTAAATACTTCTCCCTTAACTATAATACTGCGTAACCTATTTCTACCTCTACCTATTCTAGACCTAGCCCCTCTAAAAAAGCGCAAGAAAGCCTCTAAATTAAAGTAAACTACCTTATCTTATTCTTAACCCTTACTAACCCGGTCTTAGCCCCGCGGCTATTACTTAGGGTGCTTTCTCTTAACTACTAGATATAATATATATACTTAGAAGGATAATAATTAGTCTAATAGAGGATTTAGAGATAAGACTAAGTCTACTAAAAGCTTACCCTATTAGTTGCATAACGCTATTAAGACTATTAATTAGGTATTAGTACTAGCGGCACTTAAGGAGTTAGAAGAAATAGGGATATTAAGTAATACTAAGAATATTACTAGGCTATCTAGTGCGGGTATTTATAATGCTATAGTAGTTAATAAGGCGCCTCTAGATAAGTAGCTAGAGCCGGTTAACTTCTAGAAGTATTTTATAGAGAATATAGATATTAATATAAACTATAGTATTAAGGTAGTCTTTATATCTTTAGTAACTATAGACTTCTCTACTATACTACTACTAACCTACTCTTTACTTCTACTACTGGATAATTCTTTAGAGGAGATCCCCCCCTAATAGCTCTCCTTTATAATAGAGCTCTTTTATCTTACCTTAAATCTCTATTATAATAAATATTTAATTTTACGCAAGTAATATACTAATCTACTTACTATACTTAAGCTACTATATTCTATTCCTTCTAAAATTCTTAAGCTTTCTACTTAAGTAGACACCTTAAGAAAAGAGCTTAAGGACTAGCTACCTCTATTAAGAATATATTATTAGGTACTTAATCTAGACGCGTCTATTCTTTCTTTATACTCTTTACTTATTAAGGATATAGTTCTATTTAATATAAGAGAGGTCTTTAGAACTATACTATAGTTAGACTCTATAGTATCTTAGATATATTATAGAATAGCTTAAATTATTAATTAGCTATCTAAACTATAGTACTCTATCTTATAGGGCTTATTAATTTAAACTATAAGTAGTAAGTTTACTTAATACCTAGATTAGAACTTTATCTTTCTATTAGACTTTATATAGTACGTGGAGTATAGAGAGTAGTATTTTAGTTAAGTCTTCTTTATTAGCCGGGATTTTACTATAGTATTACCTTAACCTAGTAATATTAAGTTATTAACTTTAAGAGCTTTTTAGCTTTAAGAACTGCCTAAGAAGCTATATAATATTGCTATTAGCATCTTACTACTAAATAGGCTAACTAAGATATTTCTTATTAATAATTAGAGTAATACTTTTCTAGACTAAACTATAATTCTATAGTAAAAAGAATCTATATATCTAGATTATACCTATAACTCTAGTACTTTAAATTCTATACTAAGGCCTAAACAGTATACTATTTATTATATATTCTTAATTTTATTAAGCTAAATTTAGTACTTAGGCCTTTCTTTACTAATTAGAGGCGAGCTTAAGATTCTAGTATATAGGCGTAAATATCTAGTTAGAAATTTTACTACTAATACTAAAAAGGTTGTCTTCTTACTATATATAATATTTATTAATGCCTTTAGCCTATATTAGAATATATATTAATTTATTACTAGCGTTTATACTATAATAGCCTTCTTTAATAAGCGTAATTATAGCTAAAAGTCTAATATTTTCCCTATTACTCTAGGACCTTTTAGGAGTAAATAGGCTAATATTATTAAGGCTTTATCTTATCTTTACAATCTAGAATTAGGTGTAATAGTTAAGGTAAATAAGAAAGAGAAGGTATTTCTATATGCACCTACTATATACTATATTAAAGATATACCTTAGTAGTAAGTAAACTCTAGCTATAAGAGTTAAAATACCTAATAAGGATACTATTACTATCTTATTATAAATAAGAAGAGAGGAAATATAAAGTTTAATATTATTTAGAATAGTTACTACTATTATAAGATTCTCTAGGTTAGATCTAAAGTAGCTTAAAAATTAAAGACAGCCTAAAATAAGATCTTTATATCTCTTAGCCTATTAGAAGAGTAGATACTACTAATTCTACTTACTTCTACCTTAGATATTATATAGTCTTAACCTAGTAATACTATATATTCTAAGTTCTAAGAAATATTAAAGAATGCGTAAGTTCTTCTCTTTACTATAATTATTAAACCCGCTTTCTATAATAGCTATATTTAAGAGCTCTCTATAATACTATTTTCTCTAGGCTAGGGTAGACTATAGTCTCTAAAAACCTATATTAAATTCTACTAGATGCAGAAATATACCTAAGCTAGTATTATTACTTCTATTCTTCTCCGCCGTTAGCTCTTACCTAAGAAGGTAGAGGTAAAGTTCTTAGCCGCTATTAAGGCTATTATTAACTATTACACCTCTTAGAACCTAGATAGTATTAATATAATTATTTATTACTATACTACTATAGCTTAATCTAACGCCTTAATTATTAGGCCTATTATTTAGATAGTAGATAGGCAATATATTAAATATATATATATTAAGGGCCGCAAGCACTACTAGAACCTATTTAAGGCTGCAGCTAAAGCATTAAAGAAGGCGCCTAAAAAAATAATAGTTAAAGGTAAAGGTAAGGTAAAAGCGCCCGCTAGAAGCCTATTAGTATTAAGTATTAACTTATAGGCTATCTAAGTGTCTAATATCTAATTAGTTATAGATGCTAGATAGAATAAGAAAAAGAATCTAGTAGACATTCTTCTTCTAGGCTAGTAGATAAAGGGTAATAAGACTACTATTAAGAAGATAGAGAGATTTAAGCGGTTATATAAAACTTCTAATATTTATACTATACTCTACTATATTAAAATAATTAGAGAATATAGAACTACTTAGAATATACTTATATTTCTTAGTAAGGTAAAGTATAGATAAGTAGAGTTAAATTTAAGAACTACTATTATATAGCTAATATAAACTAGTAATTATAAGAAATAGGTTATAAAGACTAACTACTATAATGCCTCTAAAACCCTTCTTAATTAAGAGAACTATTACTAGTTTATTAGATTTATACTAGCCGGAGCCTTTAAGGTATTAAATTCTAATTTATTTTAGATATTTATAACTATAGATTTAAAGTACCTAACCCTTCTATAAGATCTTAATGCCGCTATAAATAAAGATAATATACTAGAGATAAATAGAAGTATACTAGACTTAGAAGCCGATAAAATGCATCTATAACCCGCTGCCTTAACTACTTTTACTACTAAGACTATTATAGCTAGAAGTAATAATTTTATAAGCGCGATATTTCCCTATAGACTTTCTTATAATAGCTTATTTCTTTTCTAATTACTAAAGGCGTATAGAAGAGAGTATAGACTTCTTAACCTTATTAAAACTAGAAGGTGTAGCCTTTAATAGGCCTAGCGCCTTATATTTACTAATTTATAAGTTAAAAGTACTTTATCTTAATACTTTACTAAGTAGAGACTTATAAAAATATATAGGGTTTTAAAGAAGAGAATTATTTTTATAGTTAGGAATTTTATTAAGGTAATAAATACTTAGATTACGTAACTTAATAGAGTTTTTATATATAAGCTAGGTAGTAAGTAGCGGCTCTTTACTATTACTATACTTATAAATAGCTTTAACGCAACTTATAAAGTAGTAGAAGAAGAAACTAAGGCTAGAAGAGAAAATAAGAATTAGCTTCTAAGGGTTTCTAAACTAAGAATAATAGTAGAGAGACTTATAGTAGGCCTATCTATAGTTAGCTCTTAGTAGATATAGATTCTTTTAAATAGAAGTAAAAGTAGAGAGCTTTTCTATATAGACTAGAATATATACTTTCTCTAAGGTTTTAAAGTAGAGGGTTAACTAGAATATAGGTAAAAATATATAGTAGAACTTTTAATATAATACTCTAGGTTTTATATATACTATCTAAGTATTTTTATTTTCTATAGAGCCTTTAAATAGTTTAAGCTAGATATAGAAATATAAAATACTAGTCTAAATAGCCTATTATCTAAATTTAATCTACTTATTATATAACGCTCGCCATTATAGGTAGTAGTAGAGCTAAGGTACTCTAAGTTTAAATTATAATTTAAGAAATCTAATATTTAAGCTATAGCTTACTTACTATAGTAATTCCTTCTTACTTAAAATAATTATTTATTTTTAAGTACTAGTATAAGTTAGATTCTTAGCGTCTTAGAATAAGAGATGTGCTAGATAGGTTTAGTATTAAGAAGTAAGATCGGCGATACTAAGAAAGTTATAAGGCCTTTCTTTCCTCTATAGAAAACTTATTATTATAAAATTCTAAACTCTAATTCCTATAATATTTTATAAACTAAAATACTATAAATCTATCTCTAACCTATCTAGATAACTAATTAGTAAGCTAGTTACTATTAGCTAAGTCTAGAAATAGAGTAGAGAAGAATTAAAGCTAAAAACTCTACTATTAAGTTAAAAAATTAGGTTAAAATATAATTAAGTATTATTAACTATCTTCTAGGCATTAGAAGATATTATAAAATACCTTACACGCCCTCCTCCCTATATCTTAGGTAATATTAGACCTTTATCCCTATTATAAAATACCTCTTAGACCCCTATTTCTATAGGTAAGTACTCTTCTATCTATACTCCCTATAGGTATAGACTAAGTAGACTATATTTCTTACTTTTATAGATACGCTAAACCCTATTATATACTACTAGAGATATACTAAACTCTATCTTATATCTACTATAATTAAGCTAGCCTATATATATATACTTATATATCTACTCTATCCATGTTTCTATACTTACTAATCTATCTACCTCCGCCTCTTATCTATCTAATTCTATAGTCTTAATTCCTATCTTAGCTGCTACTTTCTATTAATTTAAGATAAACTCCCTATTACGCCTACTTCTTATTAGACCGCCCCTAATAGATTCCGCTTCTAATTAATTCCCTATAAGTAAGGCTATTTATAAGGCTCCTTTTCTCTATAACTTTTTTATATCTTCTTTATATGCCTTTTATATAAGACTATTTATAACGCTACTTTCTACTATACTTCTCTAAGATCTTTTCTATATCTAGTTTATATAAGGCTATTTATATACTACTTTCTACTATACCTTTTTAAGTATTTATTTTTAAAGTTCTTTTTAAAGGTTTCTTCTAGAAGCGTCTTTTCTAAGAGCTAATTTTAAGTGTTTATTTTTAAAGTTCTTTCTAAAGGTTCTTTCTAGAAGCGTCTTTTTCTAGAAGCTAATTCTAAGTATTTATTTTTAAAGTTCTTTTCTAGAGCGTTCTTTTTTATATATCTTTTCCAGGAGCTAATTATAAGTATTTATTTTTAAAGTTCTTTCTAAGAGCTAGTCTTAAATGTTCCTTTTTAAGGTTTTATTTAAGAGCGCTAAGTCTTAAGAAGTTAATTCTAAGTATTCCTTTTTAAAGTTCTTTTTAAGAGCTAATTCTAAGCGCTATATCTTAGAAGTTAATTCTAAGTCTTCTATTTTAAACTTCTTATTATACCTTCTAAATTAGACTCTAGATTTATAGCTTTCTTCTCTTTATAAATCTAATTCTTAAAGCTTTTATTCTCTTTCTTAATTATCTTAGATCTAGTTTCTATAACTTCTTCTTCTTTATCTTTTTTAAGAACCTCTAACTAGTTCTTAAAGTCTTTCTTTATATTCTAGTATTGCCTAAAGCTAATATATAAATACCTCTCTAACCCTCTCTTATATACTATAGACCTAGTTTATATATCTTATAGTATAGCCTATTTAATTCCTTCTAGCTATTCTTAGTATACTAATAATTCTTTTATAACGCTATTATAGAAGTTTTATATACTACTCTACGTCTTTTCTAAGGCCTCTAAGGTCTTAGAAATTCTTTATATTAATTATATATACTTATAAAGAACGTGTTCTAAATATCCCTCTATAATAGCTAGAAAGTTAATTTATCTAATTACTTATAACTCTTAACTAGTTTTATAGATCTATTTCTTAAAACTCTTTCTTTTCTTTTCTTTTCTTTTAGAGTATAGTTATATACTCTCTTTCTACTAGTCTTTATACCTTAAGTTCTTAAACTTTATAATAATACTTATAAATCTTTACTCCTACTACTTTATAATATTCGCGGAGATATACGCTATATATTTCTCCTACTCTTTACTAACCCTTAGTCTAACTAGATAAAGCTAAAACCCCCTAACTCTTTTTAGCTAGAACTTAAACTACTTAATAGTAATACCTTTAGATACTTTAAAAACTATTATATATAAGTTAATTTATATAGTTATATCTAAAGACTTTTATCTTATCTTAAACTTCTTATACGCTACTACTATCTATCTCTTAGCTAATATATAGCTTCTAGCTTCTTACTCTAGTAATAACTAATATATAACTTCTTAGTAGTATACCTAGAAGGTATATAGAACTAGTCTAATAGAAATAATCTAAAGCTAGTATAATAGTAAATAAATAGTAGACTTCTCTATTTAGATAATATTACCGCGCCTTAGTATTATAGTTAAAGGAAGGCTAGAGGAGGACTAGAAATACTAGGTATAATTCCCTTAGTCGCGTAAGTACTAATATTAATAGATAAAGACGTATAGAGGAGGAGCTTAATAAAGAGCTAAAGCCTATAAGATACTAAGTTATTTTCTCTAATAATACTATAAAGATACTAATACTTAATTTAATAGAGTCTTTTTTTCTATATCTATAATACTATTCTTTAATCTACTACTAGCTATCTACCTTTTTAAAAGACTATATATATATACTTAAAAGAAGGCTAACCTTCTATTATTTCTTCTCTAACCTAAAACTATACTCCGCCTTATATTCTCTAAAAGTTTTTAATATATAAATAAGCCGCCACTAAGATACTATATAATTTTAGATAACTTATTATAATATATCTATAGGCTTTTATATATTATATAAAGGGCTCTTATAATAATAATAAAGGTTAAGGTAAAAGTATATAGAACCTAGTCTTCTTTACTAAATACTAACTAAGGTATAGATATAAAACTATCTACTTTAGATCTAGACTTAAAATACGTTTAACGCGTAGGTAGAGTACTAAAGTAATATAACTTAGTAACTCTCTTACGGTCTATATCTATTATAAGTTTTAATACTAGTAGCAGTATTTTAGATTATAGTATTAAGAATCTTAGAGTATTTCCTCCGCGGGCCGGAATTAGAGGATAATATAGTAGATTTAAAATAGGATTTTTAACTATATTAATAACCCGCTTATCCGTCTAATATTATATTACTAAGGGGGCTAGAAGAGTTAGGGCTTAGATTAGTATTTATTAGCGTAGGGGAAGTTAGCGTAATTAGACCTAAAGTTAGTAGATTAAATCTAGTTTTATACTACTTTTAGAGTTCTATAAGATAGATTATATAATTATATTAGTATTATAAAACTAATTATAGGGACTAGAGGCCTACTCTTATAATATTATATTATAGCTTATTATAGTATTATAATAATTATTTTTAGAAATTATATTTGCTTAAAATTATATTTAGCGCTAAAAATTATTTTCCTATTAATACTATATTAAATCTAAATAATATATTGCATAGAAATTATATTCTAGCTAAAAAACTATTTTATATATAATGCTATTTTAATATAAAATAACATGTTGCATTAATATTATCTTAATTACTTAATATATATTATCTTAAAATTATTTTAATAAAATATATTTTAAACCCTTAAAATTATATCTATATAGCATGTGGTTTATACGATATTATTATCCCATTATATTAACACAAAATTGTATTATATTTGAAAAGCATTAGCACATGATCTTAGCATCATGTTCGCGTAGCTGCTTGGCGCGGTAAGGTACCTAGTCTTAGGGTCTCTTGAGTGCGTCCTCGTTGAAGACATAAGCCTGTTAACATGATCAATGGACGGTGGGAGACGCAATGTTTTGACTATTCGACGTAGCCTGACTGGGCCTCGTCTCTTCTGGATGTAGGTAGCCTGGTAGGTTGAATATTTCCTTCTAGTCCACAAGCAGCGCGACTTAGCCGCGGACGATCTCGAAACAAAGCAACCCCCGGAAGGACACAAAAGTCTCCTCACGGTTTACACGTGTCCAGTCGAGGAGAAAGCTTTCCCTGGGATCGACTCTATTGCTTCGAACGGGCATACTTTACTTATCTGTCTTCTTCCGCGTCCTCTGGCTAACATACCCTTGGCGTCTCCACCGCCGTCTTCACGTCCGCCTTCTCTACTCAAGCAGCCTCATCTAGGGCGTCTGCAGCAATGGACGCTCCGAGGCGGACCCTGGAGTTATGGCCACGCCTTTTCGCCTACCCCTGTGGCCAACCCCCTGCCGGACCCTTCTGGTTGGATATGGCATTGTGCTCCTGGACCTGTGAAGGGTTATTCTGGTGCGGCTGCCAATGCGGAGGGCGGAGAAGGCGCAATCGAGCCCACGAGGCTGATGAAGGATGAGGTGCAGCGTGAACTTTTGCGGCACGCCGTGATTCTGGGCCCGCATCCCAGGGTTTATCAGCGGGACTAGTCAGGGGCTTGACTACGGACCACTCCGATTCTTCACTCCCGTGTCATTCTCTCCACACTTGCCGCTCAAACGAGCTTGACAGCACCACCCTACCGGATGCCAACGCCGCATCCGCTTTGGCGTCAATAGGAAATGTCCCGGATCGAGCCAAAAGCTTAGCATTGACGCCCACGTCGTCGGTGCCCCCCCTGCTCCAGGGCTGTCAATCCTCCCATCGACATATCAGCGAAGGCCTAGCCAGCCACAAAGCTTCCCTTACAATTTGAGGCGCGCCTCCTGTTCGCATTGCACCTAGAGCTCACCATGGCGTTGGCCGTAAAACCAAGAGGCGTGAGTATATCTACGCCGCGACCTGCTATTACTTTTTGCTCTTCATTCCACCTCCTTCTTCTTGTCCACACGCTATTGCAAAAGTAATTTTCCTTCTTCCAAGATGGTTTCAGTCAACTTCCTGGGTCTTCTACTCTCTTCCGCGTTGGTTGCTTCGGCCCTAAACACCGGCACCACTACCGTCCAGAAATGCACGACCAAGCTGTCTTCCAAATCCATCAAGAAGGTTCCTACGAGCACGAAGACTACGACTGTAACGCTGCTTCCTAAGATTGTTCTGTCTACGACCCACAAAACTATCACCACCTCGGCAAAACCAATCACTACCAGCGTTGTTTCAGAAACGACTATAACAGAGACTTACACCGATCTTGCCGTCACGGATAGTAAGCTCGCATCCAATCCTAACGCTGATCGTGCTCAGTTAGGCTAACTACACGCAGCTTTCTCTACGACGTCAACCGACTATGCCACCGTCACAGACTTTCAAACTTATACTATAACTTTTACGACAGTTATCGGCGCTCCAGATACGACCGTGACAGCCGTGTACACCGTCCCGACTCCAGATGGATTCCTACCCGTTGCGGACACTCAGGGCGGATATCCTGGTACTCCTGCTAAGGGAAAGCGAGCTGCCCAGCACCCTCATAGCGACCTTGCGGAGCGGAAGGCTACGAAAGGAGGATGCAACTCCAAGACCTACCCTGTTGCGGTTCAATGTGAGTCGCCTGAGTCCCAGCTCTTAACCTCGCTTTGCTGACACGCCATAAAGGTCTCAAGCAGATCCAGAAGCAGGTCACAAAGACCGTCGTTATTGTTGGCAAGGCGATCACCAAGACTCTGCCGCCGAAAACCGTGACGTCTACCGTCCAAAGTACCCAGACGACCACACTGACTGAGGTCCCTGCCGATGTCTCTGTTACGGAGAGGTATGTCTGCTTCCCGGAGGTGCTTTATCCTGTGTAAGCTAACACATCGTAGTTTCTCCACCACGCTCACTGTGACCGAGGAGGAAACCATCACGACCGCCTTTCCAGTTACTAGCACGTCCCAAAATACCGTCAGCCAGACACAGACCTCATTCGCAGCGTGCGCGACCAACAACATCCTTGGTCCAGCTCTCTCCGACGGCACCATCATTGTGAACGCCGGCCACAACGCCGGTAGCTTCGCTAGGGCGCCTAGTACATCGGCCCTTGACTGCTGCGAGCAATGCCAGCGCGCCACGGCCTGCTCCGGCGTCGCGTGGAATGCGAATGGCAACACCTGCTTCATCTTTACGACTGCGTCAGGAACTTGTGGTGCACAGAGTGCCGTTTCAGAGTACTTCCTCGTTGGCGCTCCACCTCAAGGGTTCCAACTTACAGTCAGCAATGGGCCGTGTGGGTACATGTACAATGGTGGAACTAACTAAAGAATATTTGTTGTAGAGGGGGAAGAGTGAAAATTTGATTTACATGTCTTCTACTGAGATGTAGTCAATTGGTGTTGATTGTCGAAGCTCGTGTACATATTCTGAAGTCTTCCGTAATGGTTGATGAGAGTCGAATTCAAATATAAATTATATCACCCTAGCATGAGTGGACACAACTCACTAACCCTGCACGACAGTTTGCTCGATAATTCTTTTGAAGAGTCGCGGCGCTCTCGTGCATGTGAGCTTTCACGTGATTTTTCATAGTTGTCCGGACGACGTTCTGTGGCCCGTGCACGAACGGATGTTGTTGCCCAGATCCCGCCCGCGAAAATCAATTCAGTAAGACATCGCACATCATTTAGCCCAGAGCTGCGAGCCACCCCTCGAAACATTTCCTTTCTTCTATGTTTCTTTAGCAATTGGTTCCTTACGCCTCCATCCTTTACTTCCTGGAACCATTGACTGGATTCCCGCGTCGGAGAATTGCTTGGTACGCGTTGTATACCAACCCCAACGGCTCCACTTGCAGACACTAATCCACGCCGTTACAGCTCACGACCATGGATCCAAAGGCAGCTCACAATGTGGGAGCTGAGCGCCCAGGCCACCGGCGCAACAAGTCCTCTACTTCGGTGCTCAAGTCATTGATGGTCTCGAAGGGACACAAGAAGACTCCATCAGATGGCACGCCTCTGAGCATCAAGGAGCCCCAGACCACGCAGTCATACGACCCGAGATCTAAGATGAACGCATTGCCTATGCTCCCTCCCGACCATCCTCATACCCAGCGAGTCCTCGGTCAAATCCAGAACCCTCCTAGCAACCCTGCGTCGTCACGGAATTCCAAGGACATAAAGGATGCCAAGCCTAAAGGCCTACACAAGAAGACTCTTAGCTCGGTCTCGTTGCGATCTCTAGGCAAGGACAAGGATAGAGAGGAAAAGAGGCGCTCGAGGGAGCCGAGTCGAGCCCGTGCGGAAAAGGACGAGTCTGGAAGTCCGAAGAAGAACAAATCATCTACGAACCTAGCCGCAGTATTCCAGAAGTCGAAGAATCCCAAGGAGGACAAGCGAGCTTCCCACCATGCGAGAGACAAAGAGAACACCACACCGCCTGGGTCGGCTATAGCATCAGAAGTGCAGACTCCGATTTGGGCTCAGTTCAGCTCGCAGCCCTTCCAAGAAGTTAGAACCACAAGCACCATCCCTCTCAACGACCGTCGATCTATCGAACAAGAGATTGCCCTCTATACGCCGACCGAATACTCTCCATCTAAGCAGCGGAACTTCTACGACTATGGCCAGCCTTCGCTGCAGAAGCGGGCGGGAGCGGCTTCAAAAGAGAGGCCCAAGTCCACCTTCCTGCCAAGCACCGCGTCGGCTTCCAATTTCATGGAGACTCTGTCTAGAAAAATGAGTGGCGAGCGAGCGCCATTGTCCGCTACGAAAGGAAATGAGAGCAGGGGAAGAGACGATACCAGTTCGAGGGGGGTCACCACTAGGGGAATGCTGAGACGCACAAGTTCCGAAGGCCGCAAGTCCATGGATGATAAACCCAGGCAGGGACAAGCTGTAGCCCAAAAGGGTGCCCGCGTGATGGCTGCAGTCGCAGTCTTCAATGGAAAATCGAAGGAAGCTGAAGTTAGCGCGTCACTACCTTTGAGTCCGAAGTCTCTCGATGAGGAGTTCGAAGCCGTTTTGGTAAGAACTCACCCGAAATCGGTGAGGCGATATCGCTAACAATAGCTCAGGAGTCCAGGAATATTCCAGAGCACCAACGCATGCAAATGCGAACCCTTACTCATGATATCAAAGCCAATTTTGTTCGGACGCACAAGGTTGAAGCAACCCAGCCAACGCCTCAGCCAGCAAAGGAGGCTACAACAAAGCGCTCTCTCTGGGGCGATGGCGCATCTAAGCGTCCTACTCTTGGTAGATCTGCGAAATCCCGGGATGGGTCCCATGAAGACGAGGCTACTGATGCTGCAGATGCGTCTAAGTCCACGAGCGCCTCCAAACGTACTAGGCCACGAAGCAGAGCCTTCACGTTCAGCAAGGGCGATTCTCCCACTAAGAAGCAGAAGGCGGAGGGAGACCTTCCCAAATCATCTTCAACGAAGACGATGATTCCTAAGTCTCCGTCCTCGAAATCTCTTGCATCGATGAATGGCTCTCAGGGATCATCTTTTTTCTCGAAGCATCCCAAGCCTGCCACACCGGACGAGTTTGTCTCTTACATGCGAAAGGTGCAGAAGCCTCAAGTAGTTGAGGTCGGCAAAATGAACAAGCTACGCCAGCTTCTCAGGAACGAGACCGTGGAATGGGTTGATGGGTTCATGCGTCAAGGCGGTATGACAGAGCTAGTGGGCCTCCTTCACCGGATACTGGAGGTGGAATGGCGGTAGGCGTCCTTGTCACCATCTTTCAAAAGCGTACGCTAATCAACTTCTAGGGAGGAGCATGAAGACACTTTGCTTCACGAAGTTCTCCGCTGCCTAAAGGGCTTATGCACCACCGACCTTGCTCTGAAGGAACTGTGCAACGTTTCTTCAACTCTCTTCCCAGCATTGATCGGAATGCTCTTTGACCCAGAGCACAAAGGCCCTAGCGAGTTCACCACGCGAGATCTGATTCTCAGCCTGTTGTTTGCACATCTTTCGTCTGCCCCATTGGCTGAACGTGGATCCCGAGCTCGGGAAATCCTGTCGTACCTGAAGGATCCCGTCAACGAGAAAGAAGCCCAAGCTGTCCCATTCGTCCTTCAAATGCATCAGCCACGCCCGTATCGTGTTTGGTGTCGCGAAATCAACAACGTTACGAAGGAGGTATTTTGGATCTTCAATCATTCTGCTAACGTTGTTCCTATGCCGAAGACTATTGAGGACGGCAGAGTGTACGCAGAAACACACTTCCCAGGTCCACGGCCCATTGTTGCAGCTCAGCCATATGTCGGTGGCGTGGAGTGGGATTCTTCGAACTACCTGGCGACTCATCTCGACCTTCTCAACGGACTGATCGCTTCGCTTCCTGAGAGGGAAGACAGAGATGCCCTCCGTACCGAGCTGAAGGCATCTGGATTCGAGAAGTTGCTGGGTTACTTGAGAGCCTGCAGCGAGAAGTACTACGCCGCAGTCCACTGTGGCCTCAAGACGTGGGTCCGCGCTGCCGTTGCGGATGATTGGGATGCCAGGACCGTCAGGATGTACGGTGGCGATGGAGCCATGCCCATCAGCCCTAAGAAGAGCCCCAAGAAAGCAGAAAAGGCTCCAATGATCGAAGCCCCGAATCTTGGTTTGGGCAACAATCTAGGTCTCGGACTGGATTTCGGCAAGGACCAGAAAGTGAAGAACGCAGAGCGTGTCTCGGACGATTGGATTTAGCACTCTAAATCATTGCCGCGGTTGGCTCTGAGAATGGTTCGATAGCGAGACGGTTCTATTGAGTTAGGTGTCAAATTTGCTGTCCGGTTGGCCATGGATGGAGTCTGGGTTTCAGTGAGTTTAGGTCTTTGATTGGGTTTGGATTGGGTTCTTGTTTCTTTTTTCTCTAATGCCCTATGGGTCACGACTTTCTTTACGTCTTGCATGATAGCATGGGGATGTAATGATTTGACGACGATGATCGATGATTGCACCGAGTAACGAGTCTCTGCTTTCTTCTTGTAGATATTCTTTTTGCTAAATATATTTGAGTCTTCAAAGCGATCACGAAATGTGGAACACCTACTCTCACGTCCTAGTTAAGCGAGCGCCGTATCCCCCATTTATAAGCAAACTTACCCCAAGCTCTTCCTCTACTCAGGCTGTACGGCCACAACTCAAAATGCTCATCTTCAACTCACCTTTCTATGCAAGATAGGCCATCTTATAGGATAACTCGGAACTGGGCTACTTATATAATAATGTCGACTCAATGTCAAACTCTGTAGGGTATCAGCGCCCCTTGTCTTCTCTTGTTTATTTTCTATCTCCGTATCTACTTTCCACTGACAGTTACATACTCGGGCCTTTTCAGCCCCCCTACAATATAAATAGGCGGATGTTATTAGCACGGTCATGTCTACGACCATCCATGTCTAAGATTTCAAGGATGTGAACGGCGACGGTTCGAGGCGCAGTGGGTAGGGTACTCACATAAAGCTTTCTACCGCCTAGCTCTTGTCCACGTTCCTCACCTTCTCAACTGCCATGTCTATTCCTGCGCAAGACGCCGTCCTCGCCGCACTCCCCTTAGAAGCTCGCACCAACTGCCCGTACCTCGTCGCTGCCTTCGAGACTCGCAAGCCCAACACAACCGTCGCCAGCACCAGGCCGGCAGCGACACCCCCGTCATATTTGGCGGTACCGCCGCCGATTTCGATTACGAAGTCATCACTATCATGACTTTCCAGGACGAAGCACACTTGAACCACTTCAACACGAAGTACCAGGACCTCGCCATTGTGGTGTCATCATGGCTAGTGCTGAGAAGTTCATCACAACGTCCATTCTGCGCATTGTCGGCCTCCAGGCTCCCCACATTCCCACTAGATAGTAGATGTCCACAAGCCGTTGTCCTCCAATCCGCAGACGTTAATCTAGGCTGCAACTTGGTAACTCGTGCTTGTTTCGCACTATGGAGGGGAGATGGGTTCGACATGAGGTGGTGTGTTACGCACGTGAGGATGGCTACTTAGACAGGCACGGGTCTGGAGTATTCTATATAGCTTTCTCGTCGCTCTCGCGGCCCCTTCTCCTCAACATCCTCAGCAATACAGCCTCATCACGCTCCTATTGCCTAACAGCCAGCCTTGGCTTACGCAGGCTTGCTAAGGGCCGCCAACGCATGCTTATGTAGGATTGCACGGCACAGCCACAAACGCAGGTTCGCTTAAGTTACAGCTCATTTTGAGACCTGGTACGCTCAGGCCCGAAAGCGGAAATGGGCTTTGGTGAATTAGTTTTGCCCTAAGATATTTATGCTTATGTAAGGTCTTTATGTCGTAGACAACATAAGGGCAAGAAAGTGCGCTAAACTCGAAGAGGAGGGCCCAAGGGCCGCTTAAGCCAGGGGTGACTTTACTGGTGTACTCGCTCGACTCGCCTAATTGGATGACTAGACGCGCGCCTGCTATGCTGTGAAATTAGTCTAAGAGCTCCGCGCAACCTCGTCCTCCTACCTCACTACACCCTCTGTCTCAGACACGGTGTCTTCACTAGACTCTGGCACCACACCACCCACACGGACGTTTCAAAGCACTATCCATTCGACAAACATTAAGGCATTTGATTGCGGCCGTCGTGAGGCCCCGCCAGCGATCATGGACTGGCAATCACAAGCCGGTTACTTCCCATACAACCCACTTACTTATCCGTATCCTGGATACGACGTTGGCGGAGATGACACTGGCTACGTTGAGTTTGACGGCGACGACGACGATGGCGGGATGTATGAGCCGGAGGAGGCCAATGAGCCTGTCCCCAGCATCCTCCCCGCTGGTGTAGCGATTCCCACTCCCGGGCTGGATGGCGCGGTAAGATTCGCTCGCACCTGTGTCCTATCTCTACTCACTGAAGCCGTGCCTACTTTCTGGTCTAAGTGAAGAAAACCTGCTAAGTCATGAAGCCTACACAGAGCGATGTCAAAGCACAACCCACCGAACCCGAATCCAATGCCCCCAAGATTGCCGCCCAACAACAATTGTCTGTCCTGCGAGAAAAGCTGTTAGCGTCCAGGAAGAGTGGTACACCTTCAGCGGAACCAAAACAGGCGCCATCTGCAATGAGCGCGGATGTAGATAATTTCATCGCTGAGGAGAGGGCAGCTGCGGAGGCAGCCAATGCGAAGAACACTCCAACTAAGGCAGCAATACCCAGTAGAATCGATAGTTCTGCTAACAAAGCTCCGTGGTCTATTCCGAAGCAAGCTACGCCGCCAACAACCACTGCGCAAGGAAGAGCCACTGCAGTGTCGGCGTCTTCAACGAAGAAACCCACTGTTCCGTCGACCATCAAGAATAATGGCCCTGCTCAATCGCCAAAACCATTACAGCAAGTGCAACAACCCAAATTGACCAAACAAAAGTCTCCACCTCAGCCATCCGTAGGGTGGGGAGAAATGATCCAACCCAAAGCTGGTTCAAATGCACAACAACTGTTGCCAGGAAAAGAGGTCGCAAAGCCAACTGTACTGAGAGGGGGTACTAACACTGAAACCTCAAAGTCTATCCAGCCGGCTCAGCCTGAACGCAAGGATAGCAATACTGACAAGGCTCGGGATCGTCAAGAGCCAGCAACAAATCTGCCTCGACAGAATAACTCGCGATCTCAACCAAACAAGAATGAAACACAGACAGCTCAGATACAGACCCAAGCTACTAAAGCTAATGGCTCTACCCCTAGCAACAATACTACTAATCGTGAAACAACAGCATCGACGAAGCAAGTTCGAAAAGACAGCTACCCTGAGCGGACAACCCAAGGCGAACGACAACCAGAAAATTCTGTTCGACGACCTTCAATCCCCTTGACTCGTAATTTGGAGCCTCCAGCTGAGGGCCAGAATGCAGCCCAGCGCCAGCCAGCTGAAAAGACGACCCAAAATGCGATTGTGCTTTCAAATTCTCGCGTTGACTCTGGCCATGATCAACGGCTTGCGACTGAGGGTGGTTCAATCAATGCTGCCGCACACTCCCACTATTTCGATGATCTGGATGAGTGGCTCGAAATGACTCGATATCACGATCGCGAGTATCGTCAGAAGCTACTCAATAGGCATAGAGCATTCGCGGAACTTGAGAGGGAGGCGGAACGCATCAATAAAGAATATCCCGTAGATGAGGACGAGCACGCCTACCTTCCACGCCTAAGCGCGTTCCGGGCTCCTTCACGAGCTTCCGCTGTTAGGAGAATCGCTTCAACATCGTCCATGCGGCCACCACTGCCACCGGCCGAAAATACAGCTGCAAAGACTTTTGAGGTTGCTTCAAAATATGACAATATTGAAGCTCCGCAAAAGCGTGGACTGTCGCCATCAGCGCCCCAGGCCCTGCGACCTGATAAGCAACCGCGATTGGATGCAGTAGCAGGTGCCCAGCAGCGGCTAGACGAGCATACTGACGTAGGAATGCGAGGTGGCCATGAGAAAGGACCCGTATCCCCCCATAGGTAAAGTTTCTCGTGTCCATCATTTTGTTATTCACATACAACCCGACGACAGAGCGGAGAATGGCGAGTGAGCCAGCTCTGATGATCCGGAAAACTAACTATCAACAGTGTAGAGAACAGTGGAAACGGCTTCCGTATCCGAGGAGTTATGGACGATGATATCGCTTCTCGAGGACCCCAATCTCAACCTCGGTCGTCTCGCAATAGAGCGATAGAGAGGAGCCCAAGCCCACTAAGACAGCCAGCCCACCGATTGCCATCATACGTGGAGGAACGCGCCCGTCGCGTTGAAGAGGGCCGTAACATGCTTTCGCGCAGCAACACATATCAGAGCCGGAGGGATGAGAGCCCACCCCGCGCTCACTATAAACGGGCCCGCAGCCCCCCACCTGAGTATCGTAGCGAATTCAGCAACTACCGTCCTGGAACTTCAAGCGGTGTCTACGACACTTCCCCAACCTATCACAACGACCGTGGACGAGGAAGAGGCTATAGCCGTGGTACATTTGGAGGCCGGGGAGGTCGTCCCAGAACACCCCCGAGGGAGCCGGAGCGGGATCGTCCATTGCAACTTGGGGCAGGCGGTCAGTACGGCCATTCTCACATTTGAGTCACCTTCTCTGTCAATCACTCCATCACAATCAAGGGCCCTTTTCATAGTTCAGATTTCTCTTTCAAGGTGGCTTGACTTATTAGTCGCCACCTCCCTTCGGGGCAGTTCTAATGTAAATCATACTCCGAAACGGGGTAATTATGTCTGATTGGTGTGCTCTGGACAGGTGCTCGCTACTTTATGATTAAATCTTGGAATCACGATAACGTCCAAACGGCCCAACGTGAGGGCGTGTGGGCGACGCAACCGCACAACGAGGAATTGCTCGCCAATGCATTTGGGACGTGTCGACATGTGATTCTGGTTTTCTCAGTGAATAAAAGCACTTGCTTCCAAGGCTATGTACGTGCTCCATCTCTTATTATAATCTGCTCCTTGATGTTCTTCCAGCTTGCTATTGTAAACTGTAAATTGATCTTCCACCAGGCTCGGATGCAATCGGCGCCTGGGGAAGCGCCAACGCCTAGCTGGACGAAGAACTTGCTCTGGCCGACCTCTGGCCCATTTTATATTCGCTGGATCACGATCGCAGACGTGAGGTTCAGCCGGGTCGGACATTTGAAGAATAGCATGAACGAAGGGCAGGCGGTGCTCGTGGGACGGGATGGACAGGAGATTGAGGAGGAGTGCGGCAGGTTGCTCTGCGAAAGCATTGACGACGTCGGTGCTATGATGAAAGCGGAAGACCAACAGCTGTTTTGAGTGGAGGCACGACTCGGGAATCGGGTTATTGTGGTGCGATATGAACTTAATATGGTCGTACATCTTAGCTAGGTGCCGACTGGTAGATCACGTTTAGTAGCTTATGCCATTTACTTAGCCAGAGTGGGATTAGCTGAATGGCAGTCTATTACAATGAATGCATTCCCTGTCTGAAACATAGGGAACCCACCTGCAGTCTCAGGATGCCACGGTCTCGCGGAAGGACCCGTCTTTTGGCAGCGCTTGGCGTTCCAACCTGGGCTTTGTCAGATGGCATCCTCACGAGACCGACGGTAGCTGCGAGTACTCGATTAGCGGACGATACTGTCCAATACTGTCCAGTACATCAACAGCGAAGGATGCGAGATGGGCTCTCTGGCGCTGTAAATCATTTTATTCTTTGCCGCGATTGGCGGCAACTGCGCTCTTTAAACGTCGACAGTCGCTCCCCCGGCGCCCCGCAATGCACAGCACCGCGCGCCGACATTCACTGCTAAGGACAAGACAGCTAGCACGCCCATTGCAAGCCGCTTTCCAGCTGCCCTGATTCGCCGCGGGCACACGGTCCGATCCCGACGCCTGATCGCTTGGAGCAGCTGTAGGCATTATTGCGGCGAGAGCTACTGGACTTTGCCATCCTCGACAGCAAACTTCGAGATAGTACTGCACCCCAAGCACCCCAACCACGACCTGCGAGTGCCCTAGTACCCGCCGAACGACTCGAGAGACGCACGAGGGAGCACCCCGAGCTTGCATCTTGCGTCTGGCTTAAGCGGAGAGGAGGCGTCGCCATGTCCATAAAGTACGTGCATCTCCCGTTGGCTTCCTTTTCTGCATAGCTGCCTATCTACCCCGCGAGGAGCTTGTTTGCTCAAGCCATCGGAACCCCTCTCTGTCTCCTTTCCAGGCCTGGTATAGGACCGACTGCCGGTGCCCTTTATACACATGTCCCCCTCAGCCAGTTTCGTCTGTCTTTTGTTGCTGTTGCCCCTCCACCCCGCATACCCATTATAAGGAGTCGGTCCTGGTGACCTGTCTATACCTAGCGATGCGATCGAGGACGTTGCTTGGGCGTAGAGGCAGTCGCTTACGAGATGATAGCTGGGTGATGCTGTCCGAGGACGGCGCGGGCTTCACGCCACTGCCTGGAGAGAAGACGCTATACACGAGTCCGCCGCGTACGGCGCTGAGCTTGCAGAGCTTGAACAAGAACGGGGGCGAGACATACTCGGTATCGAGTAGCGGGGGCGTTGTGTTTCTGTCGAATCGACGGGTATGTCCTGTACACTCTCCAGACTTTCACTACCTAGAATACCCTTCGTGGCACATTCATGCCCAAAGATGTAACAATGTTAACATTTGCAACAATCATAGCTGATATACCTCCCTACCACCCCATCTTCATCTCTTCAGTCCTTCGCCTCCCCCATCCTCAACCTCCACGACACCCACGTCACAGCCCCGTGGTTCGGTCCCAACGTCTGGTCCGCCATCGTTCAGCCCGTCCCTAATGGAGGAATACCCCCCTCGCACGCAGCTCTTGAGCTCAAACTCACTTTCAAAGAAGGCGGCGCTTTCGACTTCCACACCTCCTACGAACGCCTAAAAGAGCGGCTGGCGCAAGCAGTAGAGAGCGCGCGGGAGGAAGCCCCTTCGAGAGGGCCGGATACAGGACCTGAGGGGGTCGACTGGAATCGCGTGCATCTGGAGGATCTGCCGGCATATGAGGCACCCAGCACGGCGTCTGTATCGGCGACGGAGAGCGTGCCCAGTTCACCACTGAGCCCTGGACAGAGGAATGGGAGTGTGGGATTCGGGCTTGAGGCACAGGCCAGGCGGGCGAGTGGGCAGAGTCCGAGGGAGGAGACGTTTCAGACACCTGTGGAGCCGCCGCCGGGGTATGAGGAGGTGCAGCGGGGGAGTATTGTTGAGGAGCTGGAGAGGAGAATTAGGAGTGGGGAGACAGAGGAGAGGTAACAGGACGGAAGGAATGACAATGGGGATGTGGTGCTGGTGCTGGTGGGATAGGGACTGGCGTATGAGGCAATGAGATGGTATCGGATGGGACGGATGATCTGGCATGGCGTTGGAATGGACCTGGGACTTTTATGCTCTAAAATGGACTTTTATTTCTAGAGCTAGAGGCGTGTTGTTACCATGGCAGAGATTATGGGGTGGGAATCTGCTTCTTGCTGTTCAACATTCAAGATGTTTCTTCTTCAAATTGGGGGTCCTATTCCGTGCCTAGGTACTGTACTCGGGTCATTCGTAGGAGATGTCCCTACTGACACGGAGTTTCATCCCAAAAGCCTCACGACCTCGGTGTTGCAATTCAGCTGGCATGCTATCCCCACAACTCCGTACCCCGGTGTCCACCTGACTTTGATTACATTCGCCGCACGGTGGCCGTTTCACAGTTTCGAGAGCTCGTGACGTGCGTCTGACATGTGAAGATTGGTGGTGTACGGGAGACTATGTAACACCCTGAAATCACTAAAATTGAAGCCACAGGCCAAATATCAGTGTGCTCGGAGAGTTTCGATGCTGTAATAATAGTAGGTAGCTCTGCTATGTTATTTTCTCCACGATGCGCTATTTTGAACCATACAAAGAAGCGTTCTGTTGCGGTTTCGAAGAATCAGCAGCCGAACTGCTAAGTAGGAGTCGCAGCATGCCGTACTCTTCACTTTGCCGCTATTCTGTATGCGGACATACCTCGGCGGCGGCGAGGATCTGGACAGAGGAGCTATGTCATAAAGGATAGACGTCCGTCTCACACCGCAGTCTTCACATGCGCTGCTGCTCTTTCATAAACACCTACACCTACACCTCCTTTTTCTCTCCTGCAAAACTGCTATATTCACTGAACCGCTCTCTTTTTCACAAACCAATCTCGCATTCCTGGAGTTTGAGCTTTGAAGCGTAGATTCCTGGAACCTTTCAACAACAAGATGGCGAACCAGACAGGACGGGCTTCTGCGGGTAAGCGATTCTTCTTTTCCCTACGTCAACCACCTGCTGGCAATGTAAAGAGTAAAGAAACGAGCTGACGAGTGCGTAGCCCAGGACCGCTTGAGCCAGGTCGGAGACCACATCACCGCTACCGGATCTCAAATCCCCAAAGGACGAGCAGCGCTTCTAGAGAAGGGTCCAGATGATGTGAGTACCTCTTTCATAACTTCTATCAAAAGAAGCAGGCACAGTCCGCTCTATGTCTAGACCTCATCGTGCTGCTTATACGTCTTTTTGCCCCCAAAGCCCTCCCCGCCGCCTCCGCCGGTTTCGGGACTTCTTCTCACAAAACAACCAAAACTGACAATGTCCCCTAGATCGTCGTCACATGTGCCCTCCGCACTCCTATTTGTAAAGGCGGCAAAGGCCTCCTCAAAGACACCGCCGCCGCCGACCTCCTCGTCGCCTCCTTCACCTCGCTACTCGACCGCTCGGGCATAGACCCCGCCCTCGTCGAAGACATAGCCGTCGGCACAGTGCTCGCACCGGGAGGTGGAGCGACAGAGTTCAGAGCCGCCGCCCTAGCCGCCGGATTCCCAGTGACGGCAGCGGTGAAGAGCTTGAACCGGCAGTGCTCGAGCGGTCTGCAGGCGTGTGTGGATATCGCGAATGAGATCCGGGCAGGCGTGATTGACATCGGCATTGGCGCCGGTGTGGAGAGCATGAGTACACAATACGGGTCAGTGATACCAATTATCCTCTACACTCTCGTTGCAAAAAGCGCCCATCCCTAACAATCCCAGCCCCCAAGCCGTCACCGAATTCTCCGAACTCCTCGAATCCCACAAAGAAGCCGCCAATTGCAAAGTCCCCATGGGCGTGCTCTCGGAAGCCATGGCAAAATCCAAATCCATCCCCCGCAGCGCCCAAGACGCCTTCGCCGCCTCCTCGTTCCAAAAAGCCGTCGAGGCCCAGAAGCAGGGTCTCTTCGACCAGGAGATCGCCCCCGTCACTGTGAAGTGGACGGACCCGAAGACTGACGAGGAGAAAACTATCACTGTGGCGAAAGACGACGGCATCCGCCCTGGCATCACTGCCGAATCCCTCGCGAAAATCCGCCCTGCGTTCGCGAAGGACGGCAGTATCCACGCTGGCAACGCTTCGCAGATCTCTGACGGCGCGGCGGCGGTGCTACTTATGAAGCGCTCTACGGCACTAAAGCTGAACCAGCCTATCCTCGGTAAATTCGTCCAGGCGTCGGTTGTGGGCGTGCCGCCGCTGCTTATGGGCGTGGGTCCTGCGGCCGCGATTCCGGTGGTGCTGGCGAAGACAGGGCTGGACAAGGGGGAGGTTGATATCTACGAGATCAACGAGGCGTTTGCGAGTCAGTGTTTGTATTGCATCAAGGAGTTGGGATTGGATGAGAAGAAGATCAATCCGAAGGGCGGCGCGATTGCGTTTGGGCATCCGCTGGGGTGTACTGGAGCGAGGCAGGTGAGCACGTTGTTGTATGAGTTGAAGCGGAGGGGGGAGCGGGTTGGGGTTACGAGTATGTGTATTGGGACGGGGATGGGGATGGCGGCGGTGTGGGTGGCCGAGTAAGGGGGTTATAGAAGGTGGGGTTCAAGCTTCGTAGAACAAGCCAGATTGAGGTGTGGTTGCTGCCATTTCTTGGGATCCTGAGCTTGGGGTGGTTAGTGTATGAATAGACTCGTTCTGACCTAGGTCGGGGTTTGTGCCACTTGGAGCTCGTGTGACGACAGTGTGTGATATTTAAGTGATCATGTTATATCTTAGGCGCGCAATGGGGCCCAATCATCGGATCCAGGCTCTGACAGGTCGTTGTTGAATTCTGGGGGTGTTATGGGGGCCTATCTGACATGGGGCGAGAAACCTCAGAACCTACCGCAGGTTGAATCCCCCTTTCGTTGCTCACTCTACCTTCGCGGGGTTTATGACAACATAGTAGGAATTTAATATGATGTAAGTTGAGAATGGAGCTTGGGAAGCGAGAGGAAGTTTTTTTTTTGCTCTTTGTTTCTGGAGGGGGGGGGGGAGGGTTCAGGGATGGAGGCCTTGCTGATATTGTGTTTCTCGAGGATACAACGTTAGCTACGGAAGATACTTCGAAGGGGTTTGGAGAGCTGCGCTGGGAGGCCTTCGTAGCAATGTACTTTTCGGGGATACTACGCTGGCTGAGAAAGGTTGTATGGTAGTTTGTCGAAACCTCTTTCGTCAGTGAGATATTTTGGAAAATGAGAATGGTGATTAGGAAGCAATTGGCGCATGTGACGATGTAGGAGAACTTGATTTAGCTTGCGAAAGAGCTATGTTGGTATGAAGGTACTCTAACGACTGAAAATCTTGGAAGTGCGTTATACTGCGGAGATCGCATTCTAATAGGGGAGTATTATAGTTGAGCAAGATCTCAGCGAGGGTATGGCCTCTTTCTGGAAGATGTCATCTAGTTTGAATCTTATTCAAAGGTAATATATTTAAATAGGGCCAACACTGTACTCGGCGGAAATGCTTTGTAGGCCGCAATATCTTAACAGAACATCGGATTCCGAGAGCACTAGGTTAGCAAGATACACTCTGAAGTGACATTGACCAAAAGGATTGTATTGTGATATTACATCCCTGGACAAGAGTCTTAGTACGAAATAGAAGCATTGCGGAGAAGAACTCCGACTAAAGAAATTGATTATAAAGGGGATGTCTTCTAAAAAGAGGCTCTCGAAGAGAGGACATCCTCTAGAAGAGTGTTTCATTAGGCGAGTCATGACTGCTGGCTGAAAGCTAGCTTTGCAAGACGGTAGATTGAATGGAATATTAGGTTGCATTGATCGTGACGGAATTGTACGTGTAGCTACCTGGCACGGAGTGTTGTCGCGAATAGGACAGGGTATACGACATGTGAAGTCCGTGGATTTTGTGGGAAGCAGGTCTTGATGATTGAGGAGATAAGGTTGATGCTCGAGGAAATGGGTGTTCTTGTTGTACATACGAAAGGGTGAAGTTGAGGCGTATAGATGAGGCTTTAGACGAGGCTGAGAATACGAGCCCGCAGTCAAGAAAATCTAGTAAAGCAATTAGGTTGCGAGGGACTTGTCTTACGAAGCCCTTTTCGGAAGCTTGAAAGTGGCCTATTTAGTTTCTGACCATCACTTCGCCATAAATGAAGTTGCTACACTTAAGCTGTATTTTTTTTAACAGTGTTGACTTTACCAGCCGCAGTAGCATTGGAAAGTCGTTAAACGTCCTGGCTTGTTAGTAGTAAGGGGAATATGGTGTATGTTGCTAGGTCACGTGAGCACCAAGCGTCTGATGCCCGAGGGTGCAACAAGCACCCCACAATCCTTCCGTGGGCGTTTGCGAACCGGTAGACTGGCACTACAGATGCACGTGCGTAGGTTCCTGTGATCGATTCAGTTCTGCGGGGAAATGCTCTATGTTGATCGACGGCAGCTAAGACCCAGGCCCGAGGCCACGGCTCGAAGTGTGGCGGAAGGAACGATAGATTAACGGGATGGGAAGGAAGATCACTAGTACGGGATGTGTTGCCATGGATCGAGACTGAACCAAGAAAGGTTGAGGTGACGGGGCAGACTGACCCTGGACTAACATGGAATTCAAAACGCTAAGCCACATTTGACCCGAAAATGCGACGCGAAATATCACCACGAGGAGTAACAACGCCGGAACCTTCTCAATTGAGTAGAGGAGATAAAAGCATAAAGCTACTGTGTATACGTGAACAGAATCATCAACTCTGCTGGAGACTCAGTCTAGGAACTCGAGTCGTTCATGTTGACTTCTGCTCCGTCATCTCAGAGGTCAACAGATTTCCTTATGCGTTTCATCATCGTCCGCATGCAAACCAGCAGCACTCAAAATACCATATATAGCCTTCAAGGAAAAGGGTTGAGGCGAAGTCACATACAGGAGCAATGCAGATGACGAAGATGGAAGAGAAGAAGAAGTGAACAGAGCTGAGGGGGTAGAGGGAGGGTCTGGAGGAATGAGAGGAAGGGAAATCTTGTAGCGACGGAACGGAAGAGAGGGTGAGAGAGGAGTAGAGCTGAGAGTTGACAGAGAGGGTGCAACCTCAATATGAATGATATTGTTACGTCATATGTGTTGCTGCTTTGAATTGGGCCGGCAAGTCGAATGGAGAAAGAGGTATGTGGTCACATGTATAGGGTGACACGGTAGGGGCTAGCTCTAAAGCTGTTGGTATTGCTGTGAAAGCGGTGTCTGAGCCTTTCTGGCGTAGAGCTGAACGTTCCTTCAATAGCTAGAAGGTATTCCGGTGAAGCTAGTGCAAAGGTGTGATGACTGGCTTTAGGCATGCACTTAAGCACTAATACATGACTGTCGGTGGTTGAGTACTGTAACCGAAGCTAAAGGTTTGTCGATTACTAACTCCAACTTCTACTGGTCTAGCGTTATCTACGTGGTCATTGAACTTATTGAACAGCATCGGCGACCTCTCGAGCGAACGGGCAGGATTCCTTCCGTCATCGTCCGGAGGTAGCCTTTCTCTTAGTTCGGTGGCAGACGTGCTTGCAGAAAGACGATACGAGATACCGGAAGAAAAGCAGCGCATGTCACTATTTCCGAGTGAAGATAGGCAGGTTGTGGCTAGTGATGTGGGACAACAGCCTCAGCCTCATGCACTCCACATTTTCCCTAGGTTGCACCGCCACACCAGTGGTGGATTGGGGTCGTTTTGCAAGGCTGCCATGTCTCACCTAGCCTCCAGTTTCCTCTTCATTCATTGTAGACAAGGCTGAGGTCCACTAGCTACACCTACTCGCGTGGGCTTGTAGTCTTGAGCTTCTTCCTAGTAGGTGAGGCTCATGTCTCGCCACAAGGGGCATATTCCCCGTTCGAGTAGCCGGGCACGTGGGGCGGATAAATAGGGTTTCCGAACTCTACTGTCTTACGGCCTCACCACTCCGCGCAAGATTGCGGCTTGATGTTTCCCACTTAGAGTTGGTGCGCCTGCAGAATGACCGAGTAATGAGGCATGTTGAAATCCTTCCGCTCCTTCGCCTCGCTTCCACCCTGGCATTCGGGGTGGGGATCTTTAAAATCCGTCGGCCGAACTTGGGGCTGGAGATGGGAAATGAATGGATCTGGCAGCCGCACGTAAGGGATGCTATGATGAGGCCATTGAGACGACGCGATTTAGTAGTTATGGGTCGCGCTGTATTCTGACTATGCTCAAACGGCGGCGTTTTCGATGTTTGTGTATTCCGTAGGGGCTTAGGAAACGCCCCAGTCTGCTGCAGCCGTGGAACGTTAGTGGAATGCTAATTGAGCAGGCGAAGCATCGATCGAGGTAATAAAAGTAAGCAACCACGAAGTTTCCTGCCGCTGCGCATAGTCTACTGATCAGCAATACTAATGAAACTAAACTTCTTTACTTTTGCTCATATTATCGTTAGAGACTCACGGTATTTTCGGGGCTTCTTCGATTATAGCGGCGAGTCAGGAAGAAGGCGCCATTTCAGCGGCAGATTTCACGGTACAAAGATACCCTCACTAGCTCCACTTACATGAAGTCCATACTCTTTGCGTACATCGGTACCGAGTACTCCTAATGCTCGTTTTGGCGGAATGTCCACAGGATGTGAGAATGAGGGCGCAATGGGTACTCTTTGTACTGATTTCTCGGCACGCAGCTGACCCGCGTTGACTCATTTATGATGCTGTAACTCTTTACTTGTACAGCCTTGATGTTAGAAGCTGTGTTGCTTCGCTGTGTGGGCTCAATCGGGAGTTTTCAGCTTCAAAGGACCTCTTCGAAAAGGGAGGCGGTGACTGAAGTTCAGTCGTCCCAACGAGTTGGTTGCCGCTAGTCCGCATAGGATCCAAACCGCGAGCCGCTCGCGCTCGGCCGCCGAGTTGATTCAGCAAAGCTAACGCTGAGGCCGTGCGAACCCGAGCTGACAACAGTGGCGCCGATCGGCTGTCGGGATTGTGACCGCTTCGCGGGGAGATTCTGTGAACTGGGAAAATGCACAATACGGCCACGCCGCCAGCACGAGGCCAGATAGGCAACGAAGGAAGAGGTTGACGTATTGGAGATAAGTTTGACAGGAGGGGAGCCCATCGAGAGCTTGGGTGTGGCCTAGTCACTGGTATCAAACTAGGAGCCCTGGAACGAAGTCATGAATGATGCTACAACTGCCGTGAGGTCGTGGACTGCTGTGGCCGTGCAGCGGGGTATGTGTGGCTGATGTCAGAACTCAGTTGATAGGAGAAGCAGGAATTGCCTGCGGCTGAAAAGCTTGGTCTACGGTGAGGTGAGAACACGATGTATGACGCCTGGTGTTCCATCATGTCTCGGGCATCCAGCCCTGTCTCCAGCCACATCTTGGCCCATGGCGCAGGGCTTCGCTTTCGCTTAACGCACGTGAGCGGTGAGACACCAGTGTGGCTACGGCAGGGATGGGGGCATGTCCTGCATGGCGCATCCCAAAGAGGTAAATCCTAGAAGGCCAATCATATCCCAGTCTTGTCAACGCCCATCAGCATTCGTGCTCGCCCACTATTTCGCCAAAAACTCTGGAAATTAAAAGACCAGCAAGTGCGAGCGGAAGAGCCGGTCTCTGCACTAGACTGTCCATTGCACCCGTTACGCCGTCACCGGGAGGCTGTCGACCCTGGTATGAAGCTGAGCAAAAGACCGACACCTATTCACTCTGACTGGCGGCAAGTGCGGTATTCCAGCATGAGTATTTTAGAGCAGTGACATCATTGCGGATCTTGCTATTTGAGCCCACATCCAGATCCCCTGCGCCCTGAGCTATAGTAGGTAGTTGGGGGAATCGTTGGGTGGAGCTCCGTGAAAGCTTAGGAAGTGATGGTCGAGTCAGAAGCTGTCCAGTGTTCACTCTCGCCGTGTTTAGATCGCAAGAGATGATTCAATGTCCAACGCCCAGCGCCCAATGCCTTGAGCTTGCTTGTATAGGAAGTTAATTTTAACATCGCTTAGCGTTGTATTTACCGGCTCCTCTTGCAGACGAGAATTGTGAGGGGGCGTCGGGGTGGGGCGCAGTGAGCAAACAGCTCTTCGATGCTAATTAAGAGGTGAACCGTGCCATCGTGTGATCGCTGGCTACTATGTTCGCGCAACCAATTGGCTCGTTCTACGCAGAGCAGACTGTTGGTGTCTTTATTTAGTTTCTCTTTGCTTCTACTAGGGACGAAGAACTGATGCGCTTTGAGCAATTGGGCCTCACGAGGAAGAGATGTTCTGTCAGCCCTATGCATAATTGTGTCCCAGCGTCTAAATCCGAACCCAGAAGTAATTCCTACCGAGTAATCGGGCATCGAGATATTGCATGCCATGTCAACGGAAACGATGCCCCTGTGCTTGGCCCTCCCGGCCGCAGGAACAGCCGGCACAGCCGCGTACTGCCCAGGTGCTGTCTCCCAGCGTCATTTAAGAGCGGGTTTCTGCGACGAAGCTTCGTTTTTTGCTGATGCGCGCGAATAGGGTGATATACGGCTGTTTCAAGGCTCGAATGCAACGCCGCGAGGAAATAGACTGGCGTGTTCTCCACCGCCAATAAACAAAATTCCAAATCCCCAAGCTTAATCGAGACGGGATGGGCGCCGACTAGGCCTGGTTCCGATCCTAGGCCGGGCCCCATCCTTTCGCCTAATCGAATCGAGCCCTGTCAGCGAAATGCAAACTCCCCTGTAGTTGAACCTCGGACCCCAGAACCACCATGCACCAATCACTCGCCCCCTGCTGTGGCGTAGCGACGGCCGTGCATGTGGCTGGTGAGCCTTTCCTCCGCCTATTCCTATGCCCGTGTGCCGCTGCCGCTTCACCCAATCGCCCCATGTGCGCCAGATGGGACTACCCCGTCCACAGCTGGCCCCTAGTGCTTCTAACGGCCTATGGCGCATAGCGACATGCACCAGGCAGAGAGTGCAAAACCGCAGGCATGCAAGCCTGCAGGGGCCGGCCCGTGCGGCGACCTCTCTCGCTGGCAGGTCCAAAAGAATGACTTCCAACCATCAGCCGCAACTCCAGCATGGGGGCTTTCTGTACATTTGGACACATTTGAACCCTATAGGATCGGAAGCTCCACAAGTTTGAAGGCACCAGCGTAATTTTCATGATTCTAGGGTCTCCATCTGCTATACACCCACGCAGACTCATCCACAGCCGTACCTGGGGGTGGCGTTGATTTACTATACGCTCAGGATGATGTATGCCTTCCCATCTCTTAGTATAAAGGTTACTGATCTCCAGCCACAGTTCCGTCAACCAACGACCACCCGTGCATAGGCGCATCAGCAAGAAGCAAGTTCGGATCATGGCTTCACCAAACCCAAACGACGGATCCGGCAAGAGCCCATTCGATATGCCCGACGACTTCACTTACCAATTCATGGGGCCTCCGACTACTTCTGTATCTGCCCAAGACTTCCAATTCACTGCTGCGAGTAGCCCGCCCATGCAAGCCACCGACTTTCAGATCCGTCCCAGTCCTGTACCTTCGACGCAGTATCAATTCATTACCACTACCGGAGAGGAAGACTCAGCTACCTCGAAACGGAAGTTGAAAACAGTCCGCAGCCATGTCATGCGTAACTTCCTACAGCAACAGCAGCAGCAGCGCAGAGCAGGGCAGACGCCAGTGAGCTCTCCTCCGTCCGAGTACCTCTCCGTTGAAGTCTCGCCGGAAGAGCAGAGTAGACGAAAGAGATCGAAGTCATGGGAGAGTCCTCCTCCAGGGCAATCTCGAAAGAGCTCTGTTGCTTCCAGCGCTCCCAGCACTCTGGAGCAGCAGATCTGGGCGTCAAGTGCTAGCTACCAGGGCACCGGAAGCCCCAATATGAGCGGGAGCGTCCGCAGAGGATCCTCGCAAAGCACAGTCCCGAGTCCATGTACGTCTCATCGCTAATGCACGACATCGTGTTCCCATACTCACATTGGTAGACCTGCAAAATGTCCCGATCCACCCTCGGCCACCGCCCGGTAAGTGACGCCCTTGTCCCGAAAAGGACCACAGAACGAGGAACTGACTGGGGTGTCTTCGCGCAGGACATCGACCAGGAATATGGGCACTCGATTTCGTCTGGGAGCCGATCCCTCCTGATGAGGCCTCGAACTACAGTTTGATGCACATCAAATCAGTGCTGCGTGATCGGATGGCGCAACAGCCCGCACCTAGTATGAAGACCCTGCACGCGCACGGCGAGGCTATGCGCAACGTGGTGGAGACCCTACAAGCCGTTGGCAGAAATGTGGCGCAACCCACTGTGTTCGCAGTGAGCAATCTCGCTGCTGCATCTGTAAGCTTTGATACCCCAGCTTTTGGACGCAAGAGGCTAATCTGTGCTTACGCGAAAAGGTTCTGAGTGCAGAATGGGACGAGGCTAGGCGTCATTTGGAGGCTTTGATTCGGATTGTGGACCTTCGCGGAGGCGTGTCGACGCTGGACTTTGAACTTCAAAGGCAGATCACCTGGTAAGCAAAGATCTTGTAGCCGAGCGTACACTTTGCTCTGCCTCATCAGCATCTCTCAAACCCGAACCGCGCTGACTCCGACGAATAGGGCCAGTTACGGCGTCTCCATAGTTCTCCAAGCGCCTCCCAGCTTCCCTTGCCCAATGTACCCTTCCACACGACCCTTCCCACTAGCTCTTACAGACGACTCATCAATCCGTGCCTGGCGCACGCTGAAGAAGTTTCCAAAGAACAGCTCTTTCTTGTATGATGTCGTACTCCGACTGCACCAAATTGGCCTAGCCACGACCTCCGAATTCCGCGACGATGTCGACATGCAGGCCGTCAGCAACGCCTACTTCGAGTCGCAGCACCGTCTGTTATTGCTTGGCATCGAGCAGCCCTGGATGGGCAAAGAGGGCCCCGTTGACCGCGTCCCGGAGCTTGAGGCTCTCTTTCAGGTCTTTGACCATGCTGCGCAGATATACCTGATGACCACACTCCGTCATGTAGGGACGGGGGGTGAGCGCTGGAGCCTCAGGGCGAAGGCGTGCTTGATCGGGCTGGTCTTGTCCCGCATCAGAGCCGCTCTCAGTGTTGAGAATAACTACAATGTGTGGACCCGTAGGCGGTGCTTGGACCCCATGGTCTGGGTGTTGGTGGTGTGCATTGAGTCCTGCGGGAACGTGATGCCGGAGCGAGGCTGGTTCCTCGCAGAACTCCGAAAGGTGCTTGGTATCATGAAGCTGAAGCGGATCGAGGAGTTTCGGAAGACGTTGGCAGCGTTCCCGACGACGGATGGGCTGGAGAGGGTCTCGAGAGGTATCTGGGACGGCGTCTCAAGCCAGTAAGCTAAGAGCGATCAAGTGTGGTCGAAGGTAAATTTCGTTTCTTGTTCCTGTCTATATCTTTTACATTTCATTAGCCGTCGTTTGTTAGATGAAGGTGGAAGTCACAGAGTTCAGTCTTTCTTTTGCATGGGTGGAGCGGTGTTTGTTGGCAGAAGCCTCGATTTATAAGACTTGGGATGACGGAGAACAGGCTCAGCACTCGCTCAAGAGGGCCACAGATTATTGATCACTCGCTCAAATACAACGAAATTATTGCTATATTGCGAGCTCAATTGGCCGCTGGGGAAGTGTGACTGTGCGTTGCGAAATCGCTGACAGCCGGTGGCGTGCTGCCTCAAAAACGCTTACGGCGTCGACGAATGCTGCCAATCATTGTCTTGAGACGGTTTGCCAAGCCTGGGGACGGTAATCAGACTCTACACCTCTTTGCAGGGGAGCAGGTGATTGAAAGAGTATTTCCGCGTCATTGGTGGACGATAACTGGATCTTCGTGATCACTGGCGTCGACAAAACCCAGATTCCAAGGCCGAGCGCGCGAGGGGTAAAAGGATAGAGGCATCTGGCTATCTTTTGGCGCATACCAAACACTTAATCAGGACTCCAGAGCGACGTCAGCGTTTGAAACAGGAGGAAGTACCTACATTTTACCGCTTCACACACCTAAAGGCAAATTCCTTGGCTCCGCGCGATTCCGACACTGACAGTTTACACTCCGACCACGACTGTGACGACGATAGAGCTCGCCTAGAAGACAGCTGGAAGGCGACAAGAAGCAGATGAGCCAACAAGTCACAGCCAAGTGTGCAGAATTCGTAGCCTATGCTGACCTCCCGCTACTGACGTAGACCCTTTCACCCATCAAACTCGAAACCCCTTCACATTTCGACACCACCGACGCCCTCTATAACACGACAGACAATCTCAATCCCTTTTTGTAGCGTTGAGCAACGTTGGGCTGTGTATCAGAAGGGCAGTGTAGACTATAATAAAACGTTAAGGTTCGCTACGACCGCTGGAGAGTGGACGGTAGAGGTCAGCGGGAAGGGTGTACACAAAAGAAATGCGAGTAGGATACAACGTATAGGAAGCCTTGATATGGCTGTCCGTAGATATATGCAGAACTCGCAACCCGAAGCCTTCCGGTGGGTATTGTTGCAGTGCTTGCCAACCCCTTGGAGGGCATCAGGCATGGGATACTGCAGCCAGCAAGCATGGACAGGCGACGGAGCATAAGCCATACTATCACAACTGATCGAACATATTCATACCTTGCAGTGGCGTGCACATCATTGAATCATCTGAGTACTAGTAGATGACACTGTCTGAGGTGGCTTAGTGGGTTTTACGGTTTTCCAGAAAGATCATTTTTGGATTTATAATGATGTATTGGAGGACTTCAAACATTGGCATTCAGGTCT
Organism: Lophium mytilinum; assembly: GCA_010093605.1. NCBI lineage: Eukaryota > Fungi > Ascomycota > Dothideomycetes > Mytilinidiales > Mytilinidiaceae > Lophium > Lophium mytilinum. Next base: position 1,190,509 of record MU004192.1, on the reverse strand, counting down.
ACATAGGCTAACGTGCTACAGCTGTGTTTAGCAGTAGTCGTAGGCAGAAAGACTCATACAATGCCTCTATGCCAAAGGAAAACCTTTCATTTCCAGTCAAACCTGATCTTCTCACACTTCCGAGAGATCACCTACTTCTCCGCCTTCGCGTTAAAGGCTTTGAGAATTTGCTCGAGACGGACTTTGACTAAAGCTAGTAGATTTGGCTTCGGTTCAAAACCCTTCAAACATTTCGCAACAGTGTACGGGGAAGGTATATATACCTCGTCGTCGACGACGACGGTCTCCATGATGCAGTCGCATGGCATGTATTTAGACATCTCAAGGAAGATGTGGAACTTAAGGCGCTTGAGCTCTGCTACTTTGTCTGGATGGGCTTCGTTCGGTCCGACGGTGGGCGGGGTGAAGGTTCGGCCTAACACTGGGGCTCGCTGTTGCGCTTTCTGACCACGGCCAGCGAGGTGTTTGCGGGTTGTAGTAATGCAGTTCTTGGCCATCACCAGTTGGTTCCGGAAGAGCTCTTGTATATTCTGACGCTGCTTGAGGATCTGGAGTTGCGTCTCCGACATCTTGAGCGTCTCCTTGGCGTGCTGGGCCAGCTTCGATGCCATCAAATGGACTTCAGCCTCGTTCAGCGGTGCATCATCTTGGCTCTGGTCCTGGTGCATCATCTTATCGAGTCGTATGAACTCGTTGATGGCGGGGCCGCCGACATGCTTGACAGTGATCGCCGCGTTGCGTTGTTCTGGACGAAGAGTAAGAAGCTCTGACTGTTCCATAGCTAGTATCCTATTGAGCACATCTAATTCATTTTGTCCCAACGCAGTGTGGAAGGGAGAAAATGGAACCACGGTGGAAGTAAGACGCACAGGTCCGTTCTCCCGGACCTTGTTGAATTCTTCGCGAATGTGCATGACAGCGGCACGAAGAAGTTCCAGAATTCGGGCCCTGTCAGCCAAGCCGTGATTCCGGTCGAAAAGAGTCCGGAGCTGAGCGTACTCTGCGTCTAAGGGAGTGAGGCTATACTCGCCCCATATATCGACGTCTCTTGCCGCCGGTCGAAGTCGTAGAGGGACGTCGTGGGGGAAGTGTTCATCAAGATGTTTGAGAACATCTGAGGCCTTTATGTTTGCGTATAGTCGAGCCGCAAGCTCTATTGCGTCTTTCTCTACAATCGTTCGGTTTTTTGCAGCTTCGGCTGGTGTAGTAGTGTCATTCGTGGTGCTCGACGTGGACGACGAAGCCTCGGCGTTCACTGTCAATGTTGACGCGGACCGATGAGTCTCAGTCTGCAGACCCTCGGGGTGAAGATCGGGCTCAAACGCGGATAGACGGAGTCCACTGAAAATATCGAGGCCACGGTCGCTTGCTGATGCATCAGCTGGTCCGCTAGAAGGAGGTTCTACCCCACGTGACGTATCCGAATCGGGGCCAGTTTCTCCGGCCGCTGAGGGAAGAGATTGGTCCATGTCGCCAAAGAGGTTGCCTAAACGTAAGCAAGGAGAGCCTGTTTGAGGAAACGACGAGGAGGCCGTATGTTCTTCTGAACTTGACGACTCACGGTCCGCTGAGAATGGATATGGAGGCAATAGTGGAGGCCCAGGTGTGAAGTTGACCAGAGTAGGACTGCGACTACTCGAAACTAAACTTGAAGTGCTGGGGCCTGGAGGGCTTGAAGACAGAGGGCTTGAAGCAGGAATTGATTGTGCTTCCTGCAAGCGGCGGTGGGCGAGGAGAACGTTGGGTGTGGAGTTGCTGAGCGGAGGGCTTGAGCCAGGAGGTGAATGTAAGTGCGGGAGATGGGACTGAGCAACGCTGTCTGGTCCTCGATTTACAACTGAAGGGCTTGAACCCGGGTGTGATTGTAGGTGCAAAGGGGGGACTGGGTAAGGGAACGTTGTTTCTGGGTCGTTAAAGAAGCTGCGTCCCGGGAAAAGAGGAGATGTTGATCCTAGGACTTGCTGACCGAAAAGCAGAGAGCGGGACCCTTGGGGCTGTTGACCAAAAAGCGGAGGGCGGAACCCTTGGGGTTGCTGATCGAAGAGTGAAGGGCGGGGGCCTAGGGGTTGCTGACCGAAGAGTGAAGTGTTTGACCCTGGACCGAAAATCAGAGGGCGGTACCCTTGGGGTTGCTGACCGAAGAGTGGAGGGCTTGATCCCAGGGGTTGCGAAAACAGACTGGGTCTCTTGGTACTACTATTGGCGGCCTTTCCAGATGCTGTGACCCCTTCTGGAACCGTTTCTTGTCGAAGAGGACTCGGGGTTACGGGTGGGTTCGTTGAGGGTTTTTTGGGTTTTGAACGACGCGTCGCTCTTGCTGGACCCATGGCTGGTTAGCGATCTGGTATGACCACGCGTGAGGCAGTTACAATGCTGACAGGCGATCAATATGGACGAGGCGTTGAGTTGGTGCAGTTTGTCGAGGTTTCTGAAAAGAGGGGATGGGTGGTGGTGGTGTGTGGACGGTGTGGAGGATGACGTTGACGAGAAGAAGTCGAAGTCAGTGGACGGTGCGACTTAAATAGACACTCTTTGCGTGTCTACCCTTGAATTTCGGCGGTGGACTTACAATGTTGACCTAAGTGAATGAAAGTGGCATGAAGCACTGATGTGGCTGATGACGCCGACCTGAGTTTCATCGTTTATGCTTACAAGATCGTTCAACAGACGCAATTCGGCTAGAGCATGGGGTTTCGGTACGATACTAGAAATGACAAAGAGGCTATCATTGCTACCTTCTAACTTTATGGAAATTTCACAGAGAGATAAGGAGCGGTTGCTGGCAAAGCGTACTTCACTCCTAGGTTGCTTCCGGCTGTTTACCTACATCTTCAAATTGCAACGGTACTACTGACTTACTGCGAACCTAATTGACCACGTTGACCACCTTATGCATATACACGGAAACAGAACCGAGATTTAATGGCTATGAGATCGTGAATCAGGTCCAGATTGATGCTACTTTCCTGAAGGCCTTCAGGGCTATTAGAGAGTAAGAAAAGACTTTAAACCATCCAATTGTAACGCTATAGAACCGCGCCGCATCCCTCGGTTGTCGGGAGGGTGTCTAGAAAGTGATCGAACTCCTCGTCTGGTTCATTGAGCTCATCGACAAATCTGAGACCATAATGTCGTTTCAACAGGGCTAGCTTAGAGCTTCTCAGTGGCTTCCCATGCTTTCGCCCTGAGCTCCTTGCCGAACTCAATAGAATTCCGTGAAGTACGACTCGTTGGAGCTGTGGGAGCCACATTTGCCCCAAGCATATCTCTCGCCTTGGACTCGACTATTTTGGTGCACAGTCTCCTGATTTATAGCTTCCGTGCACAAGTGAATCGCCATTCAGGATTATGGGACAGTGAATTTCCAACACCGAGGACTTCGTCGAAAAGCTGCGCTAGCTTCTCCACTACGAAAAGAACCTCCGGTGACGGCAATGGCACGCTCTCTGTGTCTTGTGGTATATGTACTTCTGCTTCTTACGCCTTCTCTTTGCCATTTGGTCTTACGAGCATACGTGGGACGGACTCGGGAGCTTCCGCATTGAAGTTCGATGTAGAGCCAGCAGCAGGCGTTTCCTCGTGGCCATAAAGTTTAAATTGAATAACTATGAACGTGGAATCTGCTAGACCAGATGGCTGTCGAAGGGGCGTGGGAGTAGTTGGGACGTGCTCTGATCTTCGCTGTCTTGGAGGAGAAGTATTTCGCGTCATAGCTAACTACTACAAGGAAGTAGTTGCAAGATGCGGAGGAGATGGATGTGGAATTCATGGAGACAAGTTATTTTTCTAGATGGATGGCAGAAATGGTGTCGTGGCTGAAGTTCATAATGGAAGTGAACTAAGAGTCGAAGAAAAGGGAGTAGCTTAAGTACCCCTTGCACGAAGTAGTGAATCGCAGCATTTATGCTCATATCTTCCAGGGTACCGAGAGACGTTTCATCGCGGCAGGAGGGTCGGCGTTTGCATGATCGCAGAGAGATTGTTGATCAACGCAATGGCAGCTCCGAGACGACAGTTGTCAGTGACCGTGCTAGAATAGACAATAAAAGCCATCAATAGGCATAACGCATACCGCTGTTCGTGGCGTTTCGATAGCGTCTCTTCAAAATGGAGGGATGGTGTTAAGCCGGAAAGTGATTTGGCGGCAGAAAGGAGGCTGGGAGGGCGGTGATACATCCCCTGGACGTTAGGCAGCAGCCGCTATAGAAGTGTAGATTGTTCGGCCAGTTTCTACGACATTCTACGAGCTTTCGTCCGATGTTTTGCGCGAAATTGAGTTCAGTGAGCATTTGGCGCTAAGGAAGTGGTAAACTCAGGGGGATGCTGATGGACATCAGTCTGCCTACATCGGTTTACCGCTGCTTGAGGTATTCTGACTAGGGGTACCTGTGGGTACACGACGAGGTGACAATCTAGACAAATACAGTCTAGACCTTGTGCATAGAGGGACAAATAACAAGTCAGTATAAACCTATACAACTATGTATGATTTGACGGCAATGCCCGGATTACAAGCGGAACGCGGAGTCGATCAGGCGAGAATCAAATAACCTTTCCAAATTCTGGAATAAACCGCTCATTGGCTGCGAAAGCGGTATCCATATGCCAAGGTGGAACGGTGGCGGTCGCGAAGTAGCGTATTAAAGTCGACTACGGGGGACTGTGACAAGAAGCCAAGTATTATCGTCATATTGGGTGGGATACCACCCGGTGTTATGAATGTTGCCGTCCCAATTGACGGACTGCCGCCGGTCATGCTTCAAAATTCTGGACTAGATCTTCAAGGTGTCAGCAGTCATTTATATGCACCAAGTACGGCCTATTGCTCGAGGAGGTTGCTATTTGTCCGTTGTGGATAGGATCAAACAGCGTGCATCGATATTTTCGAGGACGTACCTAGCAAGGACTAACATTACACCCTTCAGTAGTCTCTATGATTTTGAGGAGACTAAACTAGACTTTCTAGAGGAGGCTGAGGAGTCTGTGAGACGTATTGGCTCTTTAAGGGGTGGTCGTTCGAACGGTAGTTCGTCTCCGATTACTGTGCCTCCAAGGAAGAACTCGCGTTCAGATGCCCACTTGGGTTGGCTTGATTGTTGGGACTTCGGGTTATAGGTTGTTGGAACCATCTTAAACGTTGTTGTAGGATCCTTGAGATTGTTTGAGACTAGCGTAACTCGTTCAGGCTGATGATGGGATTTGGAGTCTGATACAATGGAATTGACGGATGTTTTGAGTGATATTTGAAGAAGTAAATGCTGAAAAACATGTCTTTAAATACCTGATGGTTGGTCAAAACTCTGGTAGCATTTCGTCATCGCTTATCATGAAGGCATCTAGATCCGCGTGCGAGAGTCACTAGCACGACAAAACTCAAGGATGCGAAAAAGCGAGAAAAGTCCGAGTATCGATGACTCCAGAACAAATAAACGTGACCTTGAGAGTGACCCCTAAACCTTGGGGGCGAGACTATTCGCCAAGCCCGCGTGACTTTGAAAGACCAAACTCCACCAATATGATACTAGCCAACAACGCTTTTACGCCGTAACCTAACCCACCTAAGCAGAAGCACTCCATAGACCATTGCCCTTCTTGGTCTCTTCTAGGGCCACCAACTCCCCCGCTGCGATATCGTATATCAAGCCGTGGAGAGAAAGGCCGCGGTCCCTTATGGCCTTGCTTACGGTTGGTATTTGTCGGAGAACTTCGAGAGACTGCTGCACGTTGAGTTCGGCCAACTTGTTGCCTCGGGCATCGTCACTAGGCAGCTTGTCTAGAACTGCTTTGTTCTTCCGCCGTAGCTCTCTTATGGGTAGTAGCCATGTGTTGAGCGCTTCGCCCAAGTCGGCGTCCCCTAGCGCAGCATTCGCACCTCCGCACATGGTATGGCCGCAGACGACGATCTTTTTGACCTTCAGGTGGGTAGTGGCATACTCGATGACACTGGAGGCATTGAGGTCCTGGGCGTGGAGACAGTTGGCGATGTTGCGGTGGACGAAGATGTCGCCAGGCTGACAGTCGCAGATGGTTGTTTCGGGAACGCGACTGTCGGCACAGCCAATCCAAAGAATCTCGGGGCTCTGGCCAGTAGCTAGGGTCTTGAAAAATTCGGGGTCCCGCTCGGCCGTCTTCTTTGCGTATGTCCTATTGCCGGCAACAACTCGGTCAAGCGCGTCTAAAATCAGGTGAGAATCCCAGGTCAGCCTGTCCTTGCCAAGTGTGAACCGGGGGCCTCCTGGGGCATTGCTTTGCTAGAGCCTCGGGGATTGCGCATCTGGATTGGCGGAGGATCTTGCAAATCTTCTCATACGATGCAATGTCCCCAGCGCTGGATGCGCACTCGATGATGGGGATGATGAAGGAGAGGCCAAACTCACCCTGAGGAAACACCATTCCGCGCGGTCAGTGCACGAGTCAAGGGTTCCGGTGGGAAGCGAGCCCGCTGCTGGGATATCGCCCTTCGGAGGCCAGCCACGAGATTTGAAGATCTGAGGAGTATAGAAATAGTCCGCGTAGGGATGGAGGAAGCAGTGAGGGCGTAGGTATGGGTCCAGGTTCTCCAGCTGACTCTGTGCGCGGCTTCAAAGGGGTTTTTGTATGCATCCTGAGACGTATGCAGCCCCACGGCTGTCATATCCTAGATGGCACTGCATCGTTACTCCCCCACAACTACAGAGCACATCTGGACTGTGCCGCCCCTCGCACGATGCCGCCCGTTACTCCTAGGACTCCCTTATCACTGACCGCTTGCTGCGCTGGCAGGGTCACTAAGAATCTGTCCTACGGACCGGCTCGGGACATAGAATATGCCTCAGCGCCTATTAAAACACAAACCACTGCACTGTCGCGAGATTCTCGTGCCACCACAAAAGATTTTGCCGCTCCCGCTTACAGCCGCTGCATTACCTGGCTGCATGCCCGAAGCAACCTCGTGGACTTCCTCGTCGAGCCTGGTATACGGACTGCGAAGCCTCAATATTGTCCTAATTCGACGCGGATCCCGTGTGTATCAGTTCAGTCATTTTGGAAATTCTCCAGCTAAATTCGTGGGGGGTCAAGTCACTTCAACACTGCTATCGTCTCCGAGTCTCAAGCCCATTTACCTGACTGAGTCCCAATCTTACGCTTGGTACAACACCTTGATAGCGTCGTATTCCCTTAATGGGCCAATCACATTAGCTACAGCCATCCAATCAGAAGGGCAGGAGTAACACGCATACCACGCAGACTAATGCTGGGGTAGATCTCGAAGCAAGAGAAGTCGAAACAAGCAGCACTCGCACAGTAGGCGAACTCCACATGGCACAGAGCAACAATCAGGCCATCTTTTCAACACCGGATAGACTTGCCTAGCTACGGCAGATCTGCCGTAGTATAACGCTTGCGGGACCCGGCATGCTGGATTGGTCCGCCTACGTAGTCTATTACCTGACAAAAGACTGTTGGTGCTGCAAGAATGGAAAATTTCCTACCAGTCCATGCTTGGACCGAACTGCCGGCGTAAATGGGGCCCCGTAACGCCGTGCGGCCTCTCCCGGCGTTTGAATCTGTAGATTAGTCCTACTACCAAGCCAGATCTCGCCTTGTGGGACACCTGCAACACCTGTCTCTCAGTGTCTCGCCTGTGGCTATCCGCATGACTCTGTTGATTGTTTGCAAAGCCTGAATTGATCTGACTGAATGGCGACGACCCGACTGGCCAATCCTGTGGCAGCCTGTTTGGACAGTCACATGACTTCGGGAACTATATTCAATGAAGCTAGAAGAGAGACACAGCTCTGTAGAGTTAATGGAAGTGATCGACGGTGCACAAAGGACCAAGACTATGCAAATTGACTTAAACTGGTGAACTGAAGCAGTGTCAAAGTATGCAAGGCTAGATACGTGGTCATAAGAGATGTAACTCGCAATTGTGTCTCGATTGTGCTCTAAGACGGTGCGTAGGTGCTCGCGTGCTTCGAAGTCGTGATCGCTTCCCAATCACATGCAAGACCAGCTCGAATAGAGGAGTGCGTGGCTTGTAGGGCTCTGGTAGCAGTGGAGAGTCACTATGGCGCGACAGTGACAATGAGGACAGGTTTGCCATTAAGCAGGCGGCAAGTCAAACGTCATCTGCCAGGCTAGGGAGCAGCATTTCCTGCAGCGTTTGTTGTCAGTAGCGCAGTGTTTCACGTCATCGAAGCTCCTCACACAAGCAAGTGCGGCCAGCACAAAACTTGCCCAAACGCTAAGCCACAGTACAACAGCACAACCTCCACCTCCTCCTCGTGCACTCCAACCACATCACGCCCTCTGCTCTCCTGCTATCCTCACTTTTCGCTCCCAGCCACACCTCTGCCTTCTCTGCAACCCCCTGTGCTACGCCAAATGTCTGAAGCACCGCACATCGAGCTCAATACGAGCGGGTTCCCTGATCTCGACCCGTCGGCACCGTCGAACCTGGACAGCTACAGCAACGGCAACAGCACTGCCAACGGAGGCAACACTGTAGAGAGCACCAAGAACAGCGTTCTAGATAGTAAGGTACGCGGCCAAACGATGCCCGATCCTTGCCGAGACGCAGCTAACGCGGTGCCTCACAGTCTTATCTGCTCCTCCCACACGACCAACATTTTCAGAGCCTGACCACCACAAAGCAGCACGATCAGCCATGAACTCCGTCGCTAGCCACCCGGCTACCCAGCAGGCAAAGGACACCTTCAACAACGGTGAGGTATGTGCAACCCGCCCCGATGAAACTCAGGAACCGCAGGCTAACCACTATCCCGAACAGCGCCGCACAGCAAACACTTCCCCTCTCGATCATGACACTGACATCCCTAGGACCCATCGCGCAGAGCGTCAAGGACGAGGGTGCAAAGACGAAGAATGACTTCGCCGAACTTGCCAACTCTCGCGTCACCCCGGAGCAGCCCGCTGCCACCGGCCAGCCTTTGACTCGTAGGCACCCTTTGTGAGCTTGCAAAACATCCTAGAATGGGCACTGACGTGGGACAGACTATCACTCCCTGTTCTATCGCCTCCTGAGCGTATGTATCTGCCTGGCACTTGCTCCGTAGTGCTGCAAGCTAACACTATCCAGTGGAAGAACCCCCGCGCGACTGCTATCGCTTTCGCAGCTTCCGTCCTGTTCATCTTCGCTGCTCGCTATATCAACATCCTCCGATACACCTTCAAGGGCATATACATCGTTCTGGGTGGTACGTACACACCAAATACTTGACTGATAATGGAGCTGACTTCGTAAAGTGAGCGCTGCTACCGAGATTGCCAGCAAGAGTGTGATTGGCAATGGCATCGTCTCCCAGAGCCTGAGGCCACGCAAGTACTTCATGATCCCGAAGGCTTCCCTCGAGCGCGCTCTCGATGATGCTGAGCAGTTCATCAACTTCTTCGTTGTTGAGGCCCAGCGAATTGTTTTCGCCGAGAATGTCTACGTTACCGTCGGGGTATGTTCCCAGATTGTATGAATCCAACCTCAGAACTTGAATACTAATCCTATGCTCCTAGGCTTTCCTCTCTGCCTTTGTTTCCTACTTCCTGATCAAGTTTGTCCCGCTCTGGGGTCTCTCACTGATCACCACCTCGGTTGCGTACCTCGCACCGCTCGTCTACATCAAGAACAAAGAGGCCATTGACGGCCAGCTTCAGCAGGCTAGCCATATTGCCAATCAGCAAGCCAAGCAGATCAAGGACTTGGCAGCCACCCACACTGGAAACGCCGCCAAGACCTTCCAGAACTACGCCGGAGAGTACTCCAACAAGGCCCAGTCCACGATCAACCAGTACCGCGGCCGTTCCACCTCCCCCGAGGTCTCCGTCAAGAAGGAGGACTTCCCCACCGCCCCCAGGGACACGCCCATCCCAACCACCGAGCACTCGGCCCCAGCTCCGGTCGCCGAGCCCGCGTACTAAACGCTCGCCAACAACCGGCTAGCCCGTCTCTCTAGCCCCGACAAGCTTCCTGGCCCGCCAGCCCTCTTGGTGCAGACAAACGACATTACCCCCCAAATACATAGCGATGTTCATAATCAACGACGGAGACGGCCCCTCACGACTTCCCGGACATCACCCTCGGGCCCTCGAGAGTCGACCCCTCAATACGAATGTTAAACGGCGTGTGTGCTTTGCTCATGAAATAAAGCGGAACTCTTAGCAAAAGCGTGACGGAACGAACGGCACGGATTCTACGAGGACCGAATTCGTGCAGCCCCCTTTTCCTTTCTCTTTTCTTCCTTTTTCCCTTTTCTCTACATGTTTTCCTCGTGGCGGTTTTCCCGGATTCTAGTCTCTTGCGGATATGTTAGGGGGAAGCCGTGTACTATGTTACTCTCGAAAAGCGTCGATGAGCGGTTGATCCCGTCTCTTTCCTTCTCTCTTCCTTCGGGTTTTCGTTACTGGTCATGTTATGCGAGGCCTGGCCTTGAGCGGGGTTGACATGATTGGTTTTGGAAAGTGGGAAGGGGAGAGACGGGGGAGGGGATGAACGGAGGCGGTTTAGAGTGAGCGATGTCTTTTTGGTCCGGGTCGGTGTAATAATCAGTTGACTCTTTAATTCGTGTTTGATTTGTCATGGCTTGGTGATTGTGAAGCGTAGTGTACCGCGTGCTACAAGATGAAGACACGAGTCTTGCGTCAATACCCTCAATATGAAGTCGAGTGGGAAGTGGCCTAACCGACGCTCCAAAGTCTCTAACACTACCACCGGATCTCCATCAGCACACAGCAATACAGACAATCAAACTTGTAGAATCAGATAGGATTTTCGTTGTTTTAGAGGCTCTATAGTAGACATGGGCCGTTTCCGGTACAGACACGGTTAACTGTTCCCAATCCCTTTACTCAAACACATGAGCCTCAGAGGAAACCAACCCCCCACCTCACAGAAACACACTAGCTCCTTTCTCAGAAACCGAACCCTCGTTCGCAGCGGCACATACTCTCACTTGTGTGGAATCCCCTCTTCCGGCACCGGCTGCACGCCCACAACCTCCGCCGCCGTCTTAGTATGCTCACTAGGCAGGTCCCTCATAAACGGGAACGTCAGCACCTCCTTGATGCTGTAGTGGTCGGTGAGGAACATGACAATGCGATCGATGCCCATGCCCCAGCCGCCGGTAGGCGGCAGGCCGTACTCGAGGGACTGGCAGAAGGTCTCGTCGATGAGCTGGGCCTCGTCGTCGCCTTGGGCCTTCTGGTTGGCCTGCTCTTCGAAGCGCAGGCGCTGGTCGAAGGGGTCGTTCAACTCGGTGTAGGCGTTGACAATCTCTTTCTTGCATACAAAGGCTTCGAAGCGTTCGCAGAGACCGGGGGTGGAGCGGTGGTATTTGGCGAGTGGGGACATCATTTGCGGGTGCCCGGTTATGAAGGTTGGGTTTATGCATTTTTCCTCTGTTGGGGTTTGTTAGCGTTGTGGGATGCGAGTTGAGTAGAGTACTTACCGATGAATTCGCCGACGAGCTTGTCGATCATTCGGGCGTTGGTGAGGGGTGGACTGCATTCTACCTTGACCTTCTTCATCACACCTATATGGTTATTAGCTTCGAATTGAATTGGAAAACTATAGGAGTCGTACGCTTGAGGAACTCGTTCGTCTCCTGTGTATGGAGCTGGTCTCCTGGTGGGAACGTCTCTCCAGTAGCCTCCTCCAGCGCGGGTATCATCTCTATCCTCTTCCATGGCTTGGCCCAGTTCACCTCGTACTCCTCTCCGTGCTGAGTGTGGTACTTGGTCGTGTAGCCTCCAGTCACCGACTTGACCATCTCTGAGACCAGGTCTTCAGTGATCTCAATGAGATCGTAGTAGTCTGCGAAAGCCTGGTAGAACTCGCAGGTAGTGAACTCAGGGTTGTGAGTCAGATCGATACCCTCGTTTCTGAACTGCCTGCCGATCTCGTAGACTCGCTCGAGGCCACCAACGACTAGCATCTTGAGATACAGCTCTGGTGCAACTCGCATGTACAGGTCCATATTCAAGTCGTTGTGGAAGGTCTTGAAAGGCTTGGCTGTGGCACCGCCAGCGATCTTGTTCATCATTGGTGTCTGGACTTCGAGGAACTCCCGAGCATCGAAGAAGCTTCGGACGTATTTGACGATCTTAGTTCGTGTGACGAAGGTGTTCCGTGTAGCATCGTTCATCATCAAATCCAAGAACTTCTGGCGATGACGCTGCTCTTGATCCTTGAAGCCATAGTAGTCTGTGGGAAGTTGATGGAGGCATGGTGTGAGTAGCGTGACGGATTGAGCGAAGACTGATAGTTCGCCCTCTTCTTCCTTGTCGGCCTTGGACGCCGGGTTCGTACGGCCAGGGAAGCTTTTGCAGTGTTAGCAACCGACTATTCTATATCGGACTAGACAATTCATACCCAACTATGCCAATCCAATCTCCTCTCCTCAGAGGTTCATGCTGGTCTGCCCTCAAGTGTTAGACCACCGACAGCCAACTATCCCTCGAGGCAGGTACATACCAATAAACGGAACATCGCCAGTAGCAAACTGGGCCTGGCACATAACCTGGACTCGTGTTCCTTCTGCCTTGACATCGTAGAAGCGAAGCTTGTTGCCCGAAGACCGCATGGTCAATATCCTAGCGCCAATCCTAATAGGCACATCCTCCTTGGTCTCGCCAGTCTTGAGGCTAGAGTACTTCTCGATGAAGCTCGGGATACTGGTATTGACGAGGAACTTGTGCGGGTATGGGTTCGGCTCCTTGGTCTCGCGGAGCTTCTGGACTTGTCGGGATCGAATCTCGAAGTATTGCTGTCTTGCGTTAGTGACGTGTTCTAGAAGTAATAGAAATCCGAAGCCCGTGAACAGTGTAGCAAACGAAAAATGCCATACATTCGGATTCAAATCAGAGTTGTCCAACTCATTCGCCGCCTTCTTCGGCTTCGGAGGCGCCTTAGCAGCCTTCTCAGCCTTCTTAGCCTCAGTCGCGCGCTGCTTCTGGCGTCTCTTGACTATGCAATCATTAGATTCCCTTTTCGTCGGCAATTGATCGAATACGGATTAAACCTACGCTCAGACTTGGAGATCATCTCCCCAGTGACATCGTCCTTGTGCAGATTGTCTGCGCCCTCGGCGGCAGGGCGCGAGGGCAAGTCAGTGCTTGCACCCTGCTCGGTGGCCATGATAGTGTTGTTTGTAGAGGTGAGACGGTACGGTGCTGTTGTGACTGTTGTTTGAATTTATGAACCCCGCTGGGAGTGCGTTTGTCGACTCATCCATCACCAGCAATGTTTTTAGCCCCCTGCCCCGCGATTGTCTTGGCGCGGGACTATCGATAAATTGTGGTCCACGTGATATCGCAAAACTGTTATACAAATACCTCGGAAGGAGAGGAAGAGAATTTGATGCTCATATGAGATATCGCAATGCCTCTTTGTAACCAAAGATTCACTTGATTGGTGTGTATAGTGTTTGCATGCGAGCATGCAACTGATTCTAGACTGTAATGGAGTGTAGTCTTCAAAGTGGACTACTTTTGTAGCCACCCTAACAGCGGCATGCCCCCGAAACGCCGGTTCTCCAAGATACCATGCAAGTTTGCCGCTTCCGCAGCATCCATCTAGACCGACGATGCTCTTAAGAAGTGTCGAACCAAGAAAAGGTGTGAAAGAAACCGAGTCTGTCCGCTGCAGTGATCCAGTGCTCCTCGAGGAGTGTCGAACCGAAGAGTGGTGTGAAACAAACTGACCCTGCCCACTGCAGTGATCTAGTGACCATGGCCCGTCATTCCCACTCCCGTCAACGTCCATGCAAGATCCCGAGTGGTAAAAGTCCTCCACTGTCCATCGAACCTATAACAGAAAGAAGACAAAGCTTGGAAAGAAAAGTGGGTTAGTACGTCGCAGCAAAACTTAGTAGTCACTGCCCTCCACGCCAAGCTTACCCTCAGTCTTCTCGATATACGTCACTAGATCCTCGATAGTGCAAACCTTGAGTCCCCATTTCCTGCCAAAGGCCAAGCACTCCTCCGTCCGCATCATCCCCCCACCGACCATCTCCGGCGTGCCAGCAACCACCTCGCCGTCCGAGATCAGCTCGCAAATCGCCCCAACCTGCTGCTTTCCCGCCAGTCTGCAAAGTTCCACCGCCGCCTCCGTGTGTCCCCTCCGCACTCTTACGCCACCATCTCGCGCCTGCAGGGGCAGTATGTGACCCGGTCTCCGGAAGTTGGTGTGGCTCATGTTGGGGTCTGCTAGCATGCGGCACGTCTGGGCGCGATCTGACGCACTGATGCCCGTGCTCATCTCCGGCCCTATCGCATCCACCGACACGGTATACGCGGTGCGATTTGGGTCGGTGCTGTTCTCTACCATCTGCGGGAGATGCAGCGCAGCGGCGCGGGTAACAGAGAGGGGGGCGCAGATGTAGCCGGATGTGTAGCGGATCATGAAAGCCATTTTGGCGGGCGTGAGGGCAGACGCAGCGATGATCAGGTCGCCTTCGTTCTCTCGGGAGGGTGAGTCGAGGACAACCACGAAATCGTCGCGCGCTTTGAGGAGTCAGTGTTTGTTAATGGTGGATTGGGGGAGGCAGCCAAACCGAATGCGGCGATGGTGTCTTCTATAGAGTCGAATGCGTGGTGGGAGACTGTAGCGGTGCCATTGCCATTGCTGGAATTGAGGAGACTGTTAATCGTGTTGCTGTTGACGCCATTCTGCGCCGCCGCAGAGGCAGTCCCGTTCGTTGATCCAGGCATTGAGACGTGAGCACGAGGACTGGCTAGTTACGGTCTTCGGCATATAAAGCCTCGTCTTGATCTAAGTGTGAACTGTAGAAGACGCTGTGTTGACGACACTTAGCAAGTGTTGGTCAATAAGTTTGTAAGCGGAAGCAACGATGAAGAAAACCCCGCCGTTGTCGGCGTCTCGGGACAGAAGAATGACCCTAATGACTGAGGGAAGGTGTGCGGATCCGCGCGGGACGCCGGGCGGCTTCCGAGTGCTATGTAGACATACCGCTGGTAGAAGGCGCCTCCGCGTGTTAGGTAGAAAAACAAGCCGCCACGAGACCTGTGACTGTGTAGGTAGTCCGGTCATGCATCCAGGGCCAGGCCTGGTTGGAGAGTGCCTAGGTAGACTCGGAATAGTGCCGGCCCACCCGAGGTTCGGAGGAACAACATCGGCCTGGGACTCGGGACGCCGACATCGATCTCCGACCACAACTCCGTGCACCTCGTTTGCCACTGATAGGGGTGCCCCCGTGGGATAAGTAGTGCAATTTGAGCTTCCTATTGACCAAAAAATATCCTCACATTGGGACCGCCCCTGACAGTGCCGTCCAGCGTGCGAAAGCGACACTCAAGAAGTGACATCCGTGTGCCCAAACACATGGCCTAGTATTGTATATCTATGGTCATCAATTTGGGCACTCGTTTACCGCTGTCAGGAGTGCCCCTACAGTATGGACGGAGCACAATTCAGGCGTCGAGTCAAGTTTAAGAGGTGTAATCTTATCTTCCTATTGACTGAGAGGTATCCTCGCAATGGGGCTGCCCCTGACAGTGGTATCCAGCCTGCAAAGGCGGCACTAAAGCAGTCATATCTATTCGTGTGTCCAAACGTATGGCCTAGTACTGTAGCTATGGATTTGCGTAAGGGTCCGTGATCTGCGATACGAGCGTAGCCAAATTGCTCATTCGTTTGTGTAATTCACTGTGTTGCACACTAGCGTTGTGCTAGGCCTCGGAATACAGACACTGGTAATGCAGGTGCAAATCACGGTCCAGAGCATTTGACATTGTGTTCTGGTTTCACATCATGCATCAGGGCACCTCAAACAGTGGTAGATGAAGTTCAAATACACTATCTACTGGCCCGTGTTCGAAGCTTCATCAGATAATGATGGCTCACGGGTGACACTAATAACGTAGGTGCAATTCACGGTCTTGAGCATTTGAAATTATATTCTGGATTGGTATCATGCGTTAGGGCACCTCAAAGAGTGCTGAACGAAGTACAAATATACCGTTTACTAGACCTATATTGTAGCTCCATCACATGGTAATGGCTCGCCAGTGACACTGATAACGTAGGTTCAATTCACGGTCTTGAAATTTTGACATTGTAATTTGGTTTCCTATCAAGCATCAGGCTACCTCGAACAGCGCTGAACGAAGTTCAAACCTACCGTCTACTAGACCCCTTTAAACCTTTGCCACATAGTATTAGCTTAGAAGTAATATTAATAGAGTAGGTGCAATTCACGGTCTTAAGCATTTGACATCATATTCTGGTTTCATGCATTAGGGCACCTCAAACAGTGCGAGCCGGATATCAAACGATCTGTCTACTTGCCCCTTATTAAAGGTGCATCCTATAGTCATGGCTCAAGAGTAAAATCTACTATTAGTCGCTTCATACATTAACTATTGGTCTTGCTTCTGCAACTTGTGCAAAAGGTCGGCCAACTCTCCATAGAGTACATTCTTATGAACAACGTAAGGTGTTAAAAAGCTACATTAGACCCGAACACGTCGTTCAAATATGGTCACGCCGCGTGGGAAACAACTGGATCATCAGGAAGTAGAACCGAAAACTCCGCCATTTAAACCGGAACAAGTGGTAGAAGTAGTGACCTCCACGTCCACTAAAACACGCTGCGGGTCGCAAGTTCTCACTAAAGGAACACACGTCGTGATCCTCCACGTCTCCTAAGGTACAGTGCAGGCCACACATTATCACTCAATGAATACGCGTCGTGACATATAGTAGTGTTTAAGGTACCTCAACGTTAGTCACATAGGTCAGCGGTCACGTTTACGGCTCTTCTTCTGCATTTGTTTCAACTACGAGTTTATTGCCCGCAAGGGGTAGTAGGTATTAGCCTACTCGTCGTGACGCTACATAGCCCCCATGTCCACCCATCGCTACGCTGCCTGCAGTTTCAAGCGACATAATCGAGTGGGAACGGTTCATCGTCCTTATCTGACTCGACTTGGTGAGCCTGCTCCACACGCAGAGGCTTGGGCTTGTCGACAATGAAGGCAGGGCCATCCGGTTGCATGGTGTACGACGCGTGCTCAATCTTCCAGCCATAGTGCTCTTTCACCTTCTTGAAGTCCTCCCAGCCCATCTGTTTCTCGTCATCAAGGTCGGTAACCTTGTCCCAAACATCCTTGTAAATCTTTGGCTGCGTCTCGTGTCGCCTGATGAAAACCACAGACTTCTCTACTTGGGTGCCTGCTGCTGTGGCTGCTGCGAACTGCTTCGTCTGCGCATCGGCTTCCCAGCGCAGCATATCGACTCTACGGTTGACGTTCTCTCTGACCAAGTATGAGGAAGATCGTATTGCCATGGCATGAGGAACGAGCATCGTGAAAGATCTGAGGGCTGGCAGTCTGCCAAGGATTCGTTCTCCTTCCCCAACCACGAAGCTCTCGTGAGGATGTCCTATGACAGAGTAGTATCCAGACACTCTAAGCCGCCTGTAGAACGCGTCCAGAGCAGATTCTTTTTCCTGCATGAACTCGTTCTTATCCTCGTCCAGCTTCCATGAACGATTGACAGTTTGAAAGGAGTCTCTGGGGCATTCAATTGATATTGATGTGATAAAGTTGCACCCAGAGCCGATGTGCCGGAGGAATGCTGTCATTGGAACGAATGCTTCGTGGCCCGAAAACTGAAAGGTGTTGTGGCCATATAGCATCCCAACAGTTTCCTTGTACACTTGCTTCGAGACACGTAGCAAGGCGATGTTGATGTTCGCGAGGTCTTTCTGGAGGATTTCATCGCGGCTCTTGATGGGAGGCTTTGATACCAAGTTGGACAGGCCGAGAGCGAACCCGTTGATAGGCCAAAGGTCGACAGGATGGCCGAGCACAAGCGCGAACTCGTAGATGCGATTGCGAAGCTCTCCGGGTAATTTCATCAAGCGAAAAGCGGACATCCGATTGATATGTGCATCAAGGAGAACTTGGCCTGGGGAGAACCGAGACTGAAGACCCTGCAATGCTCCTTGCACAAAGCCCTTCTCAGCGAGAAACTTCTCGGCTGCCGAGACATACTGTCTGTCATACTGCCCGATGAGGTACTGGATCTGGCCATTCTTCGCCGACAACGTTGAGTTGAGAGTCTCGATCTTAGCGTTCGATATCTCCAGCTGAGTCTTGACTTTCGTATATTCAGCATCAAGTGCATCGTAGATAGACTGGAGTGTCTTGATGTAGTCCTTTGCCGCCCCAAGCTCACGCTCCAAATGTTCTTTTGAGACTTTGAGATGGTCACGCACAGCTTTGGATGCGGTATGCTTGAAGATGAGCTTCGTGTAGTCATCGTCCAGAGCATCGTGCTTTCGCTGTAGCGCTTTGATGTCCGACTTGATCACCTCAAGCACACTCTCCAGCTCGTCGTTCTTGGCCTTGAGCACCTGGCGCTCGATGTCACAGTGTTGCGGGGACGCGGCGGGCTTCAGCAGCCGGTCATGCACGGCGCGGCCCCGAGGCAGGGCTCGCATTGCCTTGATGAAAGCCTTCATGCCGTTGAGTGGCCTCGCGGCGACACGTTGCGGGTACAAGATGTGATGTTGGAGGTTGTGTTGATGGAGGATGTTGTGGTGGTGGAGGCGGAGGACAGGTGGTTCGGTTGAGGTCCACGGGTGAAGGTGGGTGGTTGAACCAGATTTTAAGTTTAAGTAGTTGAGCCAGCAAAGTCATGTGAGCTGCTCCCTCTTATAGACAGGTAATTAGGCGACCATCTGCTCGCTAAGAGGCGTGAAAATTGCCATCGCAAGTGACGTTAATGTAGGTGAATGTAGGATTGTGGTATCTTCCAACAAATCTGACAAAAGAGCCGGCACTTCGTTAGAAGCTCATGTGAAATCTTCCTCTTCTACCGGTAAATTAAAATCCTAAGCTTCCGCTTTGTGCGGGTGTCTACAAGCATACTGTACGAGGTTATAGTATTGGAGACCCGGATTTACACTGTTCGGGCCCCGATCTTGCTTGCTATACACCACTGTAAGAGGTACCTAGCTAGCATGCAGCCTGGCAGTCAAGTGGTAGCCTGATTTCTACTGCACCAACCATTGGATTGTCCTGGGATGCATCAAAGCCCTACATGGGTATGCTCTTGCTCGCTGGACACCACTGTAAGGAGTAGCCCAGCCAGCACAGAGCTGACCATTCATGAGGTAGTCTGAGTTCTGTTGTACTGGCTTTGACATCGTGATCTCAATTTGAGAGCCCGATAGGAGTACCCCAAGCAGCGGTGAACGGCTGGCACAAACCTTTAACAGGACACCGTAATTGAAATCTCCAGCACCCCCCTTGACAATAGCAGCAAATCGTACACAGACTGAGGTATCACTTTACCAGAGCAATACACGAGAAGAAGACACATTCATGACCAAGAAAATATCCTGGATCATTTTTGCTACCTACAATGTACGGCTGATGCTGTACAGCAACCTAGTACCTACGGGCTGTAGCGCAACCATTTCAGGAAAAAGCCAAACAAGTGGCCAACTTTCCACTAGCCCTGGTGCCAAAAGCATCATAATTCCACGCCAAAATGTACAACTTGGATTGACCAAGTAACACGCTTTCCAGGGCTTAATTAGTCTATAAGCGGCCTTAGTAACGCCGCATCGTGTCACCGTCCCTGTTCGTTGCGTGCAAATGTTGACTGTCTATGACAAGTCGAATCCGGCCCCAGAGAACACCGAGTAGAGAAGTTTCTCTTTGAGCACATTCTCGTCCTTGTAGATGGGGAGCTTCAAGAGGTTGACGCAGGTACTCGCGCTCGGCAGCCTCTCTTCGTCGCCACCCGCGTCTCGGATACTGAACGGTGGACGGAGTGTGCCGAATCCTAACAGAGGTGATCGTGGGGTTGAGGTGACAAACTTCAGTACGGCACGACGTTCTCCGTCGTTGAACTGTTCCATGACACGCCAGAAAAGATCGATGGTTGGATGATCACGACTATCATCACCTCGCTGATAGACGCCTCCGTAGATTGTGTTGCGACGAAGATCGTCCACGTCGATGGAAGACGAGGTACCGCCGACTAGGGTCTGTAACTCGCTGTGATTGAACATGCTGAGCCACGCCGGATTTATCATGGTCGAGAGACCACGAAGGAAGGCGTTTGTTTGCATCGCAGGTTCGTTCTGAAGGCGATGACGGGCCACGTATGATATGTAAACCAGGCGATTACGATTTGTGACGGGTATGTTGGAGCCATCGGGCTTCAGTTCCCTCGTAACAGTTTTCGTACCGCCGCGATCGTCGGCCCTCCGGATGGTATCTGTTACGGTAAAGTTGAGAGAGAAGTCTTCAACATCCCCGTCGTAGTTCTTAAGTTGGTGCTGCACAGCAGGTTAGTCATCTTCCTACATTAGAATAGGGCTGTAACTTACAAGTCCATCATAGAGTTCCTCGTCCAGGTCACGGAGATCATTGAGCGTCGCGCGATATCCTGATTCGTTGGGAGCAGACCCGGATCCGCCCGTCAGAGCCCACTTTCGGAGGAAGAAAGGCGCAAAATTCACATCAACCAAAATGCCTTCATAGAGACACTTGCCAATGATGCGACCCATGAACTCGTAACGTTGTAGGAGCTTCACGAGCGCCATGCGAAAAGCGACTGCATTGTCCTCAAGTCCTTTTTCGCGAAGACTCTCTCTCTCCTCCTCGACAGCCGAGGGATTGGGATAGAGGAGATGTTGGTCATTGTCGATGAACAGGTCGACTCCATCCGAGGGATTGAAAGCCTTCTGCGTGACGCTTGTCAAAAATTCTTTCGTTACTCCACCGCCGTCAATACCAGCTTCTGGGGTATCGAATTGATCGACGAACGTAATCTGAATGGGCTCTTTGAGGCCTTCGCCCAGATCGTAGAATTGGTCCAATGCATCTTCAAATTCATTCCCTCGTTGGATCTTTGCGTGGTGTTTTTCGAACTGTTGCGGCGCATCTGGACGGTTCATCATCAGAATGCGCCACATCTCTGGGTCGGAACTCCCTCTACGTTTAGTCTAATTTTTGTTAGCAAATGCGACTAACAACAGAATAATAAAAAATAGCTGACCATGTTCAAAGAAACAAACTCCCGGAAGATCTGAACTCGTGTTGTAAAAGGGATCAGGAACGGCATGTTTTGCAGAATCTCTAGTCGAGGCGCGACAGCTTGAAGATACCTCCTCCGTGAAGCCTTGCGCTGTTGTCGTTGCAGTCGGTCTAACCGCCGGGCTTGTTGTGCACGGTTCGTGCCAATGATATGGTTTGTGTCTTCTGACTCCTCTTCGTCGTCATCCTGAAACGTATCTTCGATATCCTCTTCCTCGATTCTGTGACGGCTTTCTTCTTCTTCAACTACCGTTGGAATGAAGCCCGTCATGTCAAGTCTCGACGTCATTAACCAATGATTCGAAGGGAGGAAATTTCGCCGCGAATCTCGTTCATACACCATACGAAGTAGACCAGTCACCAGACCCTTCATGTAGTCGATGGTCAGGCCAGTTACACCTCCTACCGACGGCTCTACCGCCTTCATTGTTTGCTGCAGCAGCTCCGAAACTTGGGCGGAACTGTTGGAAAAGTGAAACGAAGCAGATCTGGTTAAGTCCTGGTCCTCGGAATCGACAATGTCAACCGCGTTGAAGTACAACGTGAATCCTAAGTTCTTGAGAAACGTCGTGAGATCTTTGACGTCTGTGAGTGGCAAAGCGTTATCGCGAGTCATCAATGAGGAGGCGGCCCGACTCGTATACCCAGTGTTGTTTCCGGAAAAGAATTCCTCGTCGTCCATGACCTTGAGAACGAACGTGTAAAGTTCAAGAAATACTAGGATTACTCTCCATTCGTCACTAGTAGGAGACAAGGGCGTCACGTCGGAGTTCGGCGCGTGCCAACCATGTTCTGTCGCTGAGGGCTTTGATTTCAACAGTTCGATGGCTGCTCGTGAGTCTCGAATGATAGAGTTGAATATGTTGGATCTCTTAGTAGCCTCCCAAAAGTACCGAATCGCAGGCAACGCTTGTGAAGATCCTTCAGAGTTGGAAGGTGACGGCCCTAGATAAAGCCACATTCGAATGTCATCACCTCTATGTGGGAAGAAGCGAAGGAGTGAAAGTGCGTAATTTGCGAGCTGTCGAGCCTCCTCGACTTTCTCATCGTGGGAGGATGCTGGCTCCGAAGAGGAGCTCGACAACAAGCTTCCGACGCTCTCTTGGTTCACTAGCGACTGTATTTGTTCTCGCAGGAAAGTGTTTCCAGTACGATGAGGCCCTGGCGTATCAATATCCTCCGGCTGGTCTGGGTCGGGAGTCTGTCTCTCTACGTTCTCGGTGGGCAGGAGGGAATTCAGCAAGGCAGATACAACAGAGACAAAATCTTTGTGCGAAGAGTACGCTTGAGGGTTGTTGAAGTTGTGAGCTTGTCGGTGAAAGTAAATGAAACATGCCAGGAGCCGGCCTCGACCTAAGGGTTCTGTGAGCTCTGGATATGCTCCGAACCCGGCCGTATTGATCATAGTGCTAAGCGCGCTTGCCAGAAGTTTATAGTTGACGTGGTCTGCGAGCCAAGGTAATATCTGATTGGGTAGGTTCGTGTCGTCAATCCGAGTCACAATGGGTATAGTAAGGAATGAGGCGCCAAAGGCTTCGTAGGCGTTGATGGTATATGCCGCGAAAGTTTTCAATGGAGTTAAAGCCGTCTCTATTACGAGCGCGAAAGATTTGGAATCGTTGAAGTCGTCCCCGGGAACTAGTTCCGAGTTTCTATCCGACGCCACGTAGCTCATGGTAAACAATTGGGCAATCGCTGCAAGAGTACTGTAGAAGTGTTTCGCATTCTGGGCGGTTTCTGCGGGTATTCGCTCAGCTAGGAACTGCAAGAGTTTGACTAGGCCAGTGTAGCTTTCCCATGGAGTATTATGTTCCTTGCAGCGCCGGTCTAATACGACCAGAATCTTCTTCTCAAGCCTGAGATAAGCCAACGGCCATGGCTCGCTCGAGCAATCGATCCCTTGGACCTGGACAGTCTGCATTTGACGGGCGCCAAAATGTTTTATGCGCTGAGTATCCTCCTCGTTTCTTGTCTGCGCAAAATTGAGAAGCCGCTGCAGTTGTTCCAGAGCCTCAGTCGCCGAGGCGTATGCTTGCGGATGCGAGACGGAATCCTCTATGGCATCCCATTGTTGTCGGAGATCTCTGCGAATGTCTTGTCGGGTCGAATGCCCCCTCCATGCTCGTTGTAGAAGCCTCGCCGCTCGTAGCCTGTCTCGCTCGCGTTGGCGCTGCTGTCGTTCTTGTTGCGCACGATCCAAGGCAGCTTGCGATCCAGATCCAGAGCCCACATTTCCGAAGCTGCTAGAGCCGCGGCCGGAGAGGTTGACTTGACGGGGCCGCCGCGTGCTTCCGCTAAACGTCGTGAACATGCTGGACTAGAGAGTGGTGTTAGTTTGAGTTCGCAGGCAGGATAGCTGTCTTATTACGAGATGTACCGAGTGGTTGGAGCTGCAGGTTGATCCCCGGAACGCCCTGAATATTGGGCAAGCTCGTGGCGGTGATGAAGAATCAGGGAAAGTAGAGCAGTTGAACAATATCCACCGTAAATGTAGGTAGTGCTGTAGAGCTGCCGGGCCGAGAATGGCAATGAAGTTGAGCCTCAAGGACGAGACATGCAAAGCCGAAGAAGCAGAGCCTATGCGGCCCTCGCGTCGAAAACGTCGACGCTGCGTGGAGGAAACAAACCAAGAGCAAAAGGGAGTGATGTCTTCGAGAGCCTTCTCTCAAGTCATTGTCATCCACGCTGCCACCAGCTGCCCGCCACCAACCAAGACCCTGGGCGCGTCGGTCCGAGTTAATCCGGCCAGGCACCCCTCCTCGCCTCCCATCCCGCCAACACCAGCTCTGGACCCCTTGGTAGGAATGTGTATTTTACGGGCTTCTTGCATTCATCGTTGTATTCGCAGCTTGCAGCATAACGCTGTCTGACGCGGCTAGGCGTCTCCGTAGAATATATTGTTAAGCACGATCGAGACAGTGCACATGCGGACTCCATAGATACATCGAAGCGTTACAGACAAATGTAGTCGAGAGTGCACTTATATCGAAGAGCATTCGACTGTCTACTTTTGGGCTTCCAAGCCGCTGCCTTAGCCAGCGCTTCTATAAGCAGTAAGTATTTCCACTCTCTCTATCCTTTTTCTAGACCACAATTGGTGATTAACTTTTCTCCAGCGACAACAACCCATGTGTCCAGTAAGTGATGGTCCCATTCCTTATCCTGCGCTCCTCAGGTATTGGGAAATCTTCAAGTCGACTGCAGTTCTTTGATAACCTCCTTCGGTCTAGTCGTGAAATGAAATAGCCTTAGCAAGACTGCGCTGTCCTCTGCCTCTACCCTTCAACAGTCTCCAGCGCCATCTGCGGTCATCTGCTGGTTGCGGACGATAGCCGGCAAGGTTCAAGTACAGAGCCTCTCCCTCTGGTTCTCTGAAAGGTCTTCTTCGAAAGCTCCGCACATGGATACGAATGGGGAATTGACGTGCTTCACCAGGCCGCAACAGGGAAGACCAACGGGAACATCACTTCAACTTTCATGCCGCTCTATGTTGTAAATTCGAATTTGATTAGCTAACGGTCAAGCTTGGCTGTGACAAGCACTAACCTACCTTCACCACTAAGGCTCCTATTCACCCTGTTGGCTTGACGGCTCGATTGTTGTACGCGTAATATATCATCACCTGGCCTCGCTGTACTTGTCACCAAAGTTATCTCACATCGCTCGCCGCCAGCGGATTATGTTGGTTCCGGGTTCGCGGGATTGGCACGTCTCAGAATAGCCAGATAGCACCATCAAGCGCGTCCTCACTGATGTGACCGTGGATGAAGTAGCACTACACTTGTTCAGCTTCGACCGTCCTCACTAGAATATCGCTGGGCAACTATCGATGTTCTCGCAGATGGTCACATCTTCGATTTTTGCTGAAATGGACCGAATTGCGAGTGCGATTGCTCGGTGCGCTGCACTGGACGGCGGAGAGGGCACAGGGGTTCGACAAGGCTGGGCTTACGCAGGTGTCGGTCAGATGAGGGGTGTGGAAGAAGCTTAGAGACGTGGTGGCGTGTTCTTTATTCTGCTGGCGAATCTGAAAGCGAGATGTATTTGGATCCATGTGTCCGTGGTCATGAGGGCGGAAGCGACCGGGTCATTTGACGTATTTCGTGCTGGGGATCTTTTGGAACTAGCTAATCAAAGGATGTGAAGTCAGTGTTGAGAAATCATCAGCTGTAGAAACTGCGGGTAAATTATAATGAATATAGATATAAATACTTGAACAAATGCAAACAACATCGGGATCTTAGAGAATTTGTATGTCCTTTGGATCAGACATCCGTCGTAATGAATCAGTATATGCAACTTAAGGGTCTTCTCCGCGTGTCCGTGGTAGTGGCCGACATAGGCTGGTGGTAGAAACGCGAGAAATCGTCACTGACGCGCCACACGCGCCAAAAGGAATAGTTTGCGATATGACTGAGGGAGTTTGACCCCAACTTCTAGTCCGACGACAGGACTTACATACAGTACTAAGACAAAAGTATGTGCTGATGAACTGTGCGCACCCCACTAAAACGCGTTAAACGCGTCGCGTTCTTACCTTCCAACACCACCACCACTATACCACGACGTTCCTTTAGCCAGGAAATTAGCGGGAACGCTTAAGGATTAAAAGAGCTTTCATCTAATACTTGCTTAGCTATGCTAGTAAAGTATAAAGCCGGCGTTACTAATTAAGATCTAGCTATAGAATTTAGCTATTCTCCTAAGATAGTCTATAATATAATTAAGCGCTAGAAACTTTATAATACTACTACTTTCTTAGCCTAAAGCGGCCGGCTAGTAATAGCTATAGTCCAGGAGAAGAGAATACTCTTTTAGCTTACTTAAAAATACCCTAAAATAGAGTACTCCCAGCTAATAAAAGAGGCTAGCCTCTTAGCCTGGGCTAAGCCCCCTTCTATAAGAACTATAGCACGGATTCTCTAGAGTTTTAGCCTAAGAAACTACTATTATACTAAGAGACCTAAGCTAAAGCTGGAGTATACTATTTTATAACGCTAATTTACTAAAAGGTATAGAAATTTTAATTAAAAACGCCGGGTTATTAAGTTTACTAATAAATATTTAGTCTAATAGAGTTCTAGTAAGTAGGTAGAGTAGTACTTTTAGTTTCTAGATAAGAAATTTAACCCTAAGATAGTAATAGAGAAAAAGAAGAATAAAAGAATATTCTAGATAGTATAGAGGGCTATTTAGGTAACCCTAAGTAGCTAGGTTAGCTAGTTACCTCTAATTATTATAGAAAGGGACTTTATAGCTAAGAAGAATAGGTATTTAAATAAGAGCTATACCTAAACTTTAGAGAAAGAGCTACTACTATAGTATCTATCTAGGCATATCTTTATATAAGATAATGTGCTAATTTATAATACTAATTAGACTAAGAATTAGCTAGAAACCTATAGAATTTAGATGCTTAAATAGCCCCTCTATTTACTAGACTTAAACTCTATTAAGTATATATAGTGGGCGCTTAAGAAGATAGTCTATAAGCTTTATTTAGAGCTAGCTATAATAGGTAACTTAAAAAAGAATTAGAATACCTTAAAGGCTGCTTTAAAAAAGGTATAGATAAAGATATCTAATTTAACTATTAGGTTACTTATTAAGAGCATGCCTAAGCGCCTAGAGGCAGTAAGAAAGGCTAAGGGCTAGTAAACTAAGTACTAGGACCGAGCGAGCCTTAACACTAAATTTGGCTTGATTTCCTCACGTTGTTGTACATAGACGTTCGATTATAGAATTTGATTTTCAGGCCCGTGCGTTAGTCGGAACATACTTTTATCAACCGACTGTAGCACATATTCTCCGGAGAGCACAGGATAGTCAAGGGTGTGCCCCGGACCAGGGTAGCGATGCTACAAATTGGTAAGCGGCACGCCCTCGGATGGTGGCTCTGAGCAGCGGTCAAGGCGCACTGCTCCCCACATGGTTCACTTGTGCGGCGCCACCATGTTCTAGAAAACAGAAACCTGCTTCCATGGCCAATCGAATCTTGACGATAGCTGACTTGCCGGCTGACTGGCCGATTGCGGCGCGTCTAGGGCTGAAGTGGTGCAGAACAAGCGCAGACAATTGGGCCTCTCACAGCCGCTGGCGTGGACAGGCCTTCAAGGCAGCGCGCCCTTCTGTGCCCGCTTTGGGATGCCGTGCCGAGTTTTTGACATGGCGCAAGGATGTGAGTCGTTGTCCCCGCCATGCGCCCTCGTGCTCGTCGTCCTAAAAACACCCGTCTCTCCTCCACGCCTTTCGTAATCCCCATTCTTCTCGCGTCATCAATCTTCCAAGCAAAGGGCGTGTTGTTGCCAGCAATCGTGCGAAGGGCGAGTTCTGCTCCCTTCAGTTGTCGCGATGGAGAACACCAACGTGCACTCGGATATCGCCGAGTTCTTCGACTTTGGCGAGGCTGCTATGCCGGATGTGATCCACCATCTGGCAGAGGACGTCGCACCCGTGGCAGAGCCGAACAGTCTGTGTCTAGCACACGGCACCGAGTCGACGGACGGGTAAGTCTATTCATTTCCAACTCTACTCCATGTGCGCAAAACCTCAGTCCACATACGTTATGGAAATGTAGTCAGGTCCGACCCCAGCACACTTCCACATATCTCATCCTGCTTCTTGTCTCATAAATCCCGAAAGAGAATTCTATCGTCAAACCTTGAACGTTGTTCTAATGGTAGCCAGGTGCGTCTGTGTCGGTTTCATGGGCGACTTCGAGATTCCGGAGACCACTGCCCAGCCAGCCGACAAAGCCGAGTGGAACCCTGATTTCTCGAGCTGGATTCCCCGATACTCCAAGCCCGAGCAAGCTTGTGACTACTGCCACTCTCGACATCTCGAGTGTTTCATCACTTACGAGGGCCAAAGCGGCTGTTCGCCGTGTAACGCGCTGTTCCGGCCTTGCAGCTTTGTCCAGACCTCTGCAGAACCCATGAGGCAATCAAGGAAGCGTCTCGACACCTTAGACATCGTGACTGAGGACAGCGCTCATGTCTTTGGTGGCTTGACAATGAAGACCAGACCGATGCGATCCCTTGGTCACATGGGTCCTATTGAGGATGAGGGTTTCGCCGACAGCAAAGACGCGAAGAAGGGTGGTATCCGATTCCCTCGCGTCGCAATCAAGATTCTCAAGGACTGGATGGATGAGCATGTCGATCACCCCTATCCCACAGAAGAGGACAAAAACGACTTGAAGGAGAAGACGGGGCTCACTAGCAGCCAAATCTCGAACTGGATGGCCAATACTCGCCGAAGGCAGAAGGCTCGTCCTAAACGAACCGCCTCTCCAAGCATTCGCCCATCAGAAGCTATAGACATTCCAGCTGGTCGAACATGGGAGTCCCTTAATCCCTTCGAGCGATGGAAGCACTCCCCCCCTGAGAACGAACCTGCACCCATGACTGCTATTCAGAAGGCCGTGGAGAACTTCGACCCTCCAGAGCCTACAAGTCTCTCGAGCAGCCTTGGAATAGAGCACAGTCGCAAGGGACGGTCTAATGGAAGCTCTGGAAGCTTTTCCGTCTTCCGAGCGCCGTCAACCACGTCGCTGGATACGGGCACCACGAACATCTCCTCTGGATCTGCCTCCCAACACTCCGTGTGGTCGCACGGCTCTCGCAACTCTCGCACTTCTTTCAACACATTCGACTCTTTTGGCAGCAACCCGACTAAAGAACGGCGCCGCCGCCGTCGGGTTCAAACTCGCCCATCCAAAATCGACTCTAGCCTGGCCAACGCACGCATGTTCCAATGCACTTTCTGCACTGACACTTTCAAGTCTAAGTACGACTGGTCTCGTCATGAGAAGTCTCTTCACCTCTCGCTTGAGAAGTGGATTTGTGCTCCTCTCGGAGATGTTATCACAGATCCTGCTTCGGGGAAGCGGAAGTGTACCTACTGCGACGCTCTGGATGCGTCCCGCGATCATCTTGAAACCCACAACCATGCTTCCTGCGAAGAAAAAGGCCTAGAGGCCCGTACCTTCTATCGAAAAGACCATCTTCGCCAGCATCTGCGCCTTATTCACAACTGTAAGATGACGCCCAGCATGGAAACCTGGAAGTCGGAGGCCACATTCATCAGGTGTCGCTGTGGTTTCTGTGGAGCAGAGTTCACAAGATGGCAGGATCGAGTTGACCATCTTGCAAAGGAGTTCCGCAACGGTGCAAAGATGAAGGACTGGAAGGGCTGCCGAGGATTGGACCCTCATGTGGCGGCTCTGGTCACGAATGCTATGCCGCCGTATCTCATTGGTAACGAAAGCAAGAGCCCGTTCCCATTCTCTGCGAGCAACACTGCCAGCATGGCCCACCATGTCCACCCACTTGGCCAAATGACAGACCTGGAATACACTATTCCCACAGCGAGGAGCAAGGCGAACAGGACACCCAGTCCCTTGACCCAAGAGGGCCTGCCAGGTCAGAACATGACAGCTGAACTTCACCAGTTCAACACCGATATGTTCATGGCAGAGTCTTGCGATGTGACAACTTTCCCTGGCTTCGGAACACCCATGGGCACGTCGGCTATCACAACGCCCACCTGGGCCAGCAATACCACCACAAACTCCAACGCCTCCCCGAACTCGAACCCGAACATTGCCACTGCAACCTGTTGGGAGATCCTGACGCTCCGTCTCGGTCGCTTCGTGCGTCAGAAGATGGTTACAGAAGGACCAGGCAGCTGCACCGACGAGAAACTGCAGGCCGAAGCGCGCCGCATCCTGTATAACGACGACGACCCGTGGAACCAGACAGCGGCAGATAACCCTGAGTGGCTGGCGCTCTTCAAAAAGGCGCACGGCATCGTAGATGTGCCTGCTGACTTTGACGTCTACGACGCATTGGAGGACTGTGGTGTCAACATCCACCACCCGCCTATGGAGGCGTACTCCATGCTTGCGAACAATACCATCCCAGAGCTCGACTGTAACGGCAAGGGCGAGCCTATACTCGACGGGAGCACGAATATGGGATTGGATCTCGGCCTGGGTACCGTGAATGAGTGCTTCAAATATCCTGGATGGGGTCAGATTGCGGAGATGGACTGCGAAGAGGCACATCCTCAGATCATGGATGGAGATGCCGGAGAGCTGGAGCTATTCAACTGGGATGAGGCTATGGACGGTGCTGTCTTTAATGATAGCGCTGTGTTCAACATGGGTTGCGGCGCTTAATCGAATTTGGAGGTTATGCCCACCATCGACGAAGTGGAGGAATGCGAGGGCGTTTCAACATGACTTTTCTCCCGGCTGTTCAGCGAGCTGGTGGTAGATTTTTCTCTGCGCTTTCGGGGGTTTGGGATGGACGGCGTTTATGCTTCAATGTTGGCGTTGATGACTGGCGCTTGGAGGTTAAAATGTTTCTGTCGCAATTGAGCATCAATTCTTAATAGACTAATCAAGATATCAACTGAACAGTCTCCCCTCTCATTCACAGGTGCAAAAGATGCGTGTTGATGATTTCTTGGTGGTGGTCTGTATCGGGAAGTACCTCATCTGCCTACCTTATTTCAACCTCAGTCGATCCCACACTTCAACTCTTCGACATCCACCAACATGACGAAAGGGCGTAAGCGTAGATCAGATGGTATAGCTTCTCTCACAGTGAATTCCTCCCTAAAATCACTCACCGAATTTGATGTAGATACCGACGATGCCTCACCCCAGTCCCATCGCCGGTCGAAGCATGCGGACTACGCAAACCCTCCTAGCAGCACCCAAGACACCCATCAACCAGTAGAATACTACAAGCCTACCATCACTTCAAAGCAGTGCGTCGCTCTTCTCAATCCACTACGTGCGCTCTCCCGGTGTAAATTACTAACCCCGACCCCAGAAAGCCCGTACAGCCCTCAAAGCAGGCCCAGGACCCAAAGCCCAAGGACGACGAAATCGCATCGTTCAAACGCAAAATCGAAAGCGACCGAAAAGACCTCGAAGCCCTGCTCAAGACGCGGATGGCCGACGCGTGCGTTCCCGCCCTCCTTCTGTCTACTCTTACTATTCTAGCCGACTAACCAAACCTACTAGCCTCGCCAAAGAAGAGAAGCACCGCAACGATATCACTGCTCAAGTCCTCAAGATCTTCCAAGAGGCCTCGAAAGCGCAGTCCGACACCGACAAGCCTAAAAGCCACGCTGCCGCTGCTGGTGGAAAGCCCGCCGCAGACTTCTTCGCGAACCTCCGCTCTGCGGCAGTCATCGTGCAGCGCTCGCATGATATGCTCAGTGACTACGACGACATGGCGTTGCGGATCGAGAACGCGGTGCCGGAGGCGGATAAAGCGTTGCCGGAGACTTTGAGGGGTGAGGAGGCGAGGACGAAGAGGGTGCTGGGAATTGGGTATAAGATTGCGATGAAGAAGATGGAGGCGGCGTTGAGTATGGAAGGGGATGCGGAGGGGGACGACGAAGAGGAGATGGATGGGGATGCGTGGAAGGTGGTGAAGGAGAACTTCCAGAAGGTTTATGCGCAGAAGGTGCCGGATGTGGCGGGGACGGTGAGATATGCAGAGAGGGGGGTTATGAGGATGGCGAAGGGGTTGCCGTGGGAGAAGATGGGTTGAGAGGGTGCTTTTATTGGGAAGGTGAGGGCGTCTTGAGGGTGGTTCTGGTGGCCAATGATCATTACATCGCAACTGATATGCATGAGGGAGAGCACGAAAGCAATGCGTAACAAACCACAACGAAATACTTTCCGTTCAGTGAGCTCGTTTTGCTACTAAATCATATGCTACAGCTATGACATTTCCATTTGCGGAGTTGACAGGTTTCAGATTGTGCATCTCTACTGGACCTGCTGGTGTTGATGATGGAGAAAGCACTCCGAGGTAGGTACCACGCTAGGCAGGAAAAAAGTGGCACACTCCAGCAGTTCAACACCGTCTGAGGCGGCCCGGAGAGCTATTAGGCTTGCCAAAGCTGCCGTTCTATAGATAGCAATAGGATACCAGAGGACCCTAGACGGTGCTATACAAGCGTATATAAATATAAAAGTAATACGCATATCTTACAGATTTATAGAATATTATTTTATGCTCCTATGCTGTTTTAGAGTACCAAGTAGGTTAGTGCACCTATTTCCCACTGTATAGAGTGCCTCGGAAAGTTTCTATATAGCCTAAATCTAAGGGTTGCTATCTTAACTATAGCTGTAACAATGCATTAAAGGACCATAAATGGCGGCAGACAGGCACACAGGTGTATAAATGGCAGAATGCTAGCTGGGTGTGCCACTTGTTTCTTGCCCTGCGTGGGTACCTTGATGTCGGCATTGTCCTGCGTCCTTATCGCCGTGGTCAAAGCTTCGATCTTGACCCGTCTCAACCGACTCCACCCTCACCCCTCATCACCTCGACTTTCCATCCCTCGATTACACTGGATTTATACCACCCGCCTATACCCAAGTTACCTCTGAAATCATGGGTAGCGCTCCGTCTAAGCTCTCGTCTAGCCCGCTATCGGTCTCCTATATCGAAGATGAGAGGATGCGCCAACAGCTCGTTGAGAGACTCCAGGCCTTACAGCTTAAGCACAACACCAACGTTGAGAAGGACTATGTGTTTATCGGCGAGGAGAGCTGTAAGTGAATCTACTACTCTGTACATCTCGAGGCTGTATCTGACAGTAGCTATGTAGCCCAAGAAAAGGTCCCCTTCGCCCCATACAAGACGGACGTATCCACAACCACGATAGAGGAATGGGCCAAAGAGCTCTTGGAAGACCCGAAGGTAGGACCATGTTCAGTTACTGGGTAATCGAGATACTAACGCTCTGCAGAATCGTCTCGCCCTTGCAGCCCTCAGCTCCAACAATGCGAACAACGTCCTAAGCTCCCGCGCGGCTACAATCGCCGATACCCAGAACTTCAATGTCAAGATACCACTGGAGGGGACTCCAGTCACGAACCAGAGAGCTTCAGGCCGATGCTGGCTTTTTGCGTCTACAAACGTGTTTCGTGTTGCTATCATGAAGAAATACCGTCTGGCGTCCTTCGAGCTCTCTCAAGCATACCTCTTCTACTGGGATAAGCTCGAGAAAGCTAATTACTTCCTCGAAAACATACTCGATACAGTGGATGAGCCTCTGGATGGTCGTCTTATACAAGCGTTACTTGCAAGCCCGGTCAGTGATGGCGGCCAATGGGACATGGTTGCGAACTTGGTGCAGAAGTATGGCCTTGTGCCCCAGAGTCTATACCCCGACTCCTTCAACGCCATGAACTCATCTTCCATGGACCGTCTCATCACTACTAAGCTCCGCGAAGACGCCCTTCGTCTCCGTAGCCTTGCAAGCAGCACTACGGATCCCGAGGTCCTGAAGTCCTCTCTGGGCGCAACGAAAGACAAGATGCTCCGCGAAATCCATCTGATCCTAACCCTCATGCTTGGTCCGCCGCCTTCATCTACTAAACCATTCACCTGGGAATTCACCGACAAAGACGGGCAATTCTGCTCTGTTACTACTCGCCCTACTGCTTTCGCAAAGGAGCTTAGCGATTCACGTACGGTGCGTGCCCTCGGCGGCACAGACGTCACCCAACTCTTCAGCATCGTCAATGACCCTCGCAACCCCTACAACCGCCTTCTTTCTGTGTCTCGTCTTGGAAACATCTGGTCTGGCCGGCCTGTGACTTATGTCAATGTGGACATGAAAACCATGAAAGACGCCTGCATCACGACCCTCAAGCGCGGCCTGCCCATTTTCTTCGGCTCAGACGTTGGCAAGTACTCGGACTCTGCCAAGGGTATCATGGACACGGCACTCTTTGATTACGAACTCGGCTTCAACGTGCGTCTAGGCATGAAGAAGGCGGAGCGGCTCATGACGTCCGAGAGCGCCATGACGCACGCGATGGTGCTCACCGCTGTGCATGTTGTTGATGGCAAGCCGGTACGGTGGCGTGTGGAGAACTCATGGTCGGAGACCGCAGGCTCCCAAGGCTACTTTGTGATGAGTGACGCCTGGATGGATGAGTTTGTGTATCAGGCAGTTGTTGATCCCAGTGTGGTCAGTGCAGCGGTGAGAAAGGTGCTGGAGCAGAAGCCGAAGATGCTGGATTTGTGGGATCCGATGGGTGCGCTGGCTTAGGGTCTCGCCATTGACATGATGACATGATGGAGTTGGGACGGGTTTTGACGAATGCTTTGAGTCTGTCGGGTGGGTATTTTATGGCGTATTTGCTGCTATCGCGTTCAGCCATGATACCGAGTCCAACGACAAGAACGAATCTTTAAAGCGACCTAATCTGGCACCTAATATGACACCTAATCAACATCCCTACCCTGCACGAGTAGGAAGAGCATACCGCCCCCAATGTTATCACCCCCCTCCGAAATTGTTACCCACATATAGCCTATAAGAAGTGCGGATGATGATCAGGCCTCCTCCTCGGGCCTCCCATCACCAAAAACCCGTCTTCTTCTCCATGTATACTGCAACACTATAGTAGTGATGAAGGTACCATAAAGTTGGTTCTGGGACCAGCTCTATTCTATACAGCAGGTTTTGTTTTGCGGGTGACGTCAGGACTCTGTTGAACTGTTCTAGGGATAGATTTCTGGCTGTACGCCGAGAGTCGTAGAACAGACTGCGGACGAAAATTCATCCTTCTGCTGTATATATCTCCGAAGGATCCAGATCAGCCTTGCGGGCCTCATATTTTTAGCATGCCAGCCCGCATGAAGCTAGCGTCCGCGGGTTTCGGGATTGGGACAACGCCCGAATCTCTTTCATCACCCTATTCCCTCCACCTCGCCGCACTATGAGTCTCCCAATATTTCACGATTGCCTGTCGGCTTTCACGCACCAGTTTACACTCCTGGATTTCTGGGTTGAATGATCGGTTTTCGGCTCGCTTGATTAGAACAACACCTCCGCGCCGAGCCCAATTCCTTGCTCGCGTAGGGATTCACAACGCCATTTCCGAGTCCACTTAGTCGTAGGCGCTTCCAACGGGATTGAGGGTTCGATGGAGGCGTCTAATTCCAGGACTGTCGGTGGCTCTAAGCCGTTGGCGGTCGGCGCTCCGGCCCCTTATGGCCGTGCTTGCGTGGATTGCGCGAGGAGCAAGTGTAAATGTATTGTGAGGACGCCTGGGGGGGCCTGTGAAAGGTGCGTGAGTGTTTCTAGAGTCGAATGAATCTTTCTGATCCATTCATTCCAAAAGCTTAATCCCTAGTTCCATGCACAACTTCATCACATGCTTAAGCACCATTCGGCCAATGATGACCACTTCTTCCACTCTGCAAGTCATCATAATATTACTTTTTACTTTCTAACTCTTTTTAGATGTCATCGGTTGAATCGGGAATGTCGTCCAGCGCCGACAGTTCGAGTAAAGCATTCTCGGAGAACAGCAGCGTCTAAGGCCATGCAGTTAGAGCAGAAGCTCGATAACATCGTTCAGCTTCTCAAAAACAACAATCAAACTCTCCCCGCTAACGCTGACTCGAGTGACGAGAGCCTCAATCACAGCTCAACAAAGGATAGCTCACCGTCTACCACCTCGTTTGCAGCTTCAACGCTTGGGTCATACAATCACATGCCGTTTGCAACGAACAGCTCTATGAACTACGCCCCAACTTTAGCACTTCCCGAGCCTATACCGCCAGATGGCGAAGAGTGTCTTCATGATTTTCGGACCCACAAGTTACCGTTTGTTCCCTTCATACACATTCCACCTAGCACCTCATCCGAGGAACTTTTTCAGGAGAGACCCTTCTTGTGGTACTGTATCGTGCTTGCCTCGACCAAATCACGCCCACAGCAAGAATCACTGCCGCTCAAAGTTCGAACCATGCTAAGCGAAGCAATGGTGATTGGACAAGAACATAACCTGGATTTGCTACTCGGTGTACTCGTTTGTGTTGCTTGGTGTGTCAATAATGTCGGTATTCTGTTCTTGAGCATACTAGCTAATCAACTTAAAGGTCCAACCCACCGAGTACAGGAGTAAAGAAACCGTCATTGGCAGTGTTCACTCAATTAGCGATATCCCTAGTATTTCAACTCGGCCTCAACAAACCTCCAGGGTCAAGTTTCCAGACGATGTTGTTGAACTGCAAGATAAATGCACCAGAAGCATCCAAACAGCTTGCCAGCGCTGTCCGGACCTTGGAGGAACGAAGAGCCGTGTTGGGCTGCTTTTTAGTCACCTCATTGTAGGTTGTCTCGGTGTTAAACTGCAACCGCTGCTTGCTAATTCAGTTCAAGCGTGTCTGCGTTCCTTCGATACATGGACCCATTGCGGTGGACACCCCATATGAATGAATGCCTCGACGTTCTTGCGGAAGTCAAAGAGCATCCGACAGACGACACCTTGGTCCAGCTGGTTAGGATGCAGTTAATTGTGGATAAAGCTGTACAGTTCTCTGCGCATTATGGAGAGATAGGGAGCAATGACTTTTCCCAGACACCACCATCTCTTTACAGACTCGCACTCCAAGGCCAGCTCCAGGAAATAGAGAAGAATGTTTCGGGTAGTTTCCAGCATGGTAAGCCCTGAATAAGTCTACTCATCTTGGTTCTATCCTCTTAACTTCATCACAGAGGTTATACTATTACATCTCCATAGCACTGCTCTCTACGTCAGCGAGCTTGGATCGTTGAAGTCAGCTGCCTCGTCCAACAATACAGACTATCAGGAAGTTGAATGTCTGTACGCCTCTCTACGCTCCCTCAAGTCCTGGCTCGACATATTCTTCACCATACCGCCTGCCAGATACACCGGACTTCCATTTTCCGTCTTTTCTCAGTTCATGCGCTGCCTAGTAGTCCTCTATAGGCTCTCAGCTCTAGACGATCCACTATGGGATAAAAACGTGGCCCGCAACACCTACGGTGTTGCTGATGTTCTTCGTATGGTCGCCACCAACCTGCTCGCGAGTGATGTGTACCCGAGATATGCGGAGACATTTGATGCAACGAGAGAAAGATGGGAGGCCAAGCTGGCTGCCTTGAGTTCCGCCCCGGTACGCGTCCCAGCCGTGCCGATGATGCCAATGACGGATTTGGAGATGCCGAATATCAGTATGGACCTACCAGAGAACTGGTGGGTGTCAGACGTCTTTTCTGCCTGGGATTTCTAGAACGCAGGCCAGGCGTGATCTTCACGCTAAGATGAGTCTATCGCAACCAGGCAATATCAGGATACTCTGTACGACTACGCAATGTACATTCACGCAAGCTCCGGATTCGGCGCCTGACAGGAAGGCTAGACCTCATGAGAACATAATGAGTCAACTCCTGTACAACGGAGCATAGTATGATATGCCCAGCTACGCTTGTCGAAGCACAGAATACATAGTACTGCCCTCGTAAGGCCGACTGCAGTTCATACGATAATCCGGGGGCGAGATTGGACTGTTGGGTATCGCATTGACTCACTTCGTATTTGCGCCCTTGGGATCGACAATCCTGGTACAACATTAGGTTAGATCAGCCCTTTTTCTTAACCAACATTCACTGAACAAAATACAGTTTGTTCTCGAAACAGTGAATCACTTTAATTCATACGCGGTTTTAAGCATACGAGTCGGCGAATCAGTTTACCGCTTTTGAAGTGAATGGAGGGCCGGTCGGCGCTTGGCGGCCCGACTTTCGACCGCAACTACTTGGATAGGCCTAAGTGATCAGTTAGCGTGCTAAGCGATGCGTCTCATTGGCAAAGTAAACGATAACTGGTGATCGGAGATCTCTATCAGGTCCTTTGCGGCGGCGATAACGGGGGTTCCGCGGGGAACCACGCCTCTTTTTTAGGCGCAAAGCGTACCTACGTGTTTGACTCAATTGGCGGAGATCACTTACTTCCTCGAATTTCGGGATTCAGAAACGCCTGAAATCCGGACGCTAGTCCTAGTTAGGTGAGCCATAGCTTCGTTTTCAGCATGCGAGATCTTTTAAAGATCATGGGAACCTGCTAACAGCCCTAGAATCCAAAATACATATCCCTATTATACTGAAATGTCCGAATTACATTCAGAGCACGTCTAATGCACGACTTTCCAAGCACATATCTTGACTACCATTATGGACACTTCCCAAGGACCAGACTATGAATCAGAGAAACGCAAAAGCGTGTCTACGCTTTCGTCGTCTCCGAGAGGCAAAAACGCAGTGCTGCCACACGATCATGATGACAAAGTGGAAAGAAACACAGAGCCTTCGACGCACTCGCCATCCGTGAATGATGAAAAGACAGAGACACCGCACGAGGATACCGAACCCCAGAAGGAGTACATCCTAGGCACGAAGCTCTTGCTCCTCATGAGCTCTGTGACGTTTATCTGCTTTCTTACGCTGCTCGATATCGTCATCATTGGCACTGCGATCCCTAGCATCACCGATGCCTTTCACAGCGTACCCGACGTCGGTTGGTATGGCGGCGCCTACACACTTGCCAACGCTGCTCTCCAACCAATGACGGGGAAACTATACACCTACTTTCGCCTGAAATGGTTATTCCTCATCTGCTTTGCGGTATTCGAGGTTGGGTCTTTGATATGCGGCTTGGCCACGTCCTCGAAAATGCTGATTATTGGACGAGCGGTTGCAGGCATGGGATCTTCAGGCCTCCAAAACGGCGCCCTAACGTTGATCAGCGCAGCCGTTCCGAAATCTCGCTTACCTGCCCTACAAGGGATTTGCATGGGAGGGGCTCAGCTCGGTCTAGTCATCGGGCCAGTACTCGGAGGCGCGTTTACTCAATACGTATCATGGCGATGGTGTAAGATCCCCTCCCATTCTACCCTTGTTCACCCCGGATTTTCTGGCAGTATGCTAACATGATTCCTTTGATCCTTAGGCTTCTATATCAACCTTCCGATTGGTGGCGTTGCCGCTGCCTCCCTCCTCTTCGTCGACGTTCCCGACCAGATACCCAAGGAGAAGTTCTCGATTGTCATCCGTAATGTCTGGGGCAAACTCGATCTAGCTGGATTCGTGTTGTTTGCGTCCGCGTCCATCATGGTCCTCATGGCCCTCCAATTCGGCGGCGTCTCGCACCCTTGGGACAGCTCGGTCGTCATCGGGCTGTTCTGCGGTGGCGGCGCTACATACATCGTGTTCTTCTTCTGGGAGAAGCGAATGGGCGACGTGGCCATGATCCCGCCCTCGATGATTTCTCGGCGCATCATCTACTGCGCCTGCATGTTCATGGCATTCCTGATGGCTGGCACGTTCCTCTCGTCCTACTACTTGCCTATTTTCTTCCAGACAGTCAAGGGTCGCTCGCCAACAATGAGTGGGGTCGATCTGCTGCCAAATATTATGGTCAATATTGCATTTGGGGTTAGCACAGGCGTCGCTAGTACGTTGTTCAGGCGGAGAGATGCGTCTATGATGAGTGTCTACTAACATCTACGCAGTCTCGAAACTCGGTTATTACCTTCCCTTTGGCGTTGCCTCCAGCGTTTTTCTAGCTATTGCCGCGGGGCTCTTCTCTACATTCTCAGTGCACACCCCAGAGGCCAGACAAGTCGGTTTCCAAGTCCTGCTCGGTGCGGGTCAGGGTATGGGTACCCAAATCGTGAGTTCCTCTCCACCTTTCCTTACTCCTACCTGATCTCGAAAATGCTCCCTTTTTCCCACATTGGCAAAAGACCCAATAAGCTAACACCCCCCGCTCAGGCTATCCTCGCCGCCCAGAACGGCGTCCCGGAGAGGCAGGTCGCTCTCGCCATCTCCTGCGTCATGTTCAGCCAAACCTTTATGGGCTCCATTATGCTCACCTCCGCGAACACGATTCTCAACAATTCCCTCAAAACAAAGATCCCGCAATATGCCCCCGGCGTTGATGTGCAGTTTGTGGTCAATGCAGGAGCGCGGGGGTTCAGGAAGGTACTCAAGGGGGCGGCTTTGGAGGGGGTATTGCATGCGTATGCGGATTCGATTGATCGGGTGTTCTATCTGAGTGCTGGTGGGGCGTGCGCTTGCTTCTGTGTTGTGTGGGGAGTGGGGTGGAACGATATCAGGAGAAAGCAGGTGACATCGCCGGCATAGGAGGGCTGGGTGAGGGGGAAGTAAGTGGGTAATGAGTGAGAGGTTGTTTATTTCTATGGTGATACCAATCTGTGGTCCAGCTTTGACATTAATAGGCTGTATAGAAGTCGGTCTCTGCATCTTTTCTTTTGTTAATGATAGTGGAAACATGAGGCGCTATATGTATATTAGGTACCTCATGTAGTATAATCCCCCTTCTCTCCTCCGATGTGCCTATGAGCATCTTCCTTTCCCATATAAGCAAGTAGCATGCCCATTCTGCGGCCTAAGCTGTGACCATCATGGGGTCCGCGCACCGTGAGTCTCACCTCAGTTCTAAGCCCTGTATTCGACGAGGAGCGTCCATGTCTGGGTCCTTAACCTGCCTCAGAAGGCCCATTGCCGGGGTTATATGCCTACCCGGTTCCAAGTCGCGGTTTCATCGATGGCCCGAGTACGGCACTGTTGACGAGGCTTGGCAGCGGGATGCGGTAGAAGCTAGAACTATTCTATCTGCAGCATGGACATGGATGGTCCGACAAGACGGCCCCTATGTCTCCACAGCCTCAACCGCCTGAAGTTGCCATAACGACCAGCGCCCGTTTCGCGCAGTCTCCTGTGCATGTCTAGCAGTGCTGTTAGACCGAGCGCGTCATAACTGAACATCGACATCCTCCATGTCGGAGAAATAAAGATCGACGCCATCCGTTTCGGCTGCACGCGCCCTGGTGGCTCTCCCCGAATTCCCTTGGCACAACACCCACCAGCCTCACCCAATCTGCGCGCGAACCCAAGTCAATGCTTCTTCGTACCACAACAGCGCCTTCGGCTCTGCACCACACCACTACCGACGGAAAGGCCTGGGAAACACACACCCTCACCACCGCTCTGGCCCTCAGTATCTCTTCATCCACTACCGCTATCGTAGGAGGGGGGCACCTAGCCCCCGCACCAAGGCTGTTAGAAAGAGGGGGAGGACTGTCGTTTGCCGGCAAACTCGGCGCTGCGATTGGAACTTTTACGGCATGCATACTACTTCTTGTAATATTCTGTTGTTGCTCCTGGGGGTCGAAAGGCGGGCCCTTTGGTAGGCCTGCTTCAGAGGTATCAGATGAGTCGTATAGCACAGTCCAGCCGCGACAGCGAAACCCACCCAGGACCCCTATTCCACCCAGGCCTCCGAGAATTCGGAATTCACCTAGAGCTCCAGTTCCACCTAGAGATCCAGTTCCGCCCAGAGATCCAGGCCCGCCAAGAGATCCAATTCCGCCAGTAAATCCCCAGCCTAGAGGCCAACGCAATAGAGGCCAAGTCGTCAGAAACCAACCCGCTGGAAACCAACCTGCGGGAGGGCAAGCTGCTGGAGGGCAAGCCGCTGGAGGTCCAGTCATTGGGGACCAAGCTACTGCAAACCGAGCGGCCAGGAACCAACCCGCTGGATCCCAATCTGCCAGCGCGCCCAGAGGTCCCGCAAACCCACCCCGCTCAGCTTCCTCAGGTAGTTCAGGGCGCCGACGGGGCGCCAGCAGAGGGTGGCGCCGCGGCGCAGGCGTACCTATGCAAACGCGCCGAGTTTCTCCTCAGGCGGCACCGGTATGTGTTCCTCTCTTTTTTTCTCCTAGCAGTCACTGATGCGCATGGAATGGTAGAGAGACCAGCCGGCCAGACCGGCGGCGAGGCTGTCGGTGAGAGAACAGATACGGCTGAGGGAGCAACAAGCACAACAAGCAGAGCCAGGACTACCGCTAGGCGCTCCAGCGCCTTACCAGAGCCAGGCAGGGTACTCACCAGCTGGGTACCAGCGGCCTCGATAACGACATGTTCTCGCAATAACGCTACCTTGTATATAGAACGTACGAATTTCACGTGGCTCGGCCAGTTACTTACTTCATCACGGGTAATTTTCATATCTAAATTTCAGATGAAAGCCTTACAGAGAGCGAGCACTAATGCACTCCTCTATGCTAATCAGACCGCCGGAAAGTCATATATTATCTTCATCTTGAACACGTGGCGTTAAGTTATCAAAATACACGAGAGTACAAATACGCAGGCGTGATGAGATACTCCCCACGTATTCTTGGCCATCCGGAGCCTGGCAGTCCGCTCCGAATGATGCCGATGATGATTGCAATCGTTAGGAACCCATGCTAAAAGATGGTGCTTTTCAGATGTCACAGCTGGGAACACCCTAAGGTTTCCCAGCACACCGGTCTCGCTTGACCCCTTTTCGATACGTCCAATGGGGTTGTGTTGATTTCAGCCTTATTGCATCCTATCGTGGCAATTTCCACCCGCCTGCCATCAGCTCACAGATAGTTGGGCTCAGATTGCGGACCATACTCGCAAGACCCTACTACAGGATTAGCTTGCTGACGACCCGATCTACCTATTTGAGTATCCGAGATTAGATTCTTGACCTTGCGGATCATGCATCAACACGTGACTCCCGACGGGCGGTCTTATCTCGCCTGCCGCATCGGGTAAATTTTTCTCCACACTTCGTCTTCCCCAGGACTTACCCATGACTTATCCGTGCACAAAGCGCCCTCGCAGCGCACCACAATGATAGCTATCCGTGGTGCAAAGCCACGAGGATGGCACTGGGATGAATCCCCGATGTAGAAACCGTGTTATCATGCTAAGGCCCGCCGAGCCATACAATGCTGCTCTATCTAAGATCACCCGCAAGCTGATATCTGGACATAGCGTGCGTCCTCCATGATAGAGCACCCCCATCCAAGCCACTTGTATTCCTATATCTATACAGGTCATGTTGCCATTGTTTTCCCTCGCATAGCTCAACTTGCCTTCTCCACTTGGTTGACAATACCAACTCAACGCCTTACTCCCAATCACTCAATACCACTCAACAATGTCACTGGATCTCGGCGACGATGCTGCCCGGCTCGACAACCTCGAGCTTGAAGCCGCTGGCTACAAGCAGTCGATGCCCCGTCAGTTCTCCCTCTGGTCTCTGAGTGCACTCTCCTTCACCCTGACCTGCACCTGGCTTGGGACCGGGTCATCCGTTGGCATCAGTCTGACGGAAGCCTCATCTGCTGGCACGCTATGGTCTCTCCCGATCGCTGGGATGATGACACTGGTAGTGTCAGCTGGAATGGCAGAGCTAGCATCTGCATATCCCTGTGCTGGTGCGCAGTACTACTGGTCGTTTATGGTATCAAGCGACGAGTACAAGC
Organism: Lophium mytilinum; assembly: GCA_010093605.1. Lineage (NCBI taxonomy): Eukaryota > Fungi > Ascomycota > Dothideomycetes > Mytilinidiales > Mytilinidiaceae > Lophium > Lophium mytilinum. The sequence goes on along the minus strand of MU004192.1, from coordinate 1,147,253 downwards.
CGTTCTTGTCTTTTGTGTAAGCTTCCACCATTTCAGGACGAAGAATACAGACACTGACTTTCGTGCTCTTCTTAGCAACGGATGGGTCAGCGTACTCGGCTGGTGGCTAGGAGCCGGCTCCGTGGCCAACTTCGTCTCATCGATGATCTTGGACATTGTGTACGTCTGGTATCCAGACTACAGCCAACAACACTGGCAGCAATACTTGATCTACGTCGGCCTCATTTGGGTAGCTGTGGCCATCAATGTCTTTGGCTCTCAATGGATCCCGCTTTATAATAAGTTTGTGTTTTTGCTGTCGATCGTTACTCTCACCAGCACAATGATCGTCCTTTTTGTGGTCGGTCGCCACCACCACGCAACAGCTTCATTCATATTCACGGACACCACTAGCAAAAGCGGCTGGTCAAGCGAGGGCTGGACGTTCATGCTCGCGGTTGGTAACGCTGTCTACTCTTTCTTAGGCAGTGATGGCGGCGCCCATCTTTGCGAAGGTAAACTTCAGTGAGCTTAAGCACGCGTGCTTCGCTAATTTCCTATCTAGAAATTCCACTGCCAGGGAAAAACGTCCCCAAGGTCATCATGTACCCTCTCCTCATGGGGCTTATTACTGCGTTTCCTTTTGCTGCTGCTTTGATGTACGCGATCACGGATCTCAGTGCTGTCTTAGCCACCCCGACGGGACTGCCTTTGATCGAAATTTACCGCCAAGGGACTGGTTCCAACGTTGCCGCATCGATACTGATGGCTGTTTTTGCGTTCTGTTTCTTCAGCAACTTGGTCGCTAACGGTGAGCCACCTGAGCATGGCATTTCGTCTTCGAGCCGGACTAACGCAAGTATCTAGCTACCACCGCATCGCGCACCCTATGGGCCTTCTCCCGCGACGGAGCCTTACCCTACTCTAAGATCTGGATGGCCGTCCACCCTCGCTTCCAAATGCCATTGAACGCCATGCTACTCTCCGCATCATGCATCTCGGTCCGCAACCCGCCCTCTCCCTCCCAGAAGCAGACCCCCAACTAACACCACTACCAGATCTACGGCGTCATCTTCATCGGCTCCACCACCGCCTTCTCCGCCATGCTCAGCGCCGCCATCGTCTTCCTCCAAACCTCCTGCGTCATCCCACAAGCCATCCTCCTCTACCGCGGCCGCGACAAAGTCCTGCCCGAGCGCTACTTCAGCCTGGGCAAGTGCGGCGCCGCCATCAACGGCGTGTCGGTCGCCTGGGTCGTGTTTCTCGACATCCTGTACTGCTTCCCGACTTCCATGCCGGTTACGCCTCAGAACATGAGCTACGTGTCCGTTGTGTCGACGGGGCTGGTGGCGTTTGTGATTGCGTTGTGGTTTACGTCGAAGAAGGGGAAGTTTGTGGGGCCGCATGTTAATTATGCGTTGTTGGAGGAGAGGAGGCATGCGGCTATTGTGGGGAGGTTGGAGGTTGTGGATGGGTTGAGTACGCAGAATAGTGAGGATGCTGTGGGGATGGCGCAGAAGTCGTGATGGGGAAGGGCTTTGATGGGTGGAAACATTTGTTGTTTAGTAGTGTGATTTCGTAGGCTCTTGTGGTGCTGAGAATTGTAAGCGGAGTTCTGAATATTTGTTATCTGCATGAGTGCTATGAGATGACATCGAAGATGGTGTTTTTGCTGGGAAGTCTGTGCACACTCTTATGACACTGCTTGAGGTGTCTCCGTAGCCTTTGGAAAATCGGGATGCGGTGTAAAATCTGTTCTGTTGGAGTTTGAGCATGTTCTTGAGTAATAGCAGGGTGCACACTTGGATACCAAGTGATGGCGTTGGGGGGCGGGGGGGCTTGCCTTGCGCTGAAAAGCTGTGTAGACCGCTTCACCACTGCATGTTGTCCTTCAAAATACGTTCATCAAGTTAGAACAGGAGAGATCAGATCTTCTTGAACAGTCAGTGAACCAGCTGGGCCACCTCAGACGTCGCTTTGCAAAAGTGTCCACATGCTTCTGAGGAGGTACCATTTGGAAGATCCTCTGCAAGCTCTGTGCTGGATTCAGCATGGCACAGTTGAGCACGCCTTTATTCGTATGTAGCCCGGGTTGGTACTGTCTGAAGTGCTTCGAAGTGGTATCAGACACCTGAAAGGACTGAAAATTCACTGTTTTGGGAAATTAGAAAATAGCTCGAGAAACCTCAGACGCCATCGTTGCGAGGTACCAACGATACAAACTTGAGATTTATTAGTTATTCTTGTGGTTATGCTGCTATACTACGATAACATTCGGGAACTTCCGAGTATCCACAGAAAGAAGGAAAAGAAAGGAGAAGGGGTATTTAGGCCGGTGAATGCCCGCATTAGCAGCCGGACTCCTCCCAGCCTGTGCACAGAATCCCATCCATAACCATTCCGTTCTGCATGATTCGCGCTCCCGTGGTATAGCTATACCCATTTAGGTTCAACTCATCATCCGTCAGTGTCGTGTCATCGTCCAGGATTCAAGAGTGGTAAGCAGACAGCGGGATATCCGTGTGCCGAACGAATTCTTCCAAAGTCATACGAGAATATCTCCAGCTTCCTTTCATCCCAGAAGCAGTTCCGAGACCATGGATTGATCTTCTCCGCTACCAGTCTGCGGCCAAACCTGACCACCGGTTTTGAGACCCCACCAGTAGACATCTCTCGTTGAATGCCTCCAATCTTTCCAGATGTCTTCGAGCAACTCCGCAGTGGCTTGAAAATGAGAAGTTCGGGATGCGATGTTCCAGTGTTCACAGTATTGGCGGGCAAAAGAACGGCTGTGCTCATCGCCGGCTTCGGACGCAGCGAGAAATATCGGCAGAAGTACCTGTTTCTGAATGACCTCTGTAGCCGGTATGCATCGGACATGGTCAAGGACAACACGGGATAGGTGACTGATCAATCGCAGTCCGAATGCGTCTTGCTTTGGAGTGAAAACACGACAGACATGAAGTAGAATGGCATGCCTCCAAGCCTCGATGCAATGGAATCGATTACGTCGCGTATCCGCATCCTCTTCCATATGCTCAAGGTCATCTAGATCCACATCCGCGTCGTTGACAAAGTTCTTGACCTCTTCAACGATGGCGTCGACTGGAGCGTGGTTGAACATCGTCCACTCCATCCGAGTCGTCTTTTCGTATATCCCTGCTAATTTTGCGAGACGGGCCATAGCCATAACGAGCTCCGGTGGGCACCCGTTCAGTATGAAATAAGTCCAGCCGTCGGTCTCGTCATACTCCATCAGCGTCTCCAAGTATGCGATAGGCAGGCGGGGCTCTTTCCTTGCGATGAAAGCGATGGTGACATCCCACCTGCACAAACAGTTGTCAATATAGACCTAAAAGTTCATCAAATTGAAAGGCGCTACCATACCAGACAAGCATCGCCAACTGCGCACGAATCCGTGAGTTTCCTTGACATTTTTCCACTGGTCCAGCTTGCTCAAGAAGTCTCCGTGCGCCGTTGAGATGCACTCCCCACATACCACGCGCTGATTGGGTTATCTGGTTGGGAGACTTGTCAGCCTACGAATGTCGCCATGATGGAGAATTGTTACCTCGAGATTAATTAATATTAAGACTGTGTCCAGAAGCGGACGGAATTTCGATTGCGTATTGCCTAGAGCCTGACTAAACAATTGGATTGCACTCGATCGGTGATTGTGCATTTCAGTCATTAAAGCAGCACAGTCGTTCTTTTTGGCCAGATGCTGTGAAGAGAGGGCGAGAATCGCATGTAGGAGAAAGGCAGAACTTTGGGAACGATTTATACAAATGCGGAACGGATTCGTAGAGCAATCTCTGCTTAGTGGCATAACGCAAAAGTCCTCGTCATCTAAATATTGTCAGCTATAGAATTAATAAAGCATGCTACTTAACAATAGAGAGGATCACTAACACATCGCGAGTACTGGGCTATATTTGTGAGCTAAATCTCGATAAGGAACTCCGACAGCGAGTGGGAATTGTTCTTCGTAAGTGACTTCGTCGGTGTTTTCTTCGTTTGGAAACGTGAAGCCCTCTGATATTAACCGGCTTTGTGCAAAGTTGGAACCACCTGTGACTAGCTGAAGGCCTTCCGCAACTAAGTCTTCGAGGAATCTAGCGTCATTGAGCGACGGCGAGCTTAAATTCTGGGGTAAAAGTGTATTCGATTCGGGTGAGTCGTGCCAAAAGTTGTCACTTGTCGTATCGTAGGCTGGTTGGGGCATTTCTACTGTAATGTCTGGGTTGGATTCAAAGGACATTAGGTGTGGTAGGCGAGATCCCAAAGCATTCTCGTGTATAAACGGCCCGTCATTGAGCTCCGTAAGGTCGCCATATACCGAACCTCCAGAGCTAGACCCAGGTTCGGAAATGATAGGGTTGACAACAGTCTGCGGAGCTGCTGCCACAACAACATCGACCTGATCGCTTAGATGAAATGGACGAAGGCTACCTATCATCGTCTGCTGGTCGGAGTTTTTTGGCTTGCGCTTTCTCTTGGGACGGCCTTGAATGAACTTGAATTCATGGTGCTCTTTGGATGACTGTCTCTGCCGTTTGCGGTCCACACTCGATCCACTGCTTGGAGACGACTGAGTGGCGTTATCGGCGACTGCAAGGCCCTTCCAAACTAGATCCATGGCAAAACCACCACATTTCTGCCCAGCTGCAATGCAGGTGCCACACCAGGGACGTTGGCGATCGCAAGGCTCTTTCGATGCTGCGCAGGTGTGGCAATCAATCTTGGCGTAACCGAGGGAATTTGTCCGATGACCGGAATTCTTGGCACCAGATCTCACATGCTGGACGGATGCCATTTGAGGCGAGAAACGTTGGGCCCTCTGCTTACGAGGTGGTGGGTGTAGATTAGAGTTACAGCATATGCAGAGTCTCGTTTCGTGCCTAGTGTTGAAAAGAGCGGCGGAAGACGCGGGAGGCTATGTCACCCCATGCTCTATGCCGCTAGCTGATTTGCATTTGGCGGATTGAGATGGGAGAAATAATGGAAGGATGAGAGGATGAAGCATCGGGGTGGATGTTGGAGAGGGAGTTGCACGATTTCACCGATAAGCAAAGAGGATCTTGCACCAAGCGAACTACGGTTAGCTTCATCGATGGGGAACTGTGACTAAGCTGCGTCATAATTTGGGGTACAAACTCATGGCATCGATGTCTCTGTTCTTTTCATCTCAAGCGTGATAGTATATCGCCGAGAAGTGGTATTTTCAAATTCCTCAAAGCTCCCAACCATCAAGCGGAAATCGGAAGCTCCATTGCGCATCCACCAAGTCTGGAAGAGGGATATTCTCGACGCGTGTAGTTTTTGTTTACGGCCTCTACAAACGAGCGCGTGTTGACGAAAGTGCTTCCTCTATCAAGGCTACAGCAGCCTGCGCGCATCCGTACGAAGACTGGTATCCGGCCCCACCGGCGCCATAGTTGTGTACCACCAATACTTTGTCTATGCGCTCCTTTTCGATTCTCGTTCCGCCTTGTCGAACAGGTCTCAATCCAACACCGTGTCTGATGATGTCAAGGTGTTCGATTCCTCTTCCTCCTGTCAGCTCAGGACACAGCTTCACTGCTCTCTTCATGATCCTAATGGCCAGATTAGGATCGACCTGGGACTCCCAATTGCCTTTCTGGTAGGACCCGCCCAGGATCGTGCCGCCGCCTGCGGCTCTTGTCATGACATAGCATGCCTCGCCATCTCCATCGTCGGTGCCGGACACATCAGCCATCCTGTCAGCAACATTGCGGACGACCACAATCTGCCCTCGGGCGGGAATAACGGACTTGTCCTCAACGCCGCCAAGCGTGCTTGCCATGAGGCCGGTGCAATTGACCACGAGATCAGCCTTGCTTGAGGGGTGGATTCCGGGCAAGGACGCTTCGGAGATGTGCTTAAATACGGCACGTTTGAAGGTAACACCGTTTTTGAGACACTGTGAGACCAGCCAGGGAAGGTATATGGCCGTGTTAATGCAAACAGAGGTGAAAGCTGTTGCAGAATCGATTTCAGGGCTCAGAGTTTCCTTGGGAAGCGAACGGAACTAGGAGAGACGAATGAGTATGGGCATGATGTCTGAACAGCCAGGGGACAGCTCACATTCGGCACAACGTCCTTGAACCATGGGTTCGGAGACAGTAACTCAGCAAACCAATCTGCTGTTGCAGAACCAATGTCCTTGGAACGACTGAAGATCTCGCATTCTTTAATCTAGTCAGCAATCTTTAATACAGGAAAAGGTAGTGTATATCTGGACGTACCTTGAAAGTGCACGCCAGCCTCAGGGTGGTTCCGTGCTAGATCTTCTAGGGGAGGCCATGTGTTCTTATCCCACTCTGCAGCCTCAGTACCACGAACCGAAACACTAAACGCAACCTTTGTCAAATGGCTTGTCCCTTGAAAGACCTCATGGATGACCAGTCATACTTACGGCATGTAATTTGCTCCCGCCCAGGGTGATGCATATTCGATATCATAGTCGCCAGGCATATGTTTGGCAGCTACTACGATCCGGTATTGGGGATGTTTCGACAACAGCAATGCTGTCGTCAATCCTGCGACTCCAGCTCTGCGGACAATCTGTGTAAGTCAATTGAAAATTTAGGGTTTGCGCGTTGTACTTACCCTATCACAACAATATTCTTCTGCGCCATGATGACTCCGACTTTCGTCTTTTGCTAAGACAATACTAACAAAGCCAAATAAGTTCGACTTCCAGGGCAAGTCTCAAGGTCTTAAGAGTAGCAGCGACCGGTTCAGACCTCACAGTCACACGAGTGGGACAATCTTCTTGGTGAAGAACGACTCTTGGTGTTCTTGAAAGCTTCGAAGGGCGAGAACGCTGACACAATGCTACACTAAGAATGCCCATACTAGGCATTCGCAGCCGAAGATGAGGGGCACGACTGTTGGAACGCGCGCACGCGTTTCCACCTCGAAACTATCAGCAATTCCCCTTTCAGTGTGTATCCTCATTCATCCAATTACGTTAAGTTGCCATAAACGCTTATCATGATTGAACACGATCGCCATTGACGCAAAGGCCATGGTAGAGTTACTGTACAACAGTGGCTCTATTACTAGATCGGGAATTACCCTTTCGGGAAGGCGAGTTCTACCCCACCAGATAAGCAACTTCCAGAGAGGGGCATACTTAGTTGTGCACTAGGGTAGCTATGCTTTATAACGACCCTGCTGGAACGACAAGTCTTGAAATAAGACCCCTCTCTAAAAGTTCAACACTCCATTCTCTTCTTAAATATATCTCCAACCGCCATATCAACGTCGGCCCCCCAACTCTGACATAGCAAACATCTTATTTTGGGCCTTCAGCCAATTCCAAAATTGTAGTCAGTCACTGCAAGCCTGACTTGACCATTAAAATTCACTTGTAAGTCTTTAATTGAATGTCTATGCTTGACTTTGGTGGTTCTATACACCGCTCGAGTCCAAAGTTAACGCTTACCCAGTACGAATCCCATATTTCGACTTCGCAATGACTACCATGAAGAAGACATTCGCAGGCTACAATTCCCGAGACGGCGTCCTCCAGGGCAGCAGCAATCCCTACGCCCGCGGAGTTGCCTGGATATCAGGAGAACTCACTCCCCTCGCCGAAGCCCGCATCCCCCTTATGGACCAAGGCTTCCTTCACAGCGACCTCACCTATGACGTGCCATCAGTCTGGGATGGCCGTTTCTTCCGCCTCGATGACCATCTCGACCGCCTCACCGCAAGCTGCACCAAAATGCGCCTAAAGCTCCCGCTCCCAAGGGAAGAGGTCAAATCGATCCTCATCGATATGCTCGCTAAGAGCGGCATCCGTGACGCCTTCGTCGAGCTGATAGTCACGCGCGGCCTGAAAGGCGTCCGAGAGTACAAGGCCGAGGACATTACGAACAACCTCTATATGTTCATCCAGCCCTATGTCTGGGTCATGGAGCCGGCTATGCAGCTTGAGGGAGGCAGCGCCATTATCGCGCGGACTGTGCGACGTACCCCACCTGGGGCGATGGATCCGACGATTAAGAATCTGCAGTGGGGCGATCTGACTCGAGCAATGCATGAGGCGAGGGACCGTGGTGCTGCGTATCCTTTTCTCACGGATGGCGATGCGAATGTCACCGAGGGGTCGGGCTTCAACATCATCTTTATTAAAGACGGTGTTCTCTATACACCTGATCGCGGTGTGCTCCATGGAGTTACCCGAAAGAGTGTCATCGATGTCGCGAAGGCAAATGGTGTTGAGGTTCGCGTCGAGGTGGTGCCTGTGGAGCTTGCGTATCAGTGCGATGAGCTGTTTATGTGTACGACGGCTGGTGGCATTATGCCTATCACGAGTCTGGATGGGAAGCCGGTGAAGGATGGCAAGATCGGCCCCATCACGAACAAGATCTGGGATGGATATTGGGCTATGCATTATGACCCCGCTTACAGCTTTGAAGTCAGTTATAAGGCTGGTAGTGTCAACGGCACAAAGACCAACGGCACCAATGGTATTCACACCAATGGTAACTGAGTGCTGCGAAGGAAAAAGTGGCGCATCTTTCATTAAATTGCTAAGGTTTGTTTCAGTTTTGAATGCAGATATTTGGCAGGTTCTTTCAATGTATTCTGAGAATTTGGGAGACTTACTTGGGCTGCCCCCGAGCTTGTTGTCTATCAGTTTAACAACGTCGCTATGAAGAGCCAATAGCTCGCTATACAATCTATAAGCATGAGTAGTCTATCAATTAGGCATGGAAATCATCTACACTCCTTCTGCGCCCAGTATGCATTTCGAGAAAGCCTTCACCCCTTCACTTCTGCCCCTTCAACGCCCTCCCAATCGCCTCATCCAACCCTTTAGCCAGCACGTAAATCGTCTCCAACCTCACACACTCCACCCCCTTCCCCTTCGCGGCCCTTACTGCGTTCCCTACAATCGCCTCGACCTCCATTCTCCGCCCCTCCCTGACGTCCGCTAACATACTCGGCTCACTCCCCACCCCCTTACTCGTATCAATCCGCTTCTTAAACCGCTCCAACTGCGCCGTCGCCACCTTCTCATCCACCTTCTCATACCCATGCGCCTTCGCAATCGCCACAATCTCCAACATAACCGCGAACACGAAGTCCGTCGCCATCGGCCCATCCGACGACGCCATAAACCGCACGTCCGAGGAGCGCGTCAGCGCGCAGATGGGGTTCCACGACCCGTTAACCAGCAGTTTCGCCCACCGCTTAAACTGCACATCCTCCCACACCTCTGCCGTCCCGCCGCCCGCGCGAATCAGCTCCGCGAAGCGCTTCGTAGGGGCGGACGAAGCGGACGAGGGGTACGCGCCGAGCTCGAGGCGCTCGATATCGCCGTGCTGGATGACGCCGGGGGAGGTCTGCGTTACGGGGAGGTAGACGACGCCGCTGACGATGGGGTTGGTGGGGAAGGCGGTGGTGTATTCGGCTTCGATGTTGATGCCGTTTTGGAGCAGCACGATCACGGTGTGGGAGGGGGTTACGGCGGGTGCGATGAGCGCGGGGATGGTGTTCGGGGTGACTTTGCTGCAGATGACTATATAGTCGAAGGGCTTGACGGGTGAACCGTCATCGAGGGTGATGGCGTCGGCGCAGGTGCGCGCGACGCGGGGCGTGAAGTGGAGGGTTTCGCCGAAGATTTGGGGGGAGTGGATTGTGAAGCCGTTTGCTTTTGCGGCGGCGTAGTTGGAGCGGCATACTGCGGTGGTGTCGCAGGTTTTGGAGAGAAGGTAGAGATATACAGATCCCACGGCACCCGTGCCAAAGAGAAGAACACTCGGGCGATCAGTCATAGCTAAAGAAATTGACTTGGAACTGATGTGTAGACTGTAGATGAAAAGAAGGAAAGGGTGTTGCTCAAAAATGCGGGTTTTCAGTCTGCACTCTGCTCATTTACCTCTCTATCTATTGACGTGAATCATCAATCAAAAGGCGTGCGATATCGCTCTTCTTTCCGTCAGTACATCGTCTACGTGATCCTCTTTAGGCTTAGAGTCAAACGGGAATTATGGGCTTATCAAGCCGCCCCGCTTTTTTGTTTCTCAAGCTTCACGATGTTTGCTAGAACGACTTCTCTTCAACACCACGACATGAGCATTATCTCTACACGAAGCCAAAGTGTGGCTTCTAGATCGCTGATTGCATATGCAGCCTAGAACTAGTGAGTCACAGGATCGCGCGTTACGGACGTATGCTCGTATCCAATTGTCTTTCACTCTGTGCGCGCGTCGTTTAGGCTCGGCCGAGCGTGTTGTGTCTTCCTTCTCGAACATATACGTAGTATAAAGTTGTTTCTTTGTCGATTTCTAAACATGCAGCCCAGTGAGTTACCGGATCGCGCGTTATGCCTAGGGAGTCACAGGATCGCGCGTTACGGACGTATCCTTGTAGCCAATAGTCTTCCGTCATGTACGCGCACCAGATCCCCGCGAACCTGTTCCCTGTACCACCAAATCTGTCTTTACGTGCATTTGCTCAATCGGTCCCGAAATGCTTCCTAGCGGAGTTCCGTCGTGGAGTTCCACATCATTTGAAGCTCGGCCGGGCCTGGTGTGTCTTCCATTTCCAAGATATATGAAGTCGTGTCTTTGTCAATTCATAGATCAATTGCTTACTATCCATTTCAATCTACTCTATATTGGCTCTTTGATCGTCTGATTTCAGAGACACACAATCCACAAGAAAGAGTACTATCACCATTAGAATGTCATCTCCGAGCGACCTTACCCTGGAGCAATCCAAGTTCAAAGAAAGCAACATACCTGTAGAGACTACGAAGATAAACTCCATGCTGGAAGCAATTGGCCGTAAAGGCCCTCATTGGCACGAAGTGGGACCGGAAAAGTATCAGCAAATGCGCGAAGCGGGCGAAAGCCCATTACCTCCACCCATCTACCTTCCTGAAGCTCAAGAAGCTACTATACCCTCTCGAGACCCGGGCCGCACGATCCCTCTTCGCGTCTACAAGCCTGACGATGGTCGACCGAGCCGTGGCATCTTCCTCCATTTCCACGGCGGTGGATTCGTCCTCGGGAACCATCAATGGTATGCTTCTTACTCCATCCCCCTCCTCAGTCTGCCTCCCAACTAAGATCTCCTCAAGCCAGGACCTCACCCTAAAGCTCTACGCCAACTCCTGCCATCTGACTGCCATCAGCGCCGGCTACCGCCACGCCCCCTCCGTCCCCTACCCCGGGCCCATCCACGATTGCATCGATGCAGCCGAGTACCTCGTCGACCATGCTATTGCTGACTACGGCGTCCCTCTTCTCTTCATGGGTGGTGAGTCCGCTGGCGGATGTGCCGCAGTGCTTTCCGCTTTCCACCTCATCCGCTCGCGACCTGCGCACAAGCTCGCAGGCCTCGTCCTGCCATTCGGCTGGTTCGACATGTCGCTCTCGCTCCCCTCAATCGCGACTAGCACTACCGTTCCGCCTCGCGTCATCAATCTCGCGGAGATGGAGAAGTTTAGAGATGCGTATTTGCCGGGCATGGGGGAGGGGGAGATGAGGGGAGCAAAGGTGTCACCCTTGTTTGCTGACTTCAGCATTGGGGAGTTGCCGCCAGCGTTGCTTCTCGTGGGTAGCGAGGACCCGTTGGTGGACGATACATTATTGATGGGGGTGAAGTGGATGGCTGCGGGCGCGGAGGCGGTGGTGAGGGTGTGGCCGGGGTGTCCGCATGGGTTCACTGTGTTTCCTGGCTTCAAACCGGCGGCGGAGGCGGCGGAGATGGTAGTTGGGTTCTTGAAGGAGAAGTTGGAAACTCTAAAGGGCGTGTAGCCCGGTAAGGTAGCTTGTATGCTTTCACTGATCTCTGGTTACGCTCCTTTGTCACGACTAGCCTCGCGCTCCTGATAAGATCTGTTGGTAGCACATTTGTGTTCAATAGGCACAAGCGTAATCAAGGACAAGAGGAATTATGTGGAGATTGAGCACAAGAATGCGGTTCTAGTCTGATATGTGCACGGCCGACCCAATATGGCTTAGCGGGCTTAGCGAGCCACATTGTCTCCAGCCGCGAAGGTCAAAAATATAATCGCTATCAAGATTACGGCTATACCAGTAGATTTGCAGTAGTCTGCCCTATAGATTGGACAGGCACATCTTTATTGAACCTAGATACTAGGGCTATGTAGCTGTAGAAAGGGGTAAAGTAATATTCCTTCTTAGAGTCAGCTGATTGGAATGATTGAAATCTAGGGCCGATCGGGCAGTACCATAGAAGAAACTGCCGCAATTTTCATGGTGCTACTCCTATCTTAATAGCCTCCATATCGATAGAAATATATAGAAGTGAGATAAGGGGGCCAGCTGGTGGCGCTAAAAGTATACAAAAAGCGACTACGCCCTCCTCACGGATTTGCTAAGCTTGCTTCCTAACAAAAGTGAATTGATAGATGATCTAGTGAATATGAAGAGTTGCTCTATCTGTGACCGGGTAGTCTGTACTTGTCACCTGGCGGTGTTGGCCCTTTCCCCGTGTAGCCGCTTACTAAGCAGCTGTATATCTTTCCTTCTCACGGCCTGCTGGCTTCCGCACCAAAACCCCAACACAATACATTTTCTCTTACTGCATACCGAGCTCTCACAGCGGCGATAGCGCCATCAATTTTTGCCGAGTCTCTTCATGAGCCGTCTGGCCCTTGTTACATCCCCGTCAACAGGCGATAGAGCCTTCAACGGAACATCGTCCACTTCACGAAATCCCGGTAGTTAAAGCGTGGGGATTTGCGTGGCAATTTTACGTCATCAATGCGATGTTAATAGATTGAGGCTGCGTCTTTGAAGATATCAACCATGGAACAAGTGACAGGCTGACGTGGCGGGGTGGAGACCATAAAATTACCCTGGATCGACTAATTCTAGCCTTTTCATGGACACATTACCATCCACGGGACTTGTAGTATTTCATATAGCCCAGAGGAGCAATGAGCTCACTCTCTCACGATCAACAATACTACACCAGCTTTTGACCCCGCTCGATGTCTAGATTCCGACTCATTGTGTCTGGGTCACAAGCGGCAACTTGCATTCCTTGGGAACTACCTTACTGATGGCCGTACCAGTTCTTTTTACCACTCAAACGGTCATTATAGAATGGTATCTTCCAATCAGTAACTGCAATAGATGGGAACGGATTCGACTGATCTATTTTAAGTCCACGCGACCCACCAGATATGGTTCTGGAGCTCCGGGATTTAAGCGACGTCTATAACAGGTATCTTCGTAAGTAGGCTTTTCTAAGAGATCTAGTAGCTTTTCGCAAATGTGGTGCATTTCCTGAGCATAGCATAAAGCTCTGGACCTTCCCGGGTTGCGAGCCTTTCCATTTCGCTCCAATATCAGATTCAAAGTCTCGGACCTCACATCATCCTTCATACGTGAGCATTGCCCAGTCAACATGAAGCACCTCCGAATTCCAGTGCTCGTCTTTTCCTTCACCTCCTCCGTCCTGGCCGGGCATGGCTGTTACGGCAGCGGCGAGCACGCTTTCGCCCAGGACCTAGCTGTGGCTAGCCTATTCAGCGTCTGCGAACACATGATCAACTCTACGGGTAGCGACACTTTCGACCCACTTTCACCAAGCAGAACTGCGTGCCGCACCTATCCACAAGTCGACTTTTCAAATGGTCACCCATCATTCAACGATAACACCGACAAGGCGTGGTTTTTCGAGATCTCTATTGCAAGCGACAACAATGAGAATGGGTTCAATATGAGGGTAAGCGATTGTGTGAAAGAGTTTCAGCATGCGATCAAGAAGTGCAAGCACGGCGCGTTCAGGAAGGTGGGCGTATGGCGTTACAGGTAGGTTGCTATGCCGCACCCCCCTATGAGGCATTTGGCTAAAACATGAGGTAGTGCGGACCCAGAGTACAAGCAATGCCCCTTGGTATGGTCGGATACTATCACGGGAAAAGTGATCGAGGCCGACAAGGACGACGAAAAGGCCAAAGCCGCTGCGCGCAGCTGAGCAATCTGGAAAGTAATTTTCACAGACGACGGATTACGTTTATTGTTTTTGCCTTGGCAACCTAATCTAATACGACCGATGACTATGTCGTCTGTGATGTCTTTGTAGTTAGATTACTTTAACGCGCTAATATACGCATTACCACGTACTACTTCTCATGCCCGTTCCTGCTTAGTGGTAAGAAGAGGTATCGGAATACCAATTGCTATGACAGACCCTCCTCACAGAGCCGCCAGCCTATTCCCTTGCGAGAGTGAGAATGATATGCCCCTACTAGAATTCGGACTGACGGATGATCTAGATAATCTGAATTGCTTTATCTGTGACTGGGTTATCGGTATTTGTCACGTGGCGGCGATAGCGCTGTCCAATTTTGCCGAGTCTCTTCATGAATCGTTTGGCCCCTCGTGCCTCTGTTCCACCCCCGCCAACAGATCTTTCGACGACACATATGAGGCTCTCAAGCATCTTGCATGGAGTAGGTCATTGAGACTTCCCATCCGGCCTGGGAAACAGGCCATCGTCCAAGCGATTCGACGGGCAAGGCCTGGATCCCGCGCTTGCATCCTTCCGCAAAATTCTTGAATCTTGGAAACGCAAAACAAGTTGGGCATCCACGATTCATCTGACAGCTGGTGTCTTTGCACACCTAATGAAGAGGAGAGCACATTCTCACTGACTCACTGACGTTTGATTGATACCGAATTGCTTGGAAGCCGTAGGTTTGTTGCTTGAAAGTTCTACTTAGAGGAGCCCTAGAAGGGTACTTTGTAGTGGTCGGTAAAGATCAAGAAGAGACATCATAATGTCAAATATCATGACGGTCTGGGCCCTCATTTGACAAGTCACCCCGCTAATCCGAGTCGTTTATCACGGCGCCCCCCACTACTAGTTCGGAGTGTCCCCCGAACCGGATGGTCCCTGGAGGTTCGAGGTTAGCGGATGGGAGCGGTCAAGTCTGTCTTCCTATTGAGGAGCGCAGGCCGCCATGAAGAGACTGGTATCGTAGCTGAATCCACAGACTGCCACCTCTGCTAACACCAAGATGCTTAAGCTGTCCTTCTAGTCGCAGATTGAAGAACACCAGGTCCCAAACACAAAATTCTGTCGCCGATCTTGCGGCTTGTTACCCACATCTGCTGGATCCGCCAGGATGGGCACATGGTGGCTGCAGCACCCTGCCGTGGTGGGCCTCTGCTAGACGATAGCTGCATATGGTACGAGATCTGGGCTAGGAACTTCAGCCACTGTCGATGATTGGCACTGCCAGTGGTGGTAACGAGCGGTCTGTCGCGGGAGCTGGAATTCGGAGTACAGTAGTTGACGTGCAGAGGGCAAAAGACGAAACGCCATATGCTCCCTTTGTTCTCCCCCACAAGTCGAGTTCGTCCCTTTTTGCGAGCCTTGACGTCATCGGCCTCTCCGACGCTGAAACCACCACAGCGCGGCCACCTCACGACCGAACCTGCATCCACTACTCGTCGGCCACCTGCAAGTCTAGCCGCGCATCCCAGCAACCTCCAACTCCTCCAACGCTCCGCGGGGCCTCGAGCCATGTGCACACAGCCCATCTTCAACTTCATTCTTCGCTACTTCTCCTAGGTCACGGGAGACACGGCGCACGTCTCGTCCTCGCCGCCAGCCATGGACGAGACGCAACCCTCTGCTGCCTCGTCGCGCCCAGGCATAGCCAAGAAGATCTCGGACAGCTTTCGCGAGCGCGAGTTCTACAGGTAGACCCTTGCGAGGCTCCGTCACGACTCTTCCACTGCTGACGATGCCTCTCTAGATATTACCAACCATCGGATCCCGCGAGTGGTGACCGTCGCCGACCCCCGTCACTTCCATTCACCAAGCCCGATGCACCTGAGGTCCCGACTTCCGTGTGTGCTACCAGCGGTCCCGTCCCCTCGGATGACAAGGCTCTTACCGCTTTCGCTCAGCTCGGTGCGGTCCGACTGGATGCTCGACGATGCATGCTATCGTTCTTTGACCGGAAGAATCACTACATCATGGCAGAAGCTACCCGAACTCTATCACTGCAGACTGGAAAAGCCTTGGACCCCAAAGACAGCATAGTTTGGGGCGAGACCATGTTCACTAAGGGCAATGGGCTCTGCGATTATACTGTCAAGATGGCAATGATGCAAGAGGCTACTGATTCTGGCAATATCGACGTCACATCCTTCATCGTAAACGACTTGACTTTGGATGACCGCTTCAAGGATAAACCATATGTCCTTAACGAGCCACGCGCACGCTTCTATGCTGGTGTTCCTATTCGGAGTCCCAATGGCTACAGCATTGGATCTTACTGCATTATGGACGACAAGCCCCGGAACGGCCTTCGCACTTACGAAATTTCTTTCATGCATGAAATGGCAGATACCGTGATGCGCCATCTTGAGATGATGAAAATAAAGGAGCATCATAGGAGAGGAGGTGTCATGGTCAGAAGCTTAGGCTCCTTCGTGAAGGGGAACGACACTCTAGAAGATTGGTGGCAGGACCCTAGCTATCCGTGGTCAGCGTCACCCAACAAGCAGTCCCAACCTCGAGTGGTTCCTGGTTTACCAGTTCAATCCAGTGTGGAGTCCGAATATAGCCCCGATACGCAAGCGCCTTCACTGGCTTCTACAGTGCATTCGAGAAATCCGTCCACCGCAGCCACAAGTATCACGGACTCACAGCCAGACTACGACGCAGAAACGCAGCCACTGTTCCCCACCATTTCCGAGGAATCTGTGGCTGCAGAAACACAACCCTTACAAGAGCAAATTCTTGCACCTGATGTGAAGTCCACCTTTGGTCGAGCTGCTCGTATCGTATTAGAAGCGACTGAAGCTGATGGAGCTGTCTTCTTTGACGCCAGCATCGGAACTTTCGGCGGATTAGTAGAAGAGACTCTAGACCCCGAACCACTCACAGAAACACAAGATTGGCAGTATGATGGTATCACGCCAACCGTCGAACGCGCCGATCCACTATTGCAAGTTCAACCATCCGACGACGGTAGTGTTGTAGAAGACAAACTTTGCGAAGTGCTCGGATCTTCACTCGTAGGGTCTAATTATCCCTATTCGATGAAAGAGAAGGTTCTTAAAAGCCTGCTGCGGCATTATCCACGTGGCCATATTTTCAGTTTCGATGAGCATGGCCAGTCATTCGAAGACATGGGGAGCGATCAAGCAACACCTCCTCGACTTCCCGCAGATCAAACATCCTCCTTGAAGGCTTCTCAATATTCTTCGAAGATGACGAGCTACCACAATCACCTCATGAAGGACGTGAAAACACTCCATGACATGTTCCCTGACGCACGCAGTCTCGCGCTTTGCCCTATGTGGGACTCGCACAGGTCGCGATGGTTTGCCGGCGCTGTTATCTGGAGCACCGATCCTATGCGCGTATTCACCGTTGAGCAAGAGCTCAGCTATCTCACAGCATTTGGAAACACTGTGATGGCTGAGGTTGCGAGATTAGATACGACCCAGGCGGATCGAGCTAAAGCAGATTTTATCTCCTCCATCAGCCATGAGCTCAGGTCTCCTTTACATGGCATCCTTGGCGCTTGTGGACTAGTGTCAGAAACCAAATTGGACCCTTTTCAGGTCAGCATGACGCAGAGCATCGAGTCATGCGCGCAGACTTTGCTCGATACTATTAACCACGTTCTAGACCATGCAAAGATAAACAATCTCGGGAATTCAAAGTCGGCAAATGATATTATGAGTCTAATATCTGATGTGGATCTAAGCAATGTAGCCGAAGAAGTCCTGGAAACAGTATTTACAGGGTACAATTTTCAGAAGAGTGCATCGGCCGTCCTCTCGGCTCCGGACACTACTCCTAACGAGACCTTCAAGATTCAGCATGCCATCGCGGAGTCCCCTGCCGGTTTGCTAATACCTTCGCAAGATGCTATCAAGCACGAAGTAGCAGTGGCTGTTGAAGTCAACAAAGCGGACAACTGGATCTTCCAAACTCAGGCTGGAGCATGGAGGAGGATTTTGATGAATCTTTTTGGGAACGCGTTGAAGTACACCGAGAAAGGGTTCATCAAGGTGAAGCTCCAGGTGAAGCCGACGCCCTCGGATGCACTAGGAGACGAATCAGAGCTTCGACTTGTTGTCACAGATTCGGGGCGAGGGATGTCACCCGAATACATCCGAGATCGACTTTTCCATTCGTTCGCGCAGGAGAATCCTTTGAGTCAGGGCACAGGGCTCGGCCTGAGTATTGTGCGCAACATAATCGATTCGTTGGGAGGCAATATCGACGTCCAGAGCGAGCTTGGTAAAGGCACCAAGATTACTGTCAGCTGTCGGCTGAAGAATGTCACACCGTATCCTGGCGCGCCAATCATGCCACCGGACAACATGCTTTCTGATGTCTTTAGCCATTCAACAGGCATGAAGGTCGCTGTTGTAGGCTTTGACGAGATGACAGACCTTGAACCGGTTCAATATGCACCGGGCAAGCTTAAGCATGGATCTGTTGGCACAATAGTCAGAAAATCTCTCGAGAGTATCTGCAGAGAGTGGTTCGGGATGGTCTTGGTACCATGGACTAGCTTGGATGCCACTAAACCAGATCTTTTCGTCGCTACTGAGCGGTGCGCAGCTGCTTTGAGAGCACAGTTTGAGTCGAAAGCTGGACGACATGGTAGCACCCAGAGTGCTCAAGTGATCACAAAGCCTCCTCCCGTCATCGTACTCTGCAAGGCCGCATCGTCAAGTCATTCGAGCAGCAACACAGTAGCACCAGCAAAGTACGAGCAGGTGTTTGAACATGTTACCCAACCTTGCGGACCTCGGAAATTCGGAAGAGCGCTATCTTCATGCCTCAATAGACACTCCGAGAGCTTCAACGATCAGAACTCCCAGTACGCAGTAGCTGGAGCCGAACCTGCACAGAGCCTCACTAGCGAAGGACTCATGGATGTGCCATCACCGTTTGCTGTGCTCAAGTTGGATCCATCGACGAAAGTCAAGACCTCAACCGACTCGAAGTTGGCACACCACGACGTGCCTACTAATCCATCTTCTCCTGCTGTCCCGGTCTCGACAGCTAAGATACCAGCCCCACCGCCTAACCACGTCCCACTCCATGTCTTGGCAGGTTAGTAAGATATCATGCAAATGATGAAGATTAGAACTAACAGTGTGACAGTTGACGATAACTCAATTAACCTGAATCTCCTGCGGAACTGGCTTCTGAGGCTCAGTCACCACCCCATCACGGCCACCAACGGCGCTGAAGCAGTCGAGAAATACAGTGCTCTCAGCAATACCGCCACTTCTAGTGCACCTGAATCAGCCACCAATTTGCTGGTCTCTGAGGCGCCTCGGTTCGACGCAGTCTTCATGGTAGGTTTTTGTTCTTTGCCTTCATATTGGAACACTGGAAAACTGACTTGAAACATAGGACATCTCCATGCCTCATATGAATGGCATGGAAGCGACCCGCCAAATCAGGGCTCACGAACGCGAGTTTGGACTCAAACCTGCGAAGATCATAGCTCTGTCCGGGTTCGACGGCGCGCAGGCAAAGCAGGAAGCATACTCGTCCGGTATCGACGGCTTCCTCACCAAGCCTATCCGACAGCGTGATTTAGAGGCAGCGTTGCGGGACGTCGGGCCAGGGGATGAGAATGAGGGCTCGGAGGGAACGGTAGTGGAGGGGGCGTAAGGGTGCACGGGGGGCTTCGGCCTGGCATGAGGGTTAGGATTTTTCATAGGCCTTTGGGCCTGATGTGGCGTTTCATAGCGGGCATAGCGGGCATAGCATGGTCTCCGGAGTATGGGAATTCCCTAGCGTGGGAATTGGGCCGCTTTATACCCCATAGTGCTGTAATGCGAGAATTGGCCTGGTCTTGAATGCGCCTTGCATACTATTTGACACTATTTGACAGGCCTCAACGAGCTATGTATAGTCTGGATAGAAGTAAATTTATAGGCGCTGTGAATTGGCGCATATTCAGTCTCTGCGTTTCGGTAGTACTAGGATATCGATTTGCTATTAGCTTAACGCCGTTTAAGGTGCCTTAAACTATTCAATAGAAACATAAACGCATCGTTTTAGCAACCCTAATAGCTTGACGGGCTACCTTAGACGCTGGTAGAGAGGTGCACACAGTAACGGTTAAAATGTCTGTTACCGCCGTTTAAGGTGCCTCGAATCTATCAAAAAAAATATAATTTTATCATTTTGGCAATGCTAATACCTTAACAGGCCACCTCAGACGCTGGTACACAGGTATACATACGTATTGCGCGGCTGAACTATATTTTACCGCCGTCTGAAGTGCCCCAACCTACTTAATGAAATAATAAGTATATCTATTTAATAGCCGCAATAACTTGACGTGCCAGCTTAGACGCTGGTAGATGAGTGTATACAATAGTCCATTGAACCGTCTTTTACCGCCGTCTGAAGTACCTCAAACCGCTCGGGGAAAACGCAAGGCGTTTATTTTGATAGTCCCGATAACTTGCCACGCCACCTCAGACGCTGGTAGATGGGTGTACACAGTGGGCGGCTGGACCATCATTCACCGCCGTCTGAAGTGCCTCAAACAGCTCGAGAGAAACAGAAACATGTTTTTTTGATATTCCCGATAACTTGCCATAGCCCCTCAGACGCTAATATACGGGTTTATACGGTAGACGTCCGAATCACCTTTTACGTAGAGGCCTAAAGTAGACGGTCTGTATTATTATCGCCGAGGAAAGAGATAGGCCTAGATATCCCCCCTGGCCTTTCTAATCTTGAGAGCTACGAGATGTAAAGAGCGTAATACTGTTACTCAGAGTCATGGAAGAATCCAGGCTCTAGATAGGTTACTACCGTCTGAAGTGCCCTGAATCACTCAATCGTAACAGAAGCCGGTCATTTTAATAGTCCCAATAACCTGCCAGAGCCCTTCAGACGCTGGTAGATGGGTGTACACACTAGAGGTGCGATTGATTCTTAACGGGTTTTTGTAAGTATATTGAAGCATTACGAGCAGCGGTGGAAAGGTGCAAGTAGGTGTTGATAGAGCAGTATGGTGCCTTGCCAAAAGTCTAAATACAGTCGCTTACCACCGTTAGAGGTGCTCTAAGATATCTTAATGGTTTTTTAGAAGATCTAGAGCCCTTGAGAGCTTATACTAGAGCAGTTTCGCACGCTGACAGTCGACCTACTTGCCGCCGTTGGTGGTGTTCCAGCGCAATATTATAAATCGAGACGAGATGTAGAAGACGGCATGCCCGAACCTTGTACGGTGCCTTAATTCAAGTCTATATAGAGTCGCTTACCACCGTTAGAGGTGCTTCAACGCATCTTAATAATTCTTAGAAGATATAAAGTCCTTAACAGCTTAAACCAGAGCAGTCTCGCACGCTAAAAGTCGACCTACTTACCGCCGTTGGTGGTGCTTCAGCTTATTACTATAAAACGAGACGAGCTGTAGAAGATGACATGCTCAAACTTGTGTCCTAGTATACTGCGTTGATAAAAATCTAGGCAACCTCTCACTCCGCACCGTTAGAGGTGTTCTAATGCGTTCGAAAGGATTTAAGAAGACATTAATTACCTGAGAGCTTGAATTGAGAAACTCCGCCTGGTGACCGTGAGCCTGCTTGGCACTGTTTGTGATCCCTTAGCACCTGATTGTAATTGGCACGAAACAAGAAAGATAGCCTGCCCGAAGTTGTGTCTTGTTACTACTAATGAGAGTTCGGGTGATAGGAGGAGCTTCGGCTAGACTTGCCCTCCGCGATTCGGCGGCCTCAAGATCAAAGTGGCGGCCTGGACCTATCATCTTCTCGTCACATTCACTAAGCAGTTCAACATCCGCCTCGCTCTTTATATCCAAGAGTCTGCCTCCTTTCTACTTCAGGCCTGCGAAAAGTACACCCTAAAGCCTGCAACTACACCAAGCCTAGTGTTTGCTTTCTTCTCATAGTCATTACTTTCCTCAGCCCCTCTTCACCATGGGCCATCTCATTACGTTGGCGACATGTTCTCTCAATCAATGGGCTTTGGACTTCGAAGGCAACACTGCCCGGATTATCCAGAGCATCCAAGAAGCCAAAGCCGCTGGCGCTAGTCTGAGGTGTGGCCCTGAGCTCGAGATCTGTGGTTACGGTTGTCTTGACCACTTCCTGGAGCAAGACCTATACCTCCACTGCTGGGAGATGCTAGAGCGCATCCTGACAGACAAGTCATGTCAAGGGATCATTCTTGACATTGGAATGCCAATCCTTCACCGGAACAACCGCTACAACTGCCGTATCATCGCTCTAGACTCCAAGATCTTGATGATCCGCCCAAAGCTCTGGCTCGCGAACGACGGGAACTACCGCGAAATGCGATATTTCTCACCTTGGGAGAGGCCTCAACATGTTGAGGAGTACTACCTGCCCCGCAAGATCCAACTCATTCAAGGTGCGGTCAAGGTGCCCTTCGGAGACTGCGTTCTTTCGACGCCGGACACATGTCTGGGTTTCGAAACTTGCGAAGAACTCTTCACGCCAAAGGCACCTCATATCGACATGGGTCTAAATGGCGTTGAGGTCTTCACTAACTCTTCTGGATCTCATCACACACTCCGGAAGCTCGATGTCAGAATGTCTTTGATCCTGGAAGCTACTAGAAAGAGCGGCGGAATCTACCTCTACGCAAATCAGCAGGGATGTGACGGCGACCGCCTCTACTACGATGGCTCTGCTATGATCATCATCAATGGAGATATTGTTGCTCAAGGAACTCAATTCTCTCTCAACGACGTTGAGGTTGTAACCGCGACTTGCGATATTGAGGAAGTTCGCGCATACCGCTTTGCTCCTAGTCGGGCGCTTCAAGCCATACAAGCTCCAACGTATCAGCGCATCGAGACCAACTTTAGCCTCTCCTCTGACGCCGACGACATCGATCCTTTCATAGCCCCTTCACTAAAGCTTGCCCCAAGGTACCACACACCGCAAGAAGAGATTGCCATGGGCCCAGCCTGCTGGCTATGGGACTACCTCCGACGTTCTAAAGCTGCTGGATTTCTCGTACCATTGAGCGGCGGCATTGACTCATGTGCTACGGCTGCGATAGTCTTCAGTATGTGCCGCATCGTGATTGAAGCTATCAAAGCCGGAAACGCTCAAGTGATCGCGGACGTTCAACGCATCGCTGGTGCGTTTGAGGATGAAGGTTGGCTTCCTCAAACTCCGGAAGAACTGTGCAAGAACATCTTTCACACCGTCTACATGGGCATGGAAAAGCAGTCCTCGGTCGAGACACGCAGTAGAGCACAACGCTTGGCTGCTGATATCGGTGCTTATCATACAGACATGAATATCGACACTGTCTTTAATGCAGAGAAGAATCTCCTTACGCAATCGACCGGCTTTGAACCTCAATTCAAAGTTCATGGCGGCTCAGCGACGGAAAACCTCGCGCTCCAAAACATCCAGGCTCGGACGCGCATGGTCACTGCCTACTACTTCGCACAGATGTTGCCTACTGTTCGAAAACGACCCGGTGGTGGCTCGTTACTTGTCCTCGGTTCTGCCAACGTCGATGAGTGCCTTCGAGGTTACCTGACGAAGTACGACTGCAGTAGTGCAGATATCAATCCCATCGGCTCTATCTCCAAGACAGATCTCAAAGCTTTCATCGCGTGGGCCAGCGATGCTTTCTCCCTCCCTATCCTAACCGAATTCATCCACGCCATTCCGACCGCAGAATTGGAGCCGATAATGGAGGACTACGTGCAATCCGACGAAGCTGACATGGGCATGACCTATGACGAGCTATCCGTCTTCGGCAAGCTACGAAAGGAGGCCAAACTCGGTCCCTACGGCATGTTCCAACGACTGGTGCACGAATGGAAGGACAAGTGCTCGCCACGGGAGACTGCAGTCAAGGTCAAGAGATTCAACCACTTCTATGCAATCAATCGGCATAAGATGACCACTATGACGCCCGCGTATCATGCTGAGGGGTACAGTCCAGATGATAATAGGTTCGATCTGAGGCCGTTCTTGTATCCTCCATTCTTTGAGAGCTGGTCGTTCAAAAAGATTGATGATGAGGTAGAGAGGATTGAAAAAAGGGCCGCGAAGTGATTGGGGACTAAGTTTCTCCTCACTTTCCTACTGGTTCGGACGAGGCCATGTTACCCATAGCGTTATCACCATGTTGGCTTTCTGATGTTTTGCAGATTACATTATTTGGCGAGGCCACTCTGGGAAGCGCTGTCTAATGACGACTTGCTTGATAGATAGAAAATACGAAGGATCTTGAAGTTGAAGGGCCCTTTATACTTGTACTACTTCAAATTCACCATTCGGTTCTGTATCCGGTAGCCCGGATTGGCGTGTATACTGCAAACTCTGCAAGCACATGTTTAAACACAAAAGTATTGCATATGATGACTTGGTCAAGTACCCTTGGTATTTCTTCGAGCATCCCTAAAGTCACTCATAGTTATAGCGACATCGCATTAGTCCGTCCGAGTCACGTGATATATCCTGACTGCTCAGTTTCATTCCGAAGCATTTTTTGACAAAATATGTCCACGAGACTCCTAGAGCTTGAGGCAAAACACCTACCAGTTTAATAATCCCGTTTATGATTACATTCCACTACGCAGCTAAAAGCGACGCAAGCCGAAAATTATCGGTTTTGGACCGAGGAACCGCGGAGCATTCCCCACGTTCTCACAGCTCCGCCCGCCAGAGCCTCTCATAAACCACCAACAATGTGACGACCCTACCCGCTTTCTTCCCCCCGAAAGCCAGTCCTTCTAATTTTTTTCTTTTCTCCCAAAGCTTTTCGACCGTGCGTATACTCTGCAGAAATGTCTTCAGCAGCTTTCCGCAGGATGACTTCCACCACCGCGAGCACCCGCCTCTCCGCCGTCCAGCGCCACTTCAGCACCGCGCGCCCCGCGCAGAAGGAGATTCGCGATGCGTATATCCTCAGCGCGGCGCGGACGCCTACCGGTGTTGTACGTGCTCCCTTCCACCCCTCAAACCTTCCCTTTCTTTACCTAGAGTTTCAGAAGCTGACTATGTCCCCAGTTCAACGGCGCCTTCACCACCGTCCCCGCCCCCTCCCTCGGCGCAACCGCCATAAAAGCCGCCCTCGCCAAAACCGCCCTCCCCATCTCCAAAATCTCCGCCGTCTACATGGGCAACGTGCTCTCCGCAGGCCTCGGCCAAGCGCCCGCGCGACAAGCCGCCATCTTCGCGGGCCTACCGACCCACGTCGAAGCAACCACCATCAACAAAGTGTGCTCCTCAGGGCTAAAAGCCGTGACCCTCGCCGCGAGCGCGATCGAGCTCGGCCACGCCGACGCGCAAATCGCGGGCGGCTTCGAGAACATGACGCGGGTGCCGTACTACCTGTCCCGCGCGAGCCAGCAACCCGCCTTCGGGGACCAGAAGCTCGCGGACGGGCTGGTGGGCGACGGGTTGTGGGACGTGTACAACCAGATCCACATGGGGAACTGCGCGGAGAACACGGCGAAGAAGTTTGAGATTGGCCGCGAGGAGCAGGATGCGTTTGCGGTGCGGACGTACGAGCGGGCGCAGGCGGCGTGGAAGGCGGGGCAGTTTACCGAGGAGGTTGCGCCGGTGACGGTTAAGGGACGGAAGGGAGAGACGGTGGTGACGGAGGATGAGGGGTATAATAAGCTGAAGCTGGAGAAGCTGCCGACGCTGAAGCCGGCGTTTGTGAGGGATGGGACGGGGACGGTGACGGCGGCGAATGCGTCGGCGTTTAGTGATGGTGGGAGTGCGTTGGTGCTCGCGAGTGGGGAGATGGCGAAGGAGTTTGGGAAGGATAGTCGGGTGTTGGCACGGATTGTGACGTATGCGGATGCGGCTGTTGGTAAGTGCTTTTGGGAGGCTATTGAGGTGAAGCCTGTGCTGACGATGGTGACAGATCCGATTGATTTCCCGATTGCGCCGGCGGAGGTTGTGAAGAAGATTCTTGCGCAGTCCGGGCTTACGAAGGAGGATATTAGTGTTTGGGAGTTCAACGAGGCCTTCGCTGCGGTCATTAAAGCCAATGCGAAGATCATAGGCCTCACCGGTGACAACGTGAACCCAAGGGGAGGAGCCATCGCGCTCGGTCACGCACTGGGTAGCTCTGGTAGCAGGATATTGGTAACGTTAGTGCACCAGCTCGAGGTTGGTCAGTACGGCGTGGCGGCAATCTGCAATGGCGGAGGAGCTGCCACAGGTATCATTGTACAGAGAGTCGCACATGCAGACTTATAAGCCGGATGGAAATTTGAATCGCATTTGAAAGCCATTTTGGGGGAAATCAGAGCATCTTGCCTGGAAGGTTGGCAGAGATATCCACTGCTATGTACATAGACGCCAAAATTGAAGAACCAAGACTATAATTCATCCAATGAGTATTTTGCAACGTGTGGGGGAGGAACAGAGACCCAAACCATTGTGCAAACTTGAACCTTCAAAGCCTCAAATCCCATCTCTCGAGCAGTAGATTGAATTACTAGATCCCGAACCTGAGCCTGCAGATCTCTTTTGGCGTTTCTTGATGGTGTCCGGGGTGGCTTGGGTCATTTTGGCCTGCGACAAAGATCTTTTCAAAGTGCTGCGATTGAGAGACTTGGAGAGAACCCGAGTTCCGGCAGCGCTATCTTGGACTTGCTCTGAATCGGTCGAAGCCCAAAGAGCGGTATTTGAGGCCGGATTATGAGCTTTTGGAGCAGCCTTGGGTATAGCCAGGCCACCTGTATTAGCGGTAGACGCAGCGCAGAACGATGGCCGATCTGCTCCGTTTTCAGAGGCCGCGACGAGTGGAGCCATTTCAGGCTTCGAATTGAAGGGCGTTTCTGACAATCCTGGCCGTCCTTCCGGATGTTTGAAGCTCCCGGAAAGGTCATAGGAGGTGGGTTCGTGAGAGCTTCGACTTTGAGCCGCGTTCTGGGAGTGAGTCGAATTGGTGCGCACAGGGACTTGAGTCGTGGACAGGCCACCAGAGAATATGTATTTGATAGGCCTATTCAGCTGAGGAGCGCTGGCAAAGGAGAGCTGATGCTCGTCTTGGTACACGGGCCGACCACGATTGGGTCTATTAGTCCGGATCATGCCCTGACGATTGAAGTCGAAGGCCCAGTATTGGTATCGCTCGCGTGCGGTGTACGCTTTGTGGTTGAGAATCGTGTACGCCGCCTTGTCGTCCAGATACACGTGGCGAGGCGGTTCATTTTTGGTCGGTTCGATCTCGTCCGCCACATCTCCAATGAAAAGCTTCCATGTTGGGTGGCCCCATTTGTTGAGGAAGGACCTCATAAATAATTCCCGGTTTGGATCCCCATTTCCATCCGCAGGACGCCAAATCGAGCGGTCCCGATTACCGTCAGACATGATCGGCGGGCAATGAGGAGCATCCAAGATTGCAGGATCCGACACGACTGATTCGGCACGCTTGTAGGGCATCTTGGGCAGATTCTTGGCGCCGTCAGGTCACCTTCGAGGTGATTTGTGAATGAGCAGAGTGATATACTGAAGGAGCTAACTTGAGCTCCGAGGTGAATAGGATAGGAAATTGACCCAGAATGAAGAGCTCTGAAACTAGATGAGGTGAAAGTGGGAGATGCCATGAGACTGTCTAGTCAAAAGTGACCTTGGAGTTGACTGATCTTGGCAGAAATTCCGAGATGTTTGAGGTGGTGATGGCTTTGAGAGAAGTTAATGGATAGCTTTGAGAAGTCACCTAACTGGTCGAGTGGATCCAGAATACTGGGGCAGTCCGACAGCAGAGTCGTAGAATTGAGAACTTCTGGCAGCCGGATAGAATGAGTCCTCGAGGCGATGCCCAGATCGAAGAGGGATCTGGAGAGCTTCCAGGTAGCCTTCTAATCAGCACGACTAGAGTCAGATGCTGAACACTCAGTAGCAAATTTGAGGCATGTCGAGCTATGCTGTCCCAAACTGCTCTCGTCCCAAATTCTTCCGGGTATGAGCTGTCAGCTGGGTTTCGTGAGTCTACCATGTGCCAGTCATGCCGGTGTCTTCGGCAATGCGGTCTGACATTGAAGCTACGAGGAGGTCTCCAGCGTCGTGACAATATCAGCAGGCGAGGTGGTCAACCGCTTGATTGACGTTAGTGAGCTCGAGGTTAGTTAGATGAGATGTGATGTGAGTGTGAGGAGCTATAGAGTGATCGCATTCGAGACCTTTTTGTAGACGCGACGTCGTTGTAGTAAGTTCAGCGGAGATGTCGCAGCTGTTTTGATGTTGACGAACTCATATGGGGCTACTCCCAGACCAATCACAGCGCTTGCCAAGTCCCTTACGAGGTCGCCTCAAATCAACGTCCATCGTCGCATCATCGAAGCCGACCCGCCGCAAACCTCTCCCCTCTGCTCTATCAACGCCGGAAGGGCCTCAATTGCAGCTGAATTAAGCCCAATACTGGCCACCATGCTCGCACGGCATGCCCCCTCGTCGCAGTCGCTGAGCGCCGCCTCTCACCGCGTCCTTCCGTCCGCCACTGCCGCTTCACGACTCTCTACCGCCCAATCAATTCCCTCTCAAAGGAGACGATTTGCTACCGTCCAGGAGGGTGCCCCGAAGAAGGTCCATGGAGGTCTAAGGGATCAAGACAGGATATTTCAGAACCTTTACGGACACCACGGTGCAGATTTGGCTAGTGCTAAGAAATATGGTGATTGGCATAAGACAAAGGAAATACTGGATAAGGGCCATGACTGGGTTGGTGTCCATGGTAGAAAATTAGACGGGTGGACTCATAGCTGACCAGACTTTCTAGATAATCTCCGAGATCAAGGCTTCCGGCCTCCGAGGTCGAGGTGGTGCTGGATTCCCCTCGGGCATGAAATGGGTATGCCTGCATCAATTAAATGCCACGACCAATGCTGATGTCTGCAGTCATTCATGAACTTCAAGGACTGGGACAAGGACACCAAGCCGCGCTATCTCGTTGTCAATGCCGATGAGGGCGAACCCGGAACATGCAAGGACCGCGAAATCATGCGCAAGGATCCCCACAAGCTCCTCGAAGGGTGTCTTGTAGCTGGCCGTGCTATGAACTGCACTGCTGCCTACATCTACATCCGCGGCGAATTCTATCACGAAGCGACTGTCCTCCAACGAGCTATTCAGGAAGCTTACAAAGACGGTCTTATTGGGAAAAATGCTTGCGGATCCGGCTACGATTTTGATATATATATCCACCGTGGAATGGGCGCCTACGTTTGCGGTGAGGAGACCTCCCTCATTGAGTCTCTAGAGGGGAAGCCTGGGAAGCCTCGTCTAAAGCCGCCGTTCCCCGCTGCCGTCGGCCTTTTTGGATGCCCTTCTACCGTCGCAAACGTCGAGACCATTGCCGTAGCCCCAACAATCGTCCGGAGAGGAGCCAACTGGTTCAATTCATTTGGTCGTGAGCGTAACTCCGGCACCAAGCTCTTCTGTATCTCTGGTCACGTCAACAACCCCTGCACCGTCGAGGAGGAGATGAGCATCCCGCTCCGCGAGCTAATCGACAAGCACTGCGGCGGTGTGATTGGCGGCTGGGATAACCTGAAAGCCGTCATCCCCGGTGGATCCTCGACGCCCATCCTGCCCGCTCACCTGTGCGGCGACCAGCTCATGGACTTCGACGCCCTCAAGGACGCCCAATCCGGTCTCGGCACTGCCGCCGTTATCGTCATGGACAAGTCAACCGACGTCGTCCGCGCCATTACCCGCCTCGCCAAGTTCTACCACCACGAGTCGTGCGGGCAGTGCACGCCATGCCGTGAGGGCTCAAAGTGGACGCACCAGATCATGCAGCGGTTCGAGAAGGGCATGGCTCGGGAGCGTGAGATTGACATGCTGCAGGAGTTGACCAAGCAGGTCGAAGGCCACACCATCTGCGCATTGGGCGAAGCGTTCGCGTGGCCGCTGCAGGGGTTAATCAGGCATTTCAGGCCCGAGTTGGAGGCGAGGGTGAAGGGATACAAGGAGGCGCATGGTGCGGAGGCCTTTGCGGGAGGATGGGCCCCGGGCTCGGACAAGAAGGGCCTGCTGATTTCGCCTGGTCAGTAGTGTGAGCATACTGTATATTGCATCTTGTTTCGTTTGTTTGTCTTGGTCTGGTCCCTCAAATGTGCATATTTATCTTAGTGGGAGGACCTTGACTTCGGAATGGCGATCTTGCGTGCTGCAACGTGACTATGGGTACAATTCTCGATCCTGACCCGGGTATCAATTACCCTCGAATTACTCCCAGAAGCAACTAGAACGCTCAAGGCGTGGCCACTTTGAAGGCTCCGTGGTATCTAGAGTGAAACACGCGGCTTGGTTCATTCCATCCGCTCGATGTCCTCGTTCCACTCCAACAACTCGATGCTCTCTTTTACCACGTCGCATACCCAACGCGTCGCGTTGGACCATTGAGCCCCTCCCTAAACCAAACACGCAATCAATGCCTCCACCCAAAAGAGCTCATCCAAAACGCCAATCACACCAGGCTGGACCTAAACACCGTCATACAAAACTCTCACATGAAGCTGGCATTTCTTTCACTGCTCACCCCAAACAAATCCCTACAAACTCATCCCGACTAATCGCCCCGTCCCCGTCCATATCAAACTCCTCAATCATCGCCTCGAGCTCCTCGTCCTGCAGCCCCTCGCCCAGCTCCCGCGCGACGCGCTTTAGATCCTGTACCGTGATGCTGCCTTTGCCGCCTTCGTCGAACAGGTCGAAGGCGCGCAGGATCTCCTCTTGCGGGTGGCGATCACGGATCCGCGCGGCCATGAGGGTCTGGAAGGAAGCTAGAGGGAGGAGCAGGCGCGGGGGAGGCTGGTAGGGCTGTTGCGACGAGCCGGCGGCGTTCTTCGACTTTGACATCGGCTGCGGGTTGGAGGGGACGCCGTGGGCTTGGAGGATGCTGTGGATCTCGGACTTGGGCAGGTCGAAGCCCAGCGCTTTCATGGCGACTTTGAGCTCGTGGTAGTCGATGTGCTTGTCTTGGTCGAGGTCGAAGAGGTTGAACTGGGGCGCGGTCTGGGGTCAGCGTTTGGGCTCTCAATTCGCAGAGTACAGACGCGCGAGTGAGGTACTGTGGATTTGGGGATATTCAAAGGGTTTGAGGGGTTGGGGACGTACGGCTTCGACGATTTCTTCCCGCTGCTCTTCGCTCAACTCCCCCAGCTGGTTCTGCCCCGCCTGCATAATTCGCTCCCGCTCCTCGCGCTCCCGCCGCTGCGCCTCCAGCCGGTCCGCCTCGATGCGCTGCGCTGTCTTCCCCGAGGGGCCGTATGCGGGCGTGTTGAAGGTGTTTGGCGGGGCGGAGGAGGATGCGCCGGCGCGTCCGAGGCCGGTGGTGTAGCGGGAGGGATAGCTGGGGTGGTTGGACGTGGCCATTGGCGTTGTGAGCGCGGCGGAGAATGGCGCGTAGAGTCACACCCCGTTTCTGGGGGGGCAAGTGATTATGTGTATGGGGGTTCTTTGTGATGAGGCGGGCGAACAAGCTGTGTCTGAACTGGCAAGGTTTCGCGTCGTGGTCGCGCTGGTGGTGGAAAGCTTAGCACGGCTGCAGCCGAGGGGCTAGCACTGAAGCGGACGGCAGTGGTATGCCTTCTCGGCATCCAACATCTATCTCTATAACCGAGCGTTCTCAAAAAGGAGGGGTGAGGCCAGTTCCTTGGTCGCATCTGCTGCGATTATTGGGCGGGCTGGCGGTGCTCCGATCGCGCTGCGAGGCCGCTTTCCTGCGGTTGGAGCGGGTGAGGAGAGGGTCACCTGAGGCCCTCACAGCACGGCGATATGGCAATGGCGGGCACTGCAAGTCCGCTCTTCTTACCAACCCGCGTAGAGAGGAACCTTTTGCGCTACAGACCAGGGCCTAGACGGTCCACTAGAAGGACGAGTGTTTCGAAAAGACCGTTGGTAGTGTGTGCGGGGCTCAGCAACGTCTTGTCTCGGCAGGCAGCAGCAGGCGCGACTAGGTAGCCGTCAGGCAGCGAATACAAGCCAGCAATAAAGACGCCCCGGGCTGCCGCAGCGAAGCAGTCCAGAATACATGATCGTTACTGAGGAAGTTTGTGCCGTCGTGTTGCCGTGCTGCTGAGTGAATGCTTTCGTGATTGGCCCGAGTGCGCTGTCCACGTGACGCAGCCAAAGCCAAAGCCAACGTGCGCTCGCCTCCTCCCCCAAGCCCGACCTCTCTCCCCATTCCTTTCACCTCACCCCCCGTCTCTCCTTCTCTGCCCGCGACGGCCTATTTAATTCCTCGACCCCGTCATCTCCACGGCGGCTAGAGCGTTTCCTTGTCCTTCTTCTCTTCTCACCACCAGCGACGCGAGCCAGCGTTGTCTGACTGGCCTCTTCGAACCCCCCAGCGCAGCGCATCAACTAGCGCGTCGCGCACCCCAAACATTTCCGCACCACAACCTCACCCACTCCCACACACCCATCCGCAAACCGCGCCCCTGACAGCTTCCTACATCCACGCCCCGGCGTAGACAGTCGCGAGCATGTCGGGCTTCGGTGGGTTTGGCGGCGGCTTCGGCAACACCAATAACCAGCAGCAGAACACCAGCTTCGGCGGCGGCTTTGGTTCTAACAACAACTCCAACCCAGGTACGTGATCATCTCACCTTTTTCTATGCATTGCCCCCACAGCATCGCCGTCGACCATTTGTTTTGGATGATGGGCGTCACCAGAGCTTTCGAAAGAGCGACTCTAACTCGACTTTCCGATATCCAGGCTTTGGCTCAGGTGCTTTCGGCAACACCGGCGGCGGTCTCTTTGGCAATTCCAACACCAATGCGAACACTGGCGGAGGCCTATTTGGCGGCAACACGAACACCAACACTGGAGGTGGCTTCGGAGGTACGTCGACGATCACCAGCCGCATTGTCCTTTGCGCCGTCTTTCCACTCTCTTCGACCATCGCCTTCTGCATTGTCAATTTGCTTCTCCGTCATTCCACTACACTCAATGGCTTCTTACGGTCTTGCGCGTCATCTTGGACGCTTTCACTCTCTGACGCGATTCGGATGCGGCTTGACTTATATGTGGCCTCATTCACTGACTTTTGACTCTAGGTTTCGGTAATAACGCCAACAACGCTCCCAAGACTACGTTTGGTGCCTCGCCCTTCACGACATCCACGTCAAACGCTCCCCTATTCGGAGGCGGCGCTACATCAACCGCTGGCGGCGGTATGTTTGGAGGAACCACGGCGAACAATCAAACCACGGGAGGATTTGGGACCAACACCGGCGGGGGTCTCTTTGGTCAGCAACAAAACAAACCTACTGGGTTCGGTACCACGAACACAACTGGCGGCGGACTTTTTGGTGGTAGCAATACGACAGGAGGAGGTTTCGGTCAATCTGCTGGCACCACCCAACCTGCCTTTGGCGGCGGTTTCGGCGGTGCGTCCGCGGGACGTGAACCGAACAATGGCACAGCAAGCACGCCGTTCGAAGCTGTTATCGAGAAAGATGGCACTAGCGGAACCCAGCATTTCCAGACCATCACCTTCCAGCCCAAATACATGCCCTACTCCCTCGAGGAGTTGAGGCTCGTCGACTATGCCCAAGGTAGACGTTACGGCAACCAGAATGGTCAGGCTGGAGCATTCGGTCAGAGCAGCGGCTTTGGGGGAACCTTCGGCAATACCAATGCTCAGACGAACACCGCTGGAAACACTCAAGGTGGTGGACTCTTCGGAAATACCAACACCAATACCACTGGAGGATTCGGCGCCGCCGCCAACACCGGAGGTTTTGGTGCTACTAACAATGCCACCACTGGTGGTCTCTTCGGGGCAAAACCTGCCACTGGTGGTCTCTTCGGCACAGCTGCCACGACCGCGCAGTCAAGTGGTGGGCTCTTTGGAACCGCCGGAACTGCCAATACTACGGGCGGCTTCGGATCCAATGCCACTGGTGGCTTTGGCAGCACCAACACCGGAGGAGGCCTTTTCGGCCAGCAAAACCAGACTCAGAACAAGCCTGCATTTAGTGGATTTGGGAGTACCGCAACTACGGGCGCCGCAGGTGGATTTGGGTCCACTGCCACCCCAGCTTTCGGGCAACAGAACCAAGCTTCTACTGGTGGAGGTCTCTTCGGAAGCACTGCTCCGGGCACATCATTCGGCGGTGCCCAACAGCAACAGAACACAACAGGTGGCAGCTTGTTCGGCGGCGGAGGCGCATTTGGCCAACAGAACCAGCAACAACCCCAACAATCCCAGCCTCAGAACCAGGGCGGTGGTCTCTTTGGTGGCTTTGGCAACACAAATACCCAGCAACAAGCGAAGCCTGGACTTTTCGGTGCCAGCACGACGGCGAATGCGGGGACCTCCTTGTTTGGCGGCCAACAGAATGCTCAGCCTCAGCAACAGACCGGCGGCCTTTTCGGCAACAATACTCAACAACCGCAGCAGCAAGGCAGCAGCCTATTCGGGGCCAAGCCTGCTGCAACTGGCAGCCTTTTCGGCGGAAGCACAAACACCGCGAATACCGGTGGAGGATTGTTCGGCAACCTGAACACCAACCAGAATCAACAGAATCAAGGCTCGGGTCTTGGAGGTGGCCTTTTTGGCCAGCAGAACCAGCAACAGCAGAAGCCATCGCTGTTTGGATCTACCGCGGGAGCTAATACCGGTGGTAGCTTGTTCGGAGGACAGAACAATGCAGCACAGGGTAGCTTATTTGGAGGAAGCCAACAGCAGCAACTTCAGCAGCCGCTCAATAACAGTCTCTTGGGCAACTCCCAACAAAACACTGTACTGCACACCAGCCTGGGCCAGAACCCGTACGGAAACGATAACATGTTCTTTACCACCCCTGGCGGCAGCCAACAGAACCCCGGCCCTGTGGCCACTCCGCTCTCCAGCAGCGTGAGAGTCAAGAAGGCCACGCCTCTTCCCCAGCACAAGCTCAATCCCGCTGCCTCTACTCGTCTTATCACTCCTCAGAAGCGAACAGGTACCTTTGGCTTCTCTTACTCCACGTACGGTACTCCTGGCAGCGCGTACAGCAGCCCCGCCTTCGGAAACAGCCTTATGAGCTCACAGCGATCCCTTGGCAAGAGCATGTCTACCAGCAATCTGCGCAATGCGTACAACCCCCAGGATAGCATTCTGACGCCAGGTGCATTCTCACGGGCCGGCCCTGACTTCGTTGGCTCTGGCAGCCTGAAGCGTCTCCAAATTAACCGCACCATGGCTAATCGGCCTTCTCTCTTCGGGATGGAGCATAGCACTGCCAGCCCGGTTCCCAAGAAGTCTGTCAGCTTCGACCAGACTGCGAATGGCGCTCATGCTAATGGACTCGCCAATGGTCTTGCCAACGGAGCGACACCTAATGGAACAAGCAATGCCTTGGTTCGCACTGAAGTCGAGGAGCCTGTTTCCCAACCGGAGCCTGTCACCAACAGTGCCCCTGCTCGCGATGTCTCTCGACCACCCATGGAACAGATCTCTGGCAACGAACTTGCTGTTGTTCCAGAGAATAGCGCATCTAACTCGACTTCCAAGAAGACTAAGGCTCACGTCACACAAAAGGATCAGGACCTCGGTGCGTACTGGTCGACGCCCTCCATTGAGGAGCTGCTCAAGAGGCCGTCTTTGAGCCTCCGGGCTGTTCCCGACTTTACAGTTGGCCGCGATGGGGTTGGAAAGGTCCACTTCTTAAAACCGGTTGACCTCACCACCGTTGACTTGAATAATTTCTTCGGCACTGTCATAAACCTGGTCACTCGGGAAGCGTCTGTCTATGGTCCTACTTCCAACGTTACCAAGGCCGCCCCAGGTCAGGGTCTGAACGTCAGGTCTCGTATCAGCCTCGAGAACTCGTGGCCACGGACTCGAGCTGGTCGTCTGCCTGTTCACGAGAAGAAGGGACCGCGTGTTGACAAGCACATTGATCGTCTCAAGGAAATCAAGAACACCAAGTTTGTTGACTTTGAAATCGACACTGGCAAGTGGACTTTCGAGGTGGAGCACTTCAGCACCTACGGACTCCCGGACGACGATGACGAGTCATACTGGGATGAAGACGAAACCGAGCTGAGCGCTGCTCCCGATACTCCAACTCAAGCACGCACACCCGGAACACGGGCGACTCCTTCGTCAGCTGTTTCCCAGCAAGATATTTCAATGGTCGATTCCAGCCCAGATGATACCTTCGACTTCAAAAAGGGCAAGCGAGCATCTCTCCCAGGTGGCTTTGGGGAGGAGACGATGTACGATGAGGAAGACGGTGCGGATGAGGGAACCGAGTCTTTTTTAGATGAAGGCTCCGTGGGTTCGCTCGAGGAAGGTCAGGAAGAGGACATGACCGACGAGAGCGGATCGGAGCTGGCTGAGGATATGAACATGGCGGGTTCTTTCTCTGGGCCAGTTCAGACCACGGAGCAACCAGCCGCCATTGAACCTACCCCTCTCATGGGCTCGATCAAGCCCAAGTCGATCTTGAAGGCTAGTCAAGCAGCGCCTTCAGGAATGGGTACTCCTGCCAGGGCGAAATTCGTTTTTGAAGATGATTGGGCCGAGCAGCTCCAACGTACTGTGAGCCCGAAGAAGCAGAATCGACAGGCCCTTAGAGAAAGCCAGGGCACAGCTCTGAAGGAGTTCGACGACAACATTCCGAGACTGACGCAGTCATTCAAAGCTGCGAAGCCGATCACTAACCATATCGATCTCATGAATTCCTTGTTCGGTCAGGAAACGAGCAAGGTAGGAGGAGCTAAGCGGGATGGAACTACAGAGGGCCTTGAGGTTTGACTTCCCATTCTTTCTTTCTTGCGATGATTCTTTTTCCAGCGAGCGACAAGGTGTTTGAAGCGCGAGCAACGAACAAATTGACGACAAACCCCCAGTCATGTATGTAGCCACAGAATGACAAGATCAGATTGCTGAGTATTTTTTCTCTTTAGTATCCATACGCGAAGCGATCGAAAACAATCCACGACCTCAGCAAAATGGACAAGATCGACCGGCAGTTCTATGCCTGCAACAAGCCCCGATGGTCCCTCGATGGAACTCTCGTCTATGCTGCCTCGGGCAATGCCCCATCCCTTGACGGCGGTATCCTTGCGAAAGCGAAGCAACCCATTGTGTCCGAACATAAGGATATCCAATTCGCCAAGCTGGCCACCCCTCGAGATGTGAGTGCCCATCAATAGTTTACTTCCGCTTTATACTAATACAATTCAGGCTGCTTACGAGACCTTGGTTCCGCAGAAAGATGTTACCCAGGTTATCTTGGATCACGGTATTCCCAAGGCTTCCGTCAGCGGGAAGTTCAGCTTCAGTACTCTTGCTCAGCTTGTGACCATTGACACGGAGGAAGGCCGTCATGAGCAGCAGGCCTGGCAACTAGCCTCTATACTGTTTGATGACGTGGATCTGCCCGCCAAGTTGACTCCCGGGTTGACCAAGGCAGACCATATACACCGTATCCGCAAAGCAAAGCTTTCCGAGTTCTGGGAATCACTCGTATTCGACGATACTCAAATGGAGGTGCAGGAAGCCGAATCTGCCGAAGGCAAAGCCCTTGCCCATCTTACTGCTCACAACGTCGTCGACGCCTGTCAGACGCTGGTGGGTGGAAAAGATTTCCGTCTCGCTACCATGGTTGCTCAGATTGGAGGTGGTCTCCAGATGCGCAAAGACATGCAAGCCCAGCTTGAGGAGTGGCAGCGTATGGATGTTGTGTCTGAGATGGAAGAACCACTGCGCGCTATCTATGAGCTCCTCGCTGGTAACTGTACCAAGATCGATGGTGAACAAGCGCAGGGGAACCAAGGAGGGCTGGAAAACGAAGCCTCAACTTTCAGTATTTCCGAGCATTTCCGACTAGATTGGCGGCGTGCGTTCGGACTTCGCCTTTGGTATGGAACCCTCGCCGACGAACCACTGCATCTAGCCGTCACGCAATTCGCCTACGACCTTCGAGAGGGTCGCGAAGATGTCAAGCCAGTCCCGTGGTTTGTTGAAAACTCATTGAACATGGGCTGGAACGACCCGACCCCGGAGTCGCGTGAGGATTTGCTATGGGGACTGTTGAAGCTCTACAGTGCCTCGTACGAAAAAGGCGTTCCTGCCAATGTCGAGGAAATCTTCTCGCCGCAGAGTACTACTGGCAACCCCATGAACGCGCGTCTGTCCTTCCAGCTATGCCAGCTTTTTCAAGCTCGTGTTGATGCCGCGCCAGCAAATCTGCGCATCAGCCAACTACCCATCTCCCGCTCGGAAACTGGTTACAGCAAATCTTTCATGTCTTCGACATCTTCGGCGCCTAGTAGTGACCAAGCTCCAGATCCGTTCGCCGAGCTTGCAGACAACATCGCGCTCACTTACGCCAGTACACTTTACACCAAGGAGCATTGGCTTAAGGCCGTCTACGTGTACACGCACCTGTCATCCGCAGCGAACCGGGAACACTACATCCGTTCCGTGATTTCCTTTTTCTCTTCTTCTTTCACCACAGTAGACTCAGACCCGACCTACAACACTCTCACGAAAGACCTGCAAATACCAAAAGCCTGGTTGCACTCTGCCAAAGCTCTGCAAGCCAAGTCCGACGGCGACAGCGCAACCGAATGCCGCGAGCTCCTCGCTGCCGGCGATCTCGTCACCGCCCATGAAGTCCTTTGCCGCGCGGTAGCGCCCGCCGCTATCATTGCTCGCGACTACGACACTCTACGCGAGCTTCTAGGCGACTTCGACTCGCCGCCTAACTCGCCCGCCAACCCGCCCGCCAACCTCCGCAGCTCAACTCTCCGCGTCGCGTCCGCTTCTTCTTCTTTCAAGGACGAGCCCGTCCCGGGCTGGCGCACAGGCGGCCTGATCTACTTCGACTATATCCACCTCCTGGACCTGGAGAAGAGCAAGCACTCCGAGGCGGTGCACAAGGAGGCTGTGAGCATTGTAGTCCGACTCTCTGGCGCTTTGGAGCCGATGGCGGGCAAGCAGTTCGACGGCAGAAACTTGGAAGAGCGTGTGGCGCTGGGCGAGATCGCAGGCGCGGTCGCGAACTGGGGAGCTGAGGAGCGGGGTTCAAAGGCGAGGATGCTCAGGCTGCCGCTGACGGAGGATAAGTGGTTGCGGCATAGCAGGGAGTTGAGCATGGGGTACTATAAGGCTGTGCTTGCGGCAGCTAGGTAGTAGGATCGAGGGGATTGATCTTTTTGATAGAGAGTTCTGTGGGCTTTTTTGCCTAGGGGGGTGGGATGCTGCATACGGGATTCGTTCAGTGAGCCAGGCAGGCTCGTTTGGAGAGGGATGCATCCGAAAATGGTGAGGGAGCGGGAGCCGGGGGTTTCGGCAGACATTGGCATGGCATTAGGTGCCCATTGTGGCTTTGTAATATTAACTTTTTTGGTTCTTTTGAAGTCTTGACGAGCGTTCTGGGTGAAGTTTGTGTGGTGAGTAATATTAGGCTACGTCTTGACTGGCCGGCGTCGTAGCAACGGGGGAAGTCCTGACAGCGGTATATAGCTTGCACAGCGACAGTCCGACAGTCGCAATATCTATGTATTTTTTCTTTGCCAGGTGTACTGTCTTTTGGAACTGTTCGTAGTGCCCTGAAGTGATACTCAAGTTGGTGGTGATGGCTCATCAATTCGTTTGTGAACACTCTGCAATCACCGTCGTAGCTAGCCCGGGCAATTTCTATAGAATTGTTCAAGCAATATGAATTTCAAGGTCCAAGAACAAATCAAGACCCTTTACACAGTATTAATCAAGTATATACAAATTTGTGACGAAGTAGTATACAAGCATTCATCAAACCTGCTCCACCTTCTCATTCTCAGTAGTATCCTGCCTATGCAGCGTAGCCGCAACTCCGCTATTCAAGTACTTCTCCGTATCAGGCGCCCAGTACGTCAAAATAACCTGTTCACCAGTTAGCCACCTTCAGAAGAAAGTGATGAAGTAAACTCACAGCAATCCCCGAGAACGCGATAGTAGTCAAATACACAGTCCGATACGCATCCGCATTCGCCTGCTTATAGCTCGCGGACCCCGCCGCAATCACGCTCGCAGTAACGCCAGGCACCTTCATCAGCAGCTCCGTCGCGCCAGTCGTAAACGCCGTCAAGAAGTCCGCGATGGAGGTCGCGGGGAGGCCCGCAGCGATTAACGCAGGCGGGACTTCCTCGGATACGGTGGTGGTGAGGCGATTCGTGAAGACGGTTACGTAGATGGCGACGAGGACGGCGCAGAGGCCTGCGCGGACCGTGCCTGCGGTGCCGCCGGCGACACCGACGTCTTTCTGGTTGTGGACGAGGATGGTGGAGTTTGCGAGGCAGAGGGATTCGTTCCAGCCGATGAAGACGCAGCCGAGGTAGATGCAGGCGATTATGGTGTTTTTGTTGTCGGGTTCGGTGACGGCGGCGCCTGGGATGCGTTAGTTCTGCTGTTGAGGGGAGAGATGGGGAAGGTGCTTACATCCGAGGAATGTACCGCCGATTAGGAAGACGAACCGGATCTGCCACTTCTGATGACCGATAGCTTTCGCCAGGAGACCTGCGGATATTTGCCCGGTGATGAAGCCCATTCCGACCAAGCAGGACAGATACCCGGCGTACATGGGATCATCTGCTTTGCCGTAGAGCACGGCACACTGGACAGGCCAGACGATGCTGAAGGCGTAGTAAACTCCAGCACCAAGACCGAGGAGGATGACCGAGGCAGTCCACTGGAAGTTGGTGAAGAGATACATAGGAATGAGGGGTTCGCGGAGGGGAGCATAGATTTCCCAAAACACAAATGCGATAAGACCCAGCGTTCCGAGAGTGATGGCGCTGATGACTGCGGCACTCTTCCACGGATAGATGCCGCCTCCCCATGACATGCCCATGATGAAGACGACGAAGGATGCCGCAAAGAGGAATGTACCTAAGTTTATCAGTTTATCTCGTCATAATACATCGAGAGGGTGAGGTAACCATACCGACGTAGTCAAAATGCTTGATCCACTCGAGTTTGCTGGCCCTCTCGCCCTTGTGTTTCTGACTGAAAGTCGGAGGGAAGTAGAACAGGGCCCAGCATGCCGTTGTTAGGACGTTCAGAGCAAGAAGAAACCAGTAGATACCACGCCACGAGACGCTGGGATGCTTGTGGACGAAAGCAAAGGATATCGCCGGTCCCATACCAGAACCTGCGATGCTGAAGGGGTATACCTATGATAGATGGTTAGCGCCTAGAAAATGAAGGAAGGCTGGGCAGGGATGCCTTACTGCTCCCACAGCCATGTAGCGGTACTTCATCGGAACAAGTTCTCCAATTGCAAAATGGAACGACAGTTGCGTCGCTGATGCAATACCAAGGAATACCTGAGAGAGTCAGTAAGAGACAGGCCTCGAGATGGTAAAGCTCACATTTCCGCCAATCAGAACGTTGATTGTCTGCGCTGTCGCGCACATAACGCTACCGATGATGGCAAGGACACCGCCTCCGATGAAAATGTATCGACGTCCAAAGATGTCACCCATACGTCCCGAAATACACAAGCCAACGGAAAGGCAACAGTTGTACACGTACGAAACCCAGACATATCGTGGGTCAGGACCAAGGTCTGCGTTGATGACGGAAAGAATTGGAGCAGCGTATCCAAAAGCTCCAGTACCCGCCATCAGTCCAAGACCGATAGCGAGCCATGAGCCGATGAAATATCTGCTCCTGAAGTATCCTTTGGGGAGAGTTGCCTCCTCGGCTTCAAAGCCTATAACGCCAGCCTCGTTGCTGATATTATCGGATGCTGTTTGTATCTCTTCATGGTGTGTGATGGTGTCTTTCTCGTGTGCTATGTCGGCCATGATTGAAGATCCCTCTTGGAGTAAAAGCTGTGACGGCAAATGAAAGAAATTGCAAGTTTGGAGACACACTTGATGGCCGGAGATGCTGCTGCATGATCGGCAGCAGGTACAGACATAGATATATCCTGGACCTGGAGGTGCTGAGGAGCCGGGACTATTCTGCCGATACTGACATGCTCACAATTTCATGCGCATCTGGGGAAACGGCCAGCAGTGGGTCGAGGCCAGATGGCCAAGTATAAAAGGACCGCATTGGCGAGACTACGGACAAATATTCCTCGTGGTAGTGCGGGGAATAGATCGGAGTGGTCTAGAATGGATCGAGATTGACTCAAGATCAATGAAGTCCAGGCCGCTGAGAGTCACGTAGTCAGTTCCAAGCGCCTGTCATGCTGAATACGAGCGCCACAATCCTTTGCATCGGATCTCTACCGACAGTCCGCGAGCGCATGGGGTGATTTTGCGGGGAAATCTGGGGAGAGGTTGCGATGCGGATGCGGTTTTCCGTAATCTTGGCGGTCCGATCACCAGGCTCTCGCTACTCGGTCCTATTGTTCTTTCCCTTCGAAGACATTGCGAGATCATGTGTGCATTCGTATACACCAAGAGAATTCGATGTCGATGATGATCATGCCAATTAGAAGCGCTAGTAAATACACGTCTGACTAACAAGAGCGTGGTAGAAGCCAGCCGATCGCATTTCGTAGACTTCTTTCATTGTTGCATGATCAGATCCTCTAGAGGTATCTGGACTCTGCTC
Organism: Lophium mytilinum; assembly: GCA_010093605.1. Lineage (NCBI taxonomy): Eukaryota > Fungi > Ascomycota > Dothideomycetes > Mytilinidiales > Mytilinidiaceae > Lophium > Lophium mytilinum. The sequence goes on along the minus strand of MU004192.1, from coordinate 1,104,703 downwards.
ATATGTCTTCTAGTTCGCTCCAGCCCTCGGTGCACTACCGGCAGATGCTCCCACGAAGAAAGGGAAGTGAACGCTTTTCGGATGTATATGTCGGTGCGGGTCTCGGGTATATGGGCGAGGCATGGTACACGGTAAGTAACCAGGAGCATACTCATGGTTGCATATGTACTAGAGCAAAACTTCGGTTAGTAAGGGTACCGCCGAAGGGCTCACGCTGCTGAGGCTTACCTCCAGATAGCGAACTGCAGACCAAGATGTCTCTGCATCAACAGTTCTTCTGCTAGTTCACAATTTAAGACGCAAGATTTGATGCAGTCCCGAGTGTCTCGCTGTAGATTATCGAGCCTCTCTGTGGTGCCCTTCTCCGGCCCTTGGTTCATCATGCTTTCTAAAAATTGCAAGACTGAAGGCCACAGAACAACCGCATGGAGAGCTACGAATTGTACGCGAAGGTAAGACTTTCGAAGCTCGAACAGTGGCATTGCATTAATTGGGAACTGAACCGGTGGAGGTAGGTGGCTGTACCATTCCTGCGCTTGTTTGCGGAGTTCGGTCGCTACAATAGGCGCATAGATTACTTGTCCGACTGAGTTCACTGTCAGCTACTAGGAAAAGAGAACCGCTCGCGTGCCTACTTACCACGATAACCCACAACGTCTAAAATCTCTGTAAGAAGCTTGCGCAGGCTGATTTGGGCAAAGACATGGTAAAAACCCTCGACTTCAGTAGTACTCTGTGGCAGAGGGACGACTTCATGAAATTGGCGCATCCCGGTAGGGCTCATCTTCAATATCGATTCTAGTTCGCTTGGGAACTCAGCTCGTCATTCACTCATGTTTTAGGTGAATACTTACTGCATGATAATTGATGACGTCCAAAACACTCGATGAAAAGCTTCGCGTTGTGCTGTACTCATCGTGTGGTAATACCCAGAACTCAAGATATTCATACAGTCTCGTCCAACCTGTTTGTGTTCAGTGTTAGCGGACATAGCAGAATATCTACATGATCAGCATACCTCCATAATCGTGTCCCAAGCCATTAACGGCATTGCCGTACACTGAAGGTATGATCTAGTTGTAGTATTAGCGAAGATCCCAGACCGAGCATTGAGAACACCGACGTTAGACTACTCACACATATAGAACCCGGCATTGTAGAACCTCGATCTCTCTTCTTTCCCGTGGCATGAGTTCCTGAAGAAGCTTGGATCCATGCTGAAAGTATTCCACACCGGGGAGGAATACCTGATGCTGGGTACCAAGCTGTGAAGCTCGGTCTTCGGATATCTCTGCAAAAGCAAAAGCTAGCATGCTCAAAGCCGCGGAAGCGTTTGGTAACTTGAAGTTGCTCGTCTGAGCTACCTGGACGTGATGAACGAATTCTTCCACAGACAACAGCGGCATCCATTGAAAGAAATTCTTGATAGCGATCTTTTGCAGACGCCAAATCGTTCGAGTGTCCGTAGGCGGAACATGGTCGCTTAGGGCGTCCATAATTTGATACAACTCTCTTTCAGCTCTGAACTCATCGTCATAGAATTCCGAGGTGTCATCCCAGCTATCAAAGTGGATGTAATAAGGGCATGCGAAGCTGACAAGCGAAGGCCGCGCAGTGTAGGCTTCTCCCGTAGTTTGGCGAAAGGAGTTGTCGTAGTTGGGTGAAGTAAGCTGCTCTTGATAGTACGACCGCCATCCTTCTATCTTGCTCTTCGCCGAACGAGAATCGTCTATGGATGCAGGGGTACTTGCTGGCTCAGATCTGCTCGAGTTGATACTATCTTCCAATCGAACAAGGCGCTCTTCAATACGATTGAGTATCTCTGATGCTGAGGTGTATCTATAAATATTAGACAAAGTATTTCCAAGTTCAAAGAGCGATGTCATTCGGTCCCCCAGCCGTCTTTGTCGAGCTTTTAGAGTCTAGAGACGACATACTTCTCAGGTTGATTGAGTGGTCGATACACACATTGAAGACCAGAGCTCGTGCAGAAGCCACAAGGTCGCTTGGTGTCGCATCGCGTCTTTCGAACCCTGCAGACTTCACACTAAACTTGATTAGGTTGAATTTAGTTATGATACATGGTGGCATGCGAAGTTGCAGCTCAATGTCTCGAATGGGAGTGATGGAAGAAGGGCGACTTACAGCTACAGCTACTCTCTTTCTAGGATAGTTCCTAATTGGGTTCAACGCATCCTCCAGCTCCTCCACTTGCTCTTCAGTCTCTGTCCGCTTCGACGCCCCTTCGGACATAGTCAAGATGGACTGCGCTAGAACATAGATCTGTAGGAGGGTGGTGACTTGAGCTGTCGGTCAGCAAATCGCAGGTGCGGTTAGTATGCTTGCAAAGAAAAAATGAATATCTAGATGATGAAACCATCCCGGGCTTACGCGAGGGACGGTAACCTTTCATGTCCTCTGTTCGAGTTTTGACGTCGCCCTAGGTATGCGAGGTCTGGGGAAAGGTGCTCCGCGACTCCCGCTTCACAGCCGGCCCCTGCGTTTCTCTCAACTACATACCCAAACGCGTAAACACCACCTCAAAGCCGAGGCTCTCCCACAAACCCCTCCATAGCCCTTCAGCTTCCTAAAGCATCTCGAAAGAACTCCCCCTCGTATCCTTTCATAAGTTACAATTGCCAGTCATGTCAGCGCGAAGGGGAACCCTACCCGCAAAACATTCTCCGCGCGCAGACTCCACTCATAGAATGCACACAGGTGACCTAGAGAAATGGTACAGTGTAGCATATATCCATAGCCACTAATCTATACCATAACACCAACTGTACCTATCAACTCAAGCTCCTCTACTTAACTTCAAATCACCTCACAGGCGCTTTTCTAATCCCTAACTCACATCCACCCTCATACACCATCCCTCCCCCTCCAGTCCCCAAAATGGTCGCCGACTTCACCAACAAAGTCATCGCCATCACCGGCGGCGCCTCAGGCATGGGCCTCTCCATCGCAACCCTCCTCGCTACCCACGGCGCCCACCTCTCCCTCCTCGACCTCAACCCCTCCACCCTCACCGCCGCCCTCTCCACCCTCCGCGCCCTCGCGCCCAACTCCAAAATCATCGGCACCGCCGCCGACGTCCGCGACCGCGCCGCCATCGAAGCCTGGATCGCCACCACAGTCGCCGAGCTGGGCCCCCTGCACGGCGCCGTCAACTTCGCCGGCGTGATAAACAAGAACATGGGCCGGCCCGAGGGCAGCATCGAGCAGCTCGCGCAGGACGAGTGGGACTTCTGCATCGGGATCAACCTGACCGGCGTGTTTCAGTGTTTGCGGGCGGAGGTGGCGAACTTCGCGCCCGAGGGGGGCAGTATTGTGAATGCGGCGAGTGTGCTGGGGCTGATGGGGCGGGTGAATGGGGCGGCGTACGCGGCGAGTAAGCATGGGTGTATTGGGTTGACGCGGAGTGTGGCGAAGGAGGTTGGGGGGAGGGGGATTCGGGTTAATTGTCTTGCGCCGTAAGTTAGGTTCTGGGGTGGAGCTTGATATAGGATGGCGATGCTAATGTAGAGTGGATAGGGGATATATTGAAACGCCTATGGTGCAGCAATCGGCAGAGCAGACTACCCTCAGGCTGGAAGACAATCCTCAAGTGAAGGCCACGGCGTTAGGGCGGCCGGGGAAGGCGGAAGAGGTTGCGAACTTGGTAGCATTTCTATTGAGCGATGAGTCTGCATTTATCACAGGTGCCGTGCATACGATAGACGGTGGGTGGGTTTGCTAGATATGAAATGAAGTCGAATTCCTATCCAATTAGCCGAAGGGTGTCTTCCAGTAGTATCCACACTCCCAACACAGACATCTACATGCCCTAACTTTAGACGTGTGAGCATTTATGTACGGTTCGACGTCCCATATGCTTATGATCTAATCTACAACGTATAAGTCTTTATATTCGCTCCGTAGACAGTTAAGATAGCCCAGGAGCGCTTTCATCGGTATACACATTGTCAAACTGCACGCCTGTGCCCTCTCATATCGAACACACGAGCGAAAGGGGGGTCGAGAAGCTAGTCACATGATCGAGGACCCAATTTACAGCAGTTCGTAATGACTCCACCGTGCATAAGTCCGCATATGACATCCGCCCCAACCTCAAGTTCCCATATAGCTTTACTAAACGACCCCAAGGTCGCAGCTCTCGCCTGACACAAACCTATATAGAAAGCAGCAAAAGCGTCACGCACCGGTCAGTGTCCGTACGACAACGGCGACCCGTATCATCAACACCAAAGTCGCACCACTCCTTCGGTATTATCATTGTCCACTTCGGTGCTAGCCGTGAGATCTTCAGTCTTCAAGGATCCGACAGAGACTGCGGGTCGCAGGTAAGGGTGTTAGCGTATATTTGGGAGCTCAAGGCATGACAGAGACAATTGATTCCATAGAGACGCTTTTTCTCCGGGTCGCCTAGCTTTTCCATCTCTTTAGTGCTGTTAGATCATCCTCGCCAATTTAGCGATATCATCTCAAAATGTAGAGTATCCACAAGAAACTTCTCCTGCTCTTTCGAGCTACTGTTACCTTCCGTGTACTACGTGTACATACGGTGGCTCAGCTCCTCATTCGAGGACCGGAGCTCGTGACGGTCACCAGCTCTGAGTTTTGCAACCTTCTCTACGTGTTACATTCCTAGCGGCGGCTGGAAGAGCAACGTTCCATGGCTAGTAGTCGCGTTGGGCACCTGCGACTCGGGCTAGTCTGCTTGCATGATCCAGACCCGAGCAGGGCGAGGTGTGCAACCGAATTGCTTTTTCATCATGAAAATGGAAAGACAAGCGAGAGAGTGCGAGAATGGATATCAAAGTGTTTTCATCCACGATGAATACATCATCCCAATTCGTCTCGGCTCACATACGGTCTCATCGCTTCAAAATCCGCGGATTCTCATTCGAAGGCGTCCTCAACATGGGCACGCCCGGTTTCGCGTCTCCCGATATCGTCGTCGCATCCAATTCCACGGCGTGAGTTGTCGTGTCTCGCGGTGCTTCAGCGAGTCCATGCTGCTCCGCCATCTCATACGGCTTATGGCTATCGACGGGCAGCTCGTACGGCATCTTCTTAGGTTCCTCGTGAAGTTCGGACTTCTCCGCCGCTTCCAGCTCGTGGGGCGTCATTGCTTTCTTGTGTCGCCGTTGTCGGAACCAGAGGAGTAGACCTGCAAGGAGCGCGAGCGCTGCGACACCACCGATCACGGGCCCGACGATGACGCCGACGTTGGTTTTCTTGTGGTGAGAGTGGGGTTTTGGTGTCGCCGATTGCGATGTGTTGGATGTAGGCCAAACCCTTTTCACACCCATAAGCTGTGCGAGTCCTGTGGAATTGTATCCGCCCGCGGGTGCAGTGACTGTTGCTCCTCCGCTTGGACTACCTCCTAGCCATTTTGTTACAGGGGTAGGGACAAGATACTCGGGCGCGAAGGCGTTGTACACACTGCCCCAAGTGATGGTGGACATGTCCAGGATTGCGACGCCCTTGATCTCCCAATCACATTGCTCGTTCGTAGTGTTTCCGCCCACTGTGAGTAGTTGTCGATTGCCGACGACATGGCAGTCGTGACCCCATCGAGGGCTAGCTCCAAAGTTGATCTTTGTCCATATAAAAGCTGGCAAAGAGAGGACGTAGATATCATCATAGGGAACTCCTGTTATTGTGTTGCGGCCGCCATAGAGATATCTTTTATTCGGGTCAGCTTGGACTACGATAGGCTGCGGAATTACGCACATGTGATGGCTGGAATTATCTAGTGCAGAAGCAGCAACGACGCAGAAATCTATCCTAGGCTCTGGGATTTCACCAGTCGTCGTTTGATTGTACCAAGTACCATTAGTTTCTGGGTGGTCAACGTATGAGCTGATGTCGAAAACATCAACGGTGTCTAAGCTAAGCTACATGGGCGGTTAGTTCTCATAATCTAGCTCGGAAAACGGGGTCCTGTTGCCACTCACTAAGTGACCATTCGTGGAAGTGCTTGTTGAGACGTTCTGGGGACTTAATTGGCCACCTATGGCCACCAAAATACCCTTCTCTCCAACGTCCGCGATATATTGGAGCCCACCGCCCACTCTTGGTCCATCGCCGCTGATAGCCGCGGTCGAAATATTGTTCGACGTCGCATTGGCAAGGTCAATTATTAACATTCCATCAAGAGGTAAGGTGCTATCGTTTCCGAAATTCTTCGTCGAGCTGTCCGTTCCTTTGTCGATTTGGCCGTTCAAGTAGAAACCCAACCCTTGGTCGATAGCCTCAGCCGCTGCTCCATGATTCGGTTTCCAGGGTTGTCCGATATCGTTTTGACCCCATCGGAAGTCAGATGAGTCGTACGCGTACGTCCATAGCGGATAGGTACTAGCATCTGGCGCGACATATCCTAGGAAGCTCGTGTTGCCCATGAAAGTAGTACCGCCGAACGCATATACTTCTTTAGAATCCGCGGGACCGTGAAACATCGTGCCACGTATTAAGCTAGGAGGATAAGTTCCAGTCTTCGGATTAGAAGTGCTTTTGCTCTCGTCTGTGATGGTGATATTCGTTTTCCAATCCCATGATGTTTCCATCGACACCTGAATTAGATAAGTGTCTACATATTCTTAGCGCCGTAGTTTTTCATGATTGTCACAACGGAACGTCACTGACTAATGCCGAGGATTGTATCCGATGTCACTCTAGAGTGATAGAAGGTCTCAACTCCGCCATTGATGTAGAGACTCCCATCTTTGACCACCGCTGCGATGTTGTTATTTTCGTGTAACCTGACCAGTTTTTCCAGACATTTGCTTACAAGATGAGAACCATCGAGAGCAAAAATAGAAGATTGGATCCAAAGGCGAGTATAGTTGCGCATGAGCAACCTGGGGGGACAGCAGAGCTAAGAAGAGGACAAAGAAGAGGTGCGACCGCGAGAGGGGCACTCTGCTAAATATTGCCATGCTAGCAATGCATTGGGGAGGGTGTTGCGGCGCAAGGACCGAGGAGGAGTGGCAGAAATCTGGGGATTACTTAGCCTTTCTACATTGTCAGAGCCCCAGCTGGCAGTCTTCATCCTAGCGGGAGGCGCGTGGGCGTACGCTGGTTAATAAGAACAGACCCTGCATCAGCTGCAGCGCGCATCCCTCCACTTTCGGGATGGTCAGTATCACGACAGCGCATTGAGCAGCTTCGTCCCTTTCCGGCTTCTAGCTTGTTCCATTTATCCAATCGACTGTCGCCTCAGTGGTCTGGTCTTTGCAAAGGCTGTACTGTACGCTGGCTCACAGTGCGGAAGCTCGGTTGCATGGAGAGAAGTAGGAAGGTTACTCAAAAGGACAGACCCCGCTGGCTTGCTCTAGCACCAACGCCCTCACAAACCCACAAGCTAACAGTTATGCTTCCATGCCTTCCCGCCGGCCAATGGGTCACAGAAGAGGTCGGCGAAGGTTGGGGTATCATCCCGCTAATGTGGTCCGGAACGATCGTTGCCAGACTAGACATGCTGCTTCTCGTCTGACCAATCGTCTTCCCACGATCTCGTCGATGGCATTGGAAGTCAACTAAGGCCGCATATTCTAGAGAGCCTCACAAATCTAAATAGCAACGCGGAGAACAACGTAGGATATGAGGATATGTGGTAGTGATATTGCAGGGTTGAGTTCGTGGAAAGCGAACTCGGTCCCGGCTGGAAAGGAAAAAAGACAAATCACCAGGACTACCCACCATGGGCCCCTTGTAAGAGATAGCCTCTCGCGGGAAGACAACCAACTACTACGACCTACTTTCTGCAATTATTTGCGAGGATGTCTTCGGATTGGAGCCGATAACACCGGCATCATGCAAGGCAATATAAATCCGCGTCTACTCCCGGGGTGAAGCGGTATGCGGGGCGTTGACTCCACCAATTTGTCGGTATAGCAGCTCTGACAGACTGGACAAGGAGGAGCTGCGTGCAGTGTCCCCAAACCGGTCCGGAGAAGAGGTTTGTGCTACTGCTGACGGTCTGAGAGAGCTGAAAAGGTGAAAGACATGCTGGCGTCACCCTGTCAGCAGCAATATCAAGGGTCCTCCTCCTGAGCACAACCTAAACTGATTCAGAGGCGGCACAGCGATGGGCGATGGAGGCGGTGATGAGTAATCAAGGCAGGACGTCTGATTGGCAGATGAGTGTGAAGGGTGAATGAAGGTCTCATGTTCCGATGGAAAATCTCGCGATGCCGATCTCGGCCGGAAATGTGGCGGCACATGCCGCCTGGCCGCTTCGATTGTGGTTCTTTCGGTCTTTTGAGGAGAAAAGCCCCTCACGCTTTTGAAGGCTTTTAGAGTTCTCTACTAGTTTCAATGGGGAGACGTCCAGGGCTTCAAAATATTGCGAGGCGCCACCATCGACGATCACGTCACGTGATTATTTCCAAGCTCTTCTTCTTGCAACTCTCCCAAGTGCTTCGAGATGATTCAAAATCCCATCCCAGATAGGCTTGAACTGATCTGACCAAGACGCGTCTTCTATTACTGTTGTGCAAGCTCCCTCAAGCAACTACTCATGCAACACGTTTCCAGCTCCTACAAGTTACTCCTATGCTCCTTAAAAGCATCCGCAACGGTCCCTCCATTCTCCACATCAACAATGACATTCTCATCCGCCGCGACAAGCTTCGGAAGTAGCTCAAGCACCTCCTCAAGCTTCGACTGCGGAATAGAAACCACGCCATTCTCAGCCGGATCAATCATAATGATATCGCCCTAAAGCTCCATCAGCCCCACTCCCTTTCAGCACGGATCTTTCGAAGGAAAACAACATACCGCCTCAACCCTCACCCCTCCAACTACGACCGGAACATCTCTCGCCCACGGCTTACTCTCCGCGCCAGCCCCAATCGTACTCGTCGCCTTCGACCAAACCTACATCAGCCATTAGCACCACTGTCCTACTGCCGTCAAGACCATCCCACTCACTGGTATCCCTACCTCCCCACACGTCCCCAAATCCCTTACCCTCCCATCCACCACCACCCCTTTAACACCCAGCTTCTTCATCCTAACCGCCATTATCCCACCCATGACAGCGCACTTCTGCCCCGCAGGCTGGCTCAGCACAACTACCGTATCCGGCGTCGCGAGATCGGCATACGGCGTGCCGGGCGTGATATTCGGCTCAGGCAGATCCTGAAAGGGTGTCGCAGATGGTGGTTGGGCGAAAGAGCCGGAGGCTTTAGGGACGAAGAGGAACGTTGATGCTTTCGCTATGGTCTTGATAATCGCCGTGGAAGTTGGGATGGGTGCTTTAGGAAGTGTTAGTCGAGAACAGCTTAACGGAATGGATGAAGGGCGGTGGATTAGTACTTATGTCGGCCAGGAACCCGGCGCCAGGGACATTGAGCTTGAGCAGCGCGTCCGAGACCTGGTGCCCGCGTACAGCTCAGCGGAGTGACGAATGGTGGGGCGGGGCAGGACCTACGTCGCAGGCGGAGTAGGCGGCGAGGGATTTGAGCTGTGCGGATGTCATTGTGGAGGTGTAGCGTGCGCATGCGATTGAGCGGATGATTGGGGTTTTGAACAGTGACATTGGTGTAGCGGAGGAGTACTAGTTTGGGGATGAGAGCTTAGTGTTGTTGCGGGCATCAGTTCGGAGCTAAGGAAGTCGAGTGCCCCGCGATAACATGTGACAGCTGCTTGATGCGAAAGACGTAACTAGTATGAACAATATTGTTGTATCCTCGTGAAGCCAAGTGGTATCTCCGTAGTGATAACAGTGTAATAAAGCAAATGGTAGAAAGCAAATATCCTCCCAATCCCATATAACCGTTTTAGAGCCCCGGTGCTTCCCAAGCATCCCTCCTAATCTTCATGAGATTAGCCTGCTTGTGAGGGAAACTGATTTCCCTTTCCTTGTAGAACCCAAGATCCATGCAATACTGGGAAAGCCTGTCGGAAGGTTAGTATTGCGATAACTTTTAGTTAAAATGGGAATAGACTCACGTCTCGTTGTCCACCCTAGGTTCCATAATGATCGTTTCTGTCCTGTTATCTGCCAACCAGCAGTAATGTACCAACGCACTTAGCCAGACCTTGACTCGTTGTGGTCCCCTAAACTCCTCTTCTCCAACCAGACAGTGGATGCCACGATCATAATCGCCAACATTGCCCCCTAGGTACTTTCCAACATTATCTTCTTTCACCCAATAGATTTCAAAATAGCCGAATGGCTTCCCGTCCCAGCATCCAATGACTGGGAAGCTGTTCTTATTCTGGAGTCCTTTCTTCAGAAAATGTTCCTGATGAGATTGAGGTCCCGCCTCGCCCCAGAAGTGTGACACGCGAGGCTCATTCATCCACTTGTGCAGATACTCCGGATCAGAAAGTCCGAGACCGAGTAGACCCATAGTTGGTATGGCTGGCTCCGACATGACAGATATTTGTGAATTACGGAAACTGTTCACAATGTTGTTTGACGCAACAGGTCCTTTGTGCCGTAGAGGCTTCGACGAAATCGAAGCCACTCTGAACGAAAGGTACTGGTTCAAACTTGGGATAAACCTTGTGTAGAACGTCTCTCCTTGCCGTGGTGGTTTTGGGCGGATAGGATGCCGCACGTGGTTCGAAAAGACGTACTGAGGAGGAGGCGGAGGGTAATACGTAGGCAGGTGGCTAGTCGAATGGAAGGGGCCTGGACCATTAGGAGACCACAGACCTTGCGATACCGATTCAATCTGGGTAGGATCCTGCTTCCGCCCTTCTCCACTAGGAGAAGCCGGTCGCGAGGCATACGGCGAGCCAGCCGGGAAGGGCGATTGCGCCAATGGCGACAACGTGAAGAGGTATATCCGCGGGTCCAGCTGCCAGAAAGACCTGCGGCTCACGAACATATTTGTCCAGCCCTCGGGCGACTTCTCGCTTTGCTCAATGCCGACGCTGGATTCCTCGCTGGCAATCAAGCCCATGCGCTCCAGCTTTGGCAGCACAACCTTGCCCTTGAAAATGCCCTCGCGGTTTATGTTGATCCTCCACTCACCCTCCGGCCTCCCAGCTGCGGAGGTCTTCGCAGAAGCGGCGTTTGTGATCTGGAGGTTCGGTTCCGCTTGGTGGAAGTACCACCACAGCGTAGCCCACAGCATCATAGCAATCTGCCTGGTGGGCGAGCTTGCGGGCTTGAACTCGGTGCTGCTGGGGTTCGAGATGGAGGAGATGTAGAGGTGGTCATTCTGGAGCGTAGGCCTCTTGTAGCGGTGCACACTGAACCGTTTCGATTTGGGCTCATCCTGCGCCGGCGACGGTTCTCGTCCGTCAGCGCCTGTTTGTGCGAATTCAACGCGCTCGTCGTCCTCGGAATTGAGCACGATAGTCCATCCTGGCGGGAAGGGCGAGTGGCTATTGTGCGTGAGGTCGTTGGATTTGAAGAAGAGGCCGCCAAACACGGGCGTGATGGTCAGGTTTTGGCCGTTGGGGAGGTGGACAATTGTGGGCGCCATGAAGGCGGGGATGAGGGGCAAGCGGCTGCTAGCTGTATATCAAGATGGAGTCTCCAGCGGCGACGTGGTGAGTAAGAATATTCTCTCCGTCCTGGGGTTTTGCGGGGTGGTGCTACATGGCGTGAGGCCTGGGAGACAATGGGATGCAGCGGCGTGCCGTTCAGGCGCTGCTACATCTGCGCCGTCATGCGGGTACTTTGATTTTGATAGACTGCATGCGGGCGAAGGCTCGCCTGGCTCGGCTTGCCCTATGGATTTGTCGAATTCAAAATAGCACAGAACGCTTGGCGTTTTTTTCTCGGCGTTCCTCACCAAAATTTATATAAGAATTGCAGGGAGCACCACCTAATTAAATGTTAACCTTTTAATATCCCCTATATAATAATAAGTAAGGTTCCTTACCTATACTATATAACTACTTACTAATATTTTTCTAGTATTATAGTATCCCTACTAACTACCTATAGTAATAGAAGACGCGTTTTCTTTATACCTAATAACGCGCCTAATACCCCCCCTATTTATATAAGTCTAAGGACTACTACTATAGTAAGTATACTAAAGGGTACGCCTAAGCCTATAAAGGCTACGCTAAAGCCTATAAAGGCTATACTAAAGCCTATAAAGACTATACTAAAGTCTATAAAGGCTATACTAAAGCCTATAAAGCTAAAGGCTATACTAAAGAGAAAGCCGCCTCTAGTATATATATAGATACCCTCTATAAAGGCTAGAGCGTTAGTATAGTAGAATATATTACTAGATATACTAAGTAGCTCTTTAAGAGTTAAAGGGGGCTCTATTAAGGTAGATATAAGTAGTAATAAAGGCTAGAAAGGTTCTAAAAATATAGAAATAGGTAGTAAGAAGGGCCCTAAAAAGGTAGATCTAATAGCTATTAGTTTTATAAAGGCGTAGGCTTATTATAGTATTAAGAGGACTACTAGCGGCGTATTAACTAGTGCTGGCGCTAGTATCTAGTACTATATTAAAGAGGCGGAAGAGAAGGTTAATAACTTTCTAGTTACTCTATTCTATCTTCTTTATATTAATAGTAAGAAGGTTAGTAGTAGATAGCTAGAGAACTTAACCTAGTTTACTTTTAATACTAAGAACCTAGAGGTTAAGCTAGATATAATAGTAACTATAGCGCAGATTAATAGTAACTATAAGAAAGAGTATAAGGTTATCTAGCGCACTACTATTATTTATATAATAAAGAGAACTAGAGGTTTTCTTAGTTATAATATAGCTAACTTCTTACTTTTAGAGTTCTAGTAGGTGTTCTATATACTTAATTTAAAGCGGAAGAATTATCTAAAGGCTACTATTTCTATAATATTTAAATATAAGTTAATATATAATCTACCGCCGCCGCTATTAAAGAAGAGGAAGGAAGTAGAGGTGCTATTATTATTGCTATTAGGCACGCTAACTACTAATAGGTTCCGCGGTAGAAGCGGGCCTTATACTACTAAGCTATTAGAGTAGTAGGTAGTCTATTTAGAGTTAATTTAAGAGTCTAGCCGCCTATAGACTAGTATACTATTACTATATAAGTATATAAATAATACCTACTCTAATATAGATAATCTATACTAGGTTAATAATAATTAGAAGTACTATATATTACTTATAAGGCACTACTAGGTATAGATAGATATAATTACTTAGAGTAAGGCTATAATTACTAAGCCGCCTAATAAAGTATATAAAGATCTTACTAAAAAAGGCCTAGTTAAAAAAGATTACTAGCGTACTATAAAGTTAAATTAGGCGCAGAAGTCTAAAGATAAGATAGCTAGAATATTTAATATAATAGAGCGCTTAATAAAGCTCTAGATATAGTAGAAAGATATAGAGATAGTAGATTAAATAGTATTATAAAGTACTTCTTTTTAAAGCGCTTCTTTTTCTTCTTCTTTTTCTTCTATATAACCTTAGTATAGCCTTTCTCTATAGGCTCTATAGATATATATATAGCTCTTCTCCCCTCTACTACTTATACTATAGAGTTATTCTTAGTCTACGCCTACGCCTTAGCCCCTAATACAGCCGCCGCCGTAGTATATCTTCTCTAGCTAAGTAGCGCCGGCGGTATATTCTTATAGCTTAAGCCTAGTATACCTAGAGAAAAACGCTAATATACTTAAGTTCTTCTTCTTCTAGAAGGTTAGAGCTATTATAAATATAGGTATAAAGTAGTAGTAGTAGTATACTATATAGATTATTATTAATTAGATATAGAATATTAATTTTCTTTAGTAAATATAGAATAGATTCTTAAAGGTATACTATATAGCTCTAGCTCTAGAGCTATTAAATAGAATAGTAATATAGTTTATAAAAGAGCTATATAACTTTAAGAACCTATATAGATAAGAGAAGGCCGCGTTAGAGGCGCTAACTATGCTAGAAGAAGGTAGAGTAGGTTAAAACGGGCGTAGAATATAGAAGGGAGTTAGAATACAGTTAGGTATTTAGAAGCTAGTTAAATAGAGTAATTAGTATTATTCTATACTATTATAGTTCTATATATATTATATATAGCCTATATAGCCTTTCTATTTTAGCCTTTTTATTTTAAATTAGGGGTATTATAATATAGGGCTTAAGTATTAGTGCGGGCGAAATATAAAAATATATCTTAATATTATGCGGCTTAAGTATTAGTAGTAAGAATCTTATTTTAATATTTTATAGCTTAAGTATTAGTAGTAAGAATCTTATTTTAAGGCTTAAGTATTAGCGTAGGGTAAATTTTCTCTACGCTAATACTTAATTCTTAAAATATTAAAATAAGATTCTTACTACTAATACTTAAGCCTTATATTAAATTATATATAGAGTATATATAAAATAAAAAGGCTATATAGAAATAGAATCTATTACTTTATTATATCTTAGTAAATATAAGTCTAAATTATATAAATAGACAGCTAAATTATGTATCTAGACGCGTATATTTATATCCGCATGCTAGATATATAGAAATATTAATTAGTAGTAATAGAACTTAGAAGTAATAGTTATAGTTTCTAAGTATATAGTTAGATAGGCTTAATTCTCTATTTACTTCTTTCTTCTAGTATAACTAGCCCTAGGCTTTAAAGTCTACTTAAACGCTACTATATCTTCTATAGTATTAACCTAAGTATAGTACTTACTTCTAACTCTATATATACTATATTTACTACCTAGATTATTATTAGTATAGAAATTAATATTATACTAATAATAGCCCCTAGTAGATATATTCTAGGCGCACTCTAGGTATATACTATAGGCTAGGCCCGCCTAATTCTAGCTATATTAGCTATTAATAAGCTCTATATAGATAAGCTTAGCGTAGTAGAAGCGCTTTTAGAGGGCTATAGTAATAGTAGAGAAGCTAAGGGTAGTAGTAAAGTTATTAGTATACTAAAAGAAAGTTAGTAGGCCTAGAATAATAGTAATAGTAAGAGGAGAGAGTAGATAGTAAGCGCGGCGCTTTCTATATAAATAGGTTAGCTAGATTCTTAAGCTACTATACTAGGAATTATATATAGTAGAGAGAGATTAGTCTTTTTTTCTTTTTTCTTATTCTTATTCTTCTTTTAATTAGGTATATTATAGATATCTCTACTAATAGTAAGAGTAGAAAGGGGGTATATAGGCCTGCTATATACTATATAAAGCCTTTAAGGGCTAGAATTCTCTAGGCTCTTACTAGAGAAAGCTTCTAGCTTCTTATCTTTAGCTTAAATACCTATTATCTTCTTCTTAATAGAAAGTAGTCTAGCTACTACTACCTATATTACTAGAGGATTCGGGTAAACCCTAAGGGGCCTAAAGGGTGCACTAAAGAGGTGCGTAGTAAGAGGCGGAGAAGGGGAGGGCTCTATAAGAATGTTATTAATTAGGCTATTAATAGAGCCCTAATTACTAGTATTATTAGCTATAGTATTATTAGCTATAGTATTATAAAGGTAGTAATTAATAGTATATAGAGTCTAAAGAAAGAAGAGAGTTAAAAGAAAGGTAAGAATATATAGAAAAATAAATAATAGCTATTAAGCTTTACTATATAACTTTACTCTATACTAATACGCAAGCTATAAATTATCTGCCAGCGCTAATACTTAAGCCTTAGCCTGGATAGTATATAAAAAATAGTAATACTAAAATAGTAATACTAAAATAGTAATACTATATATAGAGTATATATTAAATAGAAAGGCTATATAGAGTATATACTTAAACCTTCTTCTCTATCTACTTCTTCTCTATTTAATTCTCTCTCTTACCTCTCTTATATATATCTAGGTATACCTAAATCTACTCTAGCTCCTCTATCTATATATATACGCCTCTAGTAGTATAGTAGAACTACTTACGCGTAAATCTATTATAGTAACTATACTTAATTATAGCCTATAGAAAGTTACTAAAGTTATAATATATAGAGCGTAGGTAGTAGTAGTAGTAATAGATCTATACCTTTAGAGTTATAAAGATTAATTTAATTAGATTAAAATTAGGTAAGTATAGCGGCAGGTACTTTATAATATAGCCCTATATCTAGATCTTATTAATAATCTAGATATCTATATATATATTAATATTATTAAGTATAATTACCTTAATAGCCCTATTAAATTCTCCTTAGAGGGCTAGTAGAAGTATATTAATAACCTAATTATAGAAGTTCTCTATATTAAAGTATTCTTCTCTTACTCTAGTATATAGTAGCTAACCTTTAAGTATTATTATAGTATAGATACTCTATATCTTACTACGCGCTATATTATTCTTATAGCGGGTAGGCTAGCTAATAGGTGCGTACGCGTAGTAGCGCTAGCTAGTCTTCTTATTAAAGATAGATTTATTAAGGAAAACTAGGTTCTTAGATTTATACTATATAAGATTCTTAAGATAGCCGCTTTAAAGCTTATAGCTAGCCCTATTTAATTAATACTTTATAGCCTTTCTAGTCTACTTATACTATTTAAGTATATAATAGATAGTAGGCTATAAAACCTTAATACTATATTCTAGAAGAAGCTACTTTATAATCTTATTTTAATCTCTCTAGCCTTCTTCTAGTAGCTACTTAAAAACCTTATTCTTATTAGCTTAAGTAAGCCTTTAAGGCCGCCTAGCCAATATAAATTAAGGTAGAATAGCGCTGCTAAATTATAATAGGTTCTATAGCATTATATAAATAGTTACTAGTAATACTTAAATATATAAGGTAATATTCTTTATAGGCTAACCTAGTATAAGAAGATATATAATATTAAGGCGTTAAGAGGTAGATATAGAGTATTAATTCTAGCGGCGCGTTTAGGCAGTACGCGTGTAGAAAAGCTTATTAGCAAGGCTTACTAAATACTAGAAAAATATTAGTAGGTAATTATATAGCATAGGCAAGGAACCTTACTTATTATTATATAGGGGACATTAAAAGGCTAACATTTAATTAGGTAGTGCTCCCCGCGATTCTTATACAAATTTTAGTAAGGAACGCCGAGAAAAAAACACCAAGCGTTCTGTGCTATTTTGAATTCGACAAATTTATTCGGTCCGTATTTAGCGGCTTTCGTCGGGAGTCCTGGTCGGGAGGGACAGCGAGAGACGCCGTTGACATGACGAAACACTGAACTAATTGCTAAGCGGAGGAGCTCTAGCTTTCAACCTCAACACCACCCCTCTGTCTTGAACTATTTCTTCGACCCCAATTGCTCCTACAACTGCAATCATGTCGTCCACACTCCTCCGCAATTCGGGCTTCCGCTCCGCCCTACGAGCTTCAACAGCTTCCAAGCGTGCCGGCATCGCTGGAGCTACCTTCGTCCGGGGCAAAGCTACCCTTCCCGACCTCACATGTACGAAAAAGGCTCTCTTATTCAACGGCCCCTTATACTGACTCCTCTGTCTGCTAGACGACTATGGCGCTCTCGAACCCGCCATCTCCGGCAAAATCATGGAGCTCCACCACAAGAACCACCACCAAACCTACGTAACCTCCTTCAACAACTTCAGCGAGCAAATGGCCGAGGCCAAGGGCAAAGAAGACATCAGCGCCCAAATCGCCCTGCAGCCTCTGATCAACTTCCACGGCGGCGGCCACATCAACCACACCCTCTTCTGGGAAAACCTGGCGCCGACATCGCAGGGCGGTGGAGAGCCCCCGGCGGGTGGATTGGCCAAGGCGATCAATGAGAGCTATGGCAGCTTGGATGCGCTGAAGGAGAAGTTCAATGCCGCGTTGACTGGCATTCAAGGAAGTGGGTGGGCGTGGTTGGTGCAGGATACGCAGACGGGAGCTGTCGGGATCAAGACTTATGCTGTAAGTTTTCAAACTGCCCATGTTTAGATCAGACTGGATTGGACTGCTGCTAATATGATTCTAGAACCAAGACGCCGTCGTGGGCCAGTTCCGTCCTATCCTAGGTATCGACGCGTGGGAGCATGCGTACTACCTCCAATACCAGAACCGCAAGGCTGAGTACTTCAAGAACATCTGGGAGGTGGTCAACTGGAAGGCGGCGGAGAAGCGATTCCAGTAGATGTTTTGCGTGGTTTTGAAGCAAGCGGCTGAGCGTATTGCGGGAGATGAGCGGACGTAGCGGGTCATTCGTTGCTCACTCATGTGAGCGATTCTGTCGTTGTATCCTATTGTAACTCAATACGATTTGGCCACTCGATATCACTGACTTCGCAAGTAACGTCGGCACACTTCCTGCGATTTGAGAGGAAAATCGCCGATGCCTGCGGAATATATTAATCATATGTATATACGCTTTCGAAAACCTCGTCATAACCGAGCCTCATGACCATCGCTCAGCCCTCGATCATGTCCGTGAAACCAAGCATAATCACCACACACCCATATGTTAGCACCCAACCATCCTACCAATGAGATCGGACTTCCATACTCTAGAAGTCCGCTAAGAGTCACGCGCCATCCTCCTGTCTTTCTCCCTCAGCCTCAGCTTCCCCAGCCTCGTCGAGCCTCAATCTCCCCTTCACAGCGCCCGCGCCTAGTCCAAGTCTCTTGATACCCAGTGCTAGCGGCAAGGGCATAACGACGCATGCCACTACAGCCTGGAAGACCAGCGCACGGTACATATTGCCCGGTGGACGATCACCAGGGCCCTGGCCCTTTCCGTCCCCGCCCTCAACTACTTGCAGTGTCCCCTCTTTCAGCGCGTTCATGATGACGATGAAAACGCCGCCAAGCAGCTGTCCGCCAGCCCAGCAGATGGTACTGCCCGCTTCGGGCGAGGCTGGGTAGGCGACTTCGACGAGATACTCGAGAGCGATGGGAACAAGGGCGAAGGAGGCGGCACCCAGGATAGCCGCGATGGCATAAGGGGCGCCGAGCGAGCGCGTCTGCGGCGCCCAGACGAACGCGAGGTAGCAGATAGCGATGACGGGGATGAACAGCTTGATGCCGAGGAGGTAGGCGTGGGTGCGGTCGAAGACGGGCGAGGTGAAAGCTGCAAAGACGAGGCCGACGACGATGAGTACAGCACCACAGATGCCGGCTTGTGTCTCGGTGAAGCCGTATGGTTCGAGGATTTGGTTGAGGAGGGATGAGAAGGCGTTGAAGAAGCCGACGTAGACGCTGAAGGCGATGAAGATGGGGTAGAAGGAGGGGGTGTGGATTAGGTGGGAGATCGTTTCTTTGAGGGGGGTTTTGGGGAGCGCGGATGAGGCTGAGGGGGGCGTTGGTGGTTTTTCAGGGATGAAGAAGGATGGGAGGGCGGCGACGGAGGACTAGGATCGTCAGCGATAGAACTCGATGCTTTGCAGGGCCTATAGTGAGACGAGTAGCTGGAAAGTTGTCAATGACTTACAATGATGGCAGTGTAAAGGACCATATTTGGAACTTCGCTGGCCTTAGTACACCATAGAGGCCCAATCAGTTGGCCGAGCTAGCAAGCATCAGTGTCTCAACTTTTCTTTTCTTAGAAAATATAGACTTACAGCTCCGCCGAATGGATTGGCCAACGAAGCTACTGCGGTAGCAGAGACTCGTCCACCTTCAGTGAACCATAGGTCACTATATCGGGTAGGCGCAGCGAGAACGAATGGCTGGGCAAGGCCTGTGAGGATTTGTCCAAACATGACCACGCCATAGTGTCCGCCTGTAGCGCGTGTGCCGGCATATCGAATCCAATTGCCAAGTAGAACCAGTACACTCGCGCTGATAATAGCCTCTTTTGGCCCTCGATTAAGAGTCCATATCACGAGCCTAGTGAGAGGTCAGTACCAGATCAAACGATGGGACGAGTGACAGAAGACGGAGCGAAGACACTACGTACGGACTTATCACAACAAAAGCAAACAGAAATCCAGTGCTAAGCCAGTTTATGGCCGTTTCGGAGACATTGAAATACTCCGAAGATGTCGCAGATAGAGGCGCGAAAGTAAGCCACTGTGGCGCTGTTAGTTGAATCCTGGCACTTAGGTAACCACCTGCAAGTGTGAATGAACACGCACGTCCCAGCTCACAACAATGTTGAGCAGAATCAGCTGGATCAAGCCAAACCAGCGCCTCTTGTACACGCGGAAGTGATGGTTATGATGAGAATTCGACGAGTGGTGTCTCCAGTGATTTGAGCGAGTCGCGGTCTCTGCAGCTGCTGTGGATGATTCAGGCATCGAATCCACAATCGGGTCCACACTCTCCTCGCTGGTGATCCTGGTACCGGCAGGCAGCTCTTCCTCCAGGAGGGTAGTGTCCTTCTTGCTGCTTTGGTCCGGGACGTCGTCCATCTTGGCCCAGCCGTGGTGTTTGCTGCGCGACACGAACGGGTTTGGGGTGCTGGATGGGTGGGCGGACTCGGCCACCATGGCAGTTGTCGGACCTGATTAAGTATGGGAGCGCATATACTTCAAGAAAGTACATACCCCGCGTGCTATCTGGCCTTGCAATGCAGTACCGTGGCCGACTCTCTCATGTGACAGATAAGGGGCGATGAAAGAGGATCGATCTCCTCGCGTGCCGCAGCCGCCGCTAGAGATGAAGGGGAAGCTGTCGCCGCTTTGGCCCCTCCTTGTCACAACCTCACTCTGTTATTCCTGCCCTCCTATCATTATGACAGCCTCCTGCTATATAAAAGGCCCTATCGACCCAGCCACTGGACGGGCCATCGAGCCTTTTGATTCTAGGCCAGTGCTAGCACCAGGTATTTTCGTGTTATGTGTGCCGTAGACGCGTTGATGTCATTTGCTTCACGTTGTCAGAATAGCTCTACTGCGTTTAGGACGAAATGTAGAATAGAGTAGGTCTCGAAGTATGTTAGGTAGTTGAAAAGACTGCTTTTATCTTGCCTCTTTCATCTTTTCCTCAGCCTTGTGGTCACGGTCCTACGCCATCATTGGCAGCTCAAAACTCGGGTATGAATCACGCGCCCAGCCACTAAATCTTGGATTATGAGGCACGAAATCACATGTCTGCCCCGATTGGACTGGTTTCAAGCATATAAGCATAAAATTGTCTCCGGCACCGGCTCTTACAGACCGCCGTACCTTGTGACAGCGTAGACAGACGTCCGAGAGTTCACCACCGTCTGCGGTGGCCTGAGGACATATTACACCTCCTAAAACTGTCGCTTTACAGGTTTAACGATGGACAGGAGGACCTCGACTAGTGATAAGTAGGTGTACACAAATCAGAGGAAGCGGCCGCTCCCTATTTCCGCTCGCTGCTACGAATACCAATAGACTGCTAATGTATAAAAAGGATAGTCTTTGGAACTCCGTCAATCCTACGCTCCACTTCCTACTCCAAAGGAGCTCGCTGCTCGCTCCGGAGCAGGCAGGAATTGAGGCCTGCTTATATGAGAGGCTCAACTGCAACGTCTTCTCCATCCCTTCTGCCTGCTCCAAAGCAACTCATTGATCGCTCCGGAGCAGGCAGGAATCGAGGACTGCCTATATGAGAGGCTCAACTGCAATGTCTCCTCAATCCCTTCTGCCTGCTCCAAAGCAGCTCGTTGATCGCTCCGGAGCAGGCAGGAATCGGTGCCTGCTTATACAAGAGGCTCAACTGCAAGGCCTCTTCCGTCCCTTCTACACTCTACTTTTTCGGGCCTGCCAGGGTCTGATGGATCTATCAAAGTCGCCTTTAGTGGGCACGCGCGAGTCTGAGCGCGTCGCTCCGGATCAAACGGGCTCTGGAGTATAAAAGAGGATCAATCAACCAAGCTCCTCCATCACTTGTACAATCCACCTTTCGGGCCTGCTGGGGTCCATTTGATCAATCGAGGTTGACCTCAGCGGGCCCGCGCAGGGTCCACAAGTGCACCGCCTGCTCCCAATCCACGCGCGTTGCTCCGGATGAAACGGGTTCTGGAGTATAAAAGAGGATCAATCAACCAAGCTCCTCCATCACTACTACACTCCACCCTTGGGCCTGCTGGGGTCCAGTTGAACAATCGAAAGTTGACCTCAGCGGGCCCGCGCAGGGTCTCCAAGTGCATCGCCTGCTCCCATGCCTCGCGCGTGGCCACGATTGACACGATCTCTGGAATACTTAAGGGGGCGAGGCCCTACTGCTCCTTCCTCGCTCCTTCAATTCACACTCCGGGCCTGCTGGGGTCCAATTGATCAATCGAAATTGACCTCAGCGGGTCCGCGTAGCGGTCTACAAGTACATCGCCTGCTCCCAATCCTCGCGAGTTGCTCCGGATGAAACGGGCCCTCCTGGAGTATAAGAGAGGATCACCCAGCCAAGCTCCTCCGTCCCTTCTACACTCCACTTTCTGTGCCTGCTGGGGTCCAATTGAAAAATCGAAGTTGACCTCAGCGGGCCCGATTAAAAGGGCCACGACCCTGTGTGCCTGGGGCCGTGCGCCCCATTCTCAACGACTTCACCTTGGTGTTGAACATCCGAAGTGGCACCGCGAGAACAATAGCCTCAATACACTTTTAATTGTATTGTCAACTTCACTCTCACCAGCACAATACACTTTCTATTCTTCCAAACGGCCTATTGTCTCTCAATACACTCTTCAGAACAATAGGATGGCCTGGAGTATATCTTCTCGACCTCACGTCGACTTTCCTATTTCCTTCCTTCTTCCTTCAACGTCCTGAAGCTTCTTTTGTCTATCGATCTTTCGACTTTCTCTGAACTTCTCATATTTCCTCGAGCTTCACACATTTCTGCTTCTTTCCTATCACTTCCAGACGTCCTTCGCATCCACCACCGGTACCGCAAGTATATCTTTCCATCCGCGCAATCTACGACACCTCGACTTCACGATCAAGATGTCGGTCTCAAAACGCGTCGCCGAAGCCATCGCTCGTGTTACCGATCCGAATCGGGCTGGCCTGATCATCGTTTCGGCTCCTCCAAGTGGCCCTGCACCCTTCACGGTAGAGGAAGACGACCTGATCCTCCGCCTCCGATCGACGACCCAGCTCTCATGGCCTGAGATTGGAGGCCGATTCCCGGAACGTGGACCGCGTGCCAATATCTCTGTGCAGGTTCGCCAGTCGCGGGGTCTCCAAGCCAGCTCCAAGGCCCTGACAGACGTCAACGCCTTCCGCGCCCATTTCGGACTCACGGCCAACGCCCTCCAGAACGACGTTCATTTCACGCGTGCAAACGGCGCCTACATCCGCACTCCCGGATCCAACGTCGCTGTCCCTGCCTATGGACCGACCGTTGCCCAGGCTGGAGGACCTCAGACGGCGGCTCCCCCCGCTGCTGTCGTCCCGTCCACTGCTCCGATTCCCGCCCTCCCGGTTCTGGCACTTGCAACTGGCTCTGAAATCGCTCCGATTGCCGCGTCTTCTGACTCTTCTTCACCACTGTCTGAAGCACCCTCATCATCCATCCTCGAAGCCCAAGAACCTCCCGCGCCTGCTCCGATTCCGATAGTTCCGTCCGAGCACTCCAAAGACGCCTCCAAATCCGACCCTCTTCCTGCTCTCTCTGCCCCTGCTCCGCCGGCGTCTGTAGCACCTCAACCCACTGTCGCCCCCGTCCAAACCGACCGACCACTACGCTCGATTCGAAGCCGCGTTTCTGCTCCCGCTGCAGCAACCCCCAAACCAGCCCCTCCTCGTCGTGCTGTTGGGACTCGAGTGCTGCCACCGAAGGCCCCCCCAGGCGGCTGGCACGAGTTCCTGCGTGGCCCGGTGCCCGACGTCGACCCTCGAGGCACCCCCGAGCACGCGCGCCTAGAAGCCGATCTGAAGGCTCGCGCCGCGACGTTCCCACCCCTCCCCACCTCCCACGACCGCGCAAACGCCCCCTGGGCCACCCCCTTCCTGCAAGACATGGCGCAAACCGCTCTGGAAGACGCCCGATCTGCGCCCTTCAAGGCGCAGGCTTGGCTTTTGGCCCCGAAACCGCCCGTGATTCCGAGAGAAGATCTGGAGGCCTCCGAATTGGGTCGGTGGCTGGAGCCTCCCAAGGAGTCGGAGTTTCCCGCGTCGGAGATCCTCAGCCATGCCAAGTGGTACCTCCGCCCGTTCGCAAAACGCTACGATCCGAAGGCGTGGCGCGCCCCGGACCCCAAGCCGGCCCCGAAGAGGAAGGCGGCGGCGGGGGGGAAGGGTCGCGCTGCCAAGAAGGCGCGCAAGGAGTAAGGGGTGGTGGTGAGATCTGGGGGGTGGTGGCGGGTGGAATGGTTCCCGGGGCTGATTCTGCTTTCCTTTTCCTTTTCTTCTTCTTCTGGCATACTGATCAAGCATGTTTGTTGTTTTCTTTGGCATTGGTTTGGCGCTGCATGAGATACCCCAGCATATTTAGCCTCGTTTCAGAACCTACCGATATTGGTTCTGATGTTGAGAGGGAAGGGGGATGGTGCGGTATATAGCTTTGGATCTGGAATCGAGCTTCTTCTCCGTTGAACATATACCTATCGCGTGAAGACGCTCCTTGCGTGATTGAGACGTGGAACCTCATGATGTCAAAGTCTGAAGTCTTTGAATTGGGACATTGACTAGTTGGGAGTAATTGGCCATGCTATTCGAATAAAGCTTTGACTTGAGAAATAGCTGCTTGTCTTTTGACAGCCTATACATCGCGTGAAGACGCTCCTCACGCAATTAGGAAGTGCAAGCTTATGATGTCAAAGTCCAGTGCCCTTAGATTAGGACATCGTCGAGTCGGCGGTGACTGGCTGTGCCTTTGGAATGAAGCTTTGGCTTTTGATATAGCTGCTCATCTTTTGACAGCACATGCATCGCATGAAGACCCTCCTCGCATAACTAGGAAGTGCAACCTCGTGATGTCAAAGTCCATAGTCCTTGGATTAGGACATCGTCCAATCGGAGCAGCTGACTATATTATCTGAACGAAGCTCTGTACTTAGATACATATACTCATCTTTTGACAGCCTATGCGTTGCGTGAAGACGCTCCTCACATAATCAAGAAGTCCGGCCTCGTGATGTCAAAGTCTGAAGCCCGTGAATTAGGACATGATCGAGTTAGAGTGACGGGCTATATTGTCTAACTATGTCATCTGGATGAAGCTCTGTATTTAGACGTAGCTGCTCGTCTCTTGACATCTTACGCATCGAACGAATACACCCCCGGCCCAACTAAAGAGGTGCGCTACATGATGTAAAGCTCTACACGTTCTGAATTGGATCGCTGTTAAGCTGGGAGTGAATGCCTTCATGATCTGTGAGACGCTTTATACCTAGACGTAGCTGCTCGTCTTTTGCCAGCATACACATCGAACGAATACACCCCTGGGCTAACTGAGAGGATGCGCTGCATAATGTAAAGCTTTAGACGTCCTAGATTGGATTGCTGTTAAGCTGGGAGTAAAAGACTATACTATCTAAAAGAATCTCTATACCTAGACGTAGCTATATATCTTTTAACAGCCTACGCACTAAGTGAATACACCCCCGGGCCAACTAAAGAAGTGCTCTGCATGATGTAAAGCTTCGGACATCATAAATGAGACCGCTGTTAAGCTAGGAGTAAATGACTATATTATCGGAAAGAAGCTCTATACCTAGACGTAGCTGCTCGTCTTTTGCCAGCCTACATATCGAGTGAATACACCCCTGGGCCAACTAAAGAGGTGCACCAAGTTTACGTCTTCAAGCCCCTAGCTAAGGTTGACTTAACTCGTCCAGTTTCTGCTGCTGTTTGATACCGTCTGAAGTGCCCTGATCATTGTTTAAAATACTGGAGATGTATGTCCTTCAGGTCTCTAAAAGTATGCTAGGGGACTTTAGACGGCGGCAATACACTGTATACGTTCGAATCCCTAGTTGATATCGACTTTAACTTCTTATCTACTTACTTCTGTTTAATACCGTCCGAGGGGCCCCAAACATATTGTAAAACTTTAAATATGCATCTTTTTCCGGCTTCCGAAACTATACCAAGGGCTTCAGACGGCGGCAACACAGTGCACACTTTCTCGTTCGTGTACGCTTACTTGATAACATCTAAGGTGCCTTGGTTACATTTTCAATCTTCCAAAATGCTGAAATTACATCTCCTGCACAACGTACAGTACTAAGCTATATGCCTGAGCACACAGATCTATCACTACTTGGCTTCCATATTGCCCACTTGACACCACTGTAGGGGGTACTCTAGTTGCTAAGCAGCTGATTGGTCAAGAGGCAGTCTATTCTACACTGTTTGGAACTTGACATCGCCTTTATATCTTTGAAATCCTGTCGGGGTACCCTAAGCAGTGGCGACAAGCGGTAAGTTTCAAGGTCATTATCTCGAGAGCACAAGACTAAAGGTCTCGGTACACGGATTCATCAATGATCAACCCAAGTACTGCTCACTGGACACCACTGCAAGGGGTAGCCTGGCTACTACGCAGCCAATTAGTCACGAAGCAGTCTGATCTACACTGCTTGAAACTCGACATCGCCTTCAGATCGTCGAAATCCTCGGGGGTTCCCTACGCAGTGGCGAACCAGTGTGCCCAGATCTAAGGCCTGTCACTGTGAAGCAAGCTACAGTTCATCGTTCATGTCTGGTATCGGTCCGACTACAGGTAGTAGTATTGTTGGTATTGGGTATTCTCGTCGGTTAAGGTCCTTTGTTTGGCTTGGATTCGCTCCCGTTTCTGGCTCTTCTAGAGTTTGCTCTTTCCCCTGAGAAGAGTCTGGAGGAGGATGTTTACGAGCACGGAACGGGCCGATAATCACCTCGGACTTCGTCAAATGCTCCTGCGAACCGACCATGTGGAAGACGCCTCCAAATACAAGAACGAAGTGGTCACCGCACTCAGCAAATGGCTGCGTGTTATTGCTGACGGAGCCCACGACTTCGATGTGGGCGGGATCGAGACGTAGATCTCTCCGAGGGAATATCCACGTGTAATCCGTCCTGCTGCTGTGGAGTAGCCGTGCGACTTCCATAGCTTTCTTACATAATGGCTTCATTGCCTTTTTCACTTCCTGGTCCGATGTCCCATCTTTGGTATTCTTGTCCTTCCCGCTATTCTGTGGCTTCGGGAGAAACGCGGCGAGCTCTTCGTTTTTGTAGAGGGTGTTTGCTAGATGCATCGCTTTCGCATCTAGACGCTTGGCGACGTCTTTGCCGCTGTATCTACTGAATTGACAACTTGCAGCAAACCAGTCTTTCCGCGCTCTTTTAGCAGCTGTAAACCATTTAGCTGACGCACTACGGAAACTTCAAATCCTTATTACTTACCACCATTCTTGACATCTATGCTGTTGTAAACAGCGTTCATTTGCATTTCTACATTTTCGTCGAACCCAAAATAGATTCCTTTGAAGCAGAAGCTTTGGATGATCCTTGCGATTATACCGACTACCAAGAGATCCTTCCCATTGTCGTCGAGTAGGTTATACCAGCGCTCCCTAGTCTTTGCTTTTCGATTTGTATAGTGCGTTTTGACGAGGTTTAAGGCGAGGTTTTTAAGCTCGTGGAAGTGGGCTTGAATTGTCTCGGCAGGGTGTTCGGCCTCCGGGCCCACGACGACGACGCCGCCGCCTCCTTCTGCTTGCAACCCCACAGTCTCGTTCAAAGTATCCCTAGCCTTTTCGAGGTTCACCTGTAATCTGCCATTTTCGAGAGTTTTCTCGTGAAGAAACTGTTCCTGCTCTCGAAGCTTCGTGTTCAGCTCAACGATTTGTTTTTGTAGAGTTTTTTGGCCCGCCTCATTTGTATCGTCTCCGTGGAGAAACGCTTCTATCTGAGCCTTCAGCTCCTGGACCTTTGCATCGGCAAGCACTTTGCCGTCCTTCCATTTCTTTTCCCGGTCGTTCGCTGCATCGAGATCTTTATGCAGGGCCTTATTTGCGGTTTGGAAACCTGCAAGAGTCCTGTTGAGTTCCGTGATGTCGAACTCTTGGGCAGTGATTTTCTGGTTCTTTTCTCGGAGCGCCTGTTTCTGATTGTCCTATGGCGGGTGATCGTTAAAACAAAGTTCTAGGGCTTCAGCGAAAGACTTGCGGTTTGTGCTACCAACTGTCGAGAACTGAGTTCGTCGTGTATCGCCTCGAAAATTGTGGTGACGAAGGGGTCGATATCTTCATCTACAGACTCCTGCACGGCCTCGGCCACGGCGCGACGGGTGTCGGACAGCATTTTGCTTGCTCTTTGAGGGCGAGGAAGGTTGCATCTATGGCTACCAGAGGAGAGAGACTTGAAGATGAGAGACTTGAAAACAAAGACCTCGAAACAAAGACTCATAGTCCCTCACCATTTTGTGGCTGCGATTATTGTCCACATACTCCGCATCATAGCGCGTACACTTGGGAGCTTGATATCTTGATATCCGTGTATTTAGACTAGTAATACCTGATGCATCGTGTTGAAGTCCAGACAGATGGCATAGACGCGAAGGAGCGTCACATGATGAATTCTGCGAAGGAGTGTGTAGAACAGGAGCAAATTCCGGCATGAACCCCTTCCGCATACGAGGAGCTAGCTATATCTACCCTTTGTACATGTTTTGAGTTTGGACAAACATAATCTGTTAATTGATATGATGAGGTCAAGTCGTGAGGAAGAAGACGTGAATGGGCTGGGAATGACTCAGCAAAGATTAGATAAGAGCTCCCACGTGGCTCGGTGAAGGCTGTCCCGAACACCACCACGCATCATCATCCTTCAACACCATGCCGTGACACTCTTTCTTACCGTCCTCGTTCCTGCATTTTCAGCCTGCTTGCGTCCCTAAGATACCCTAACATACAGCATTTCTATAGTATTTGTCTTTGCGCCTTCGTCATGGCACCTAAACCCCTCCAACGCGTCGTCCCCCACCTCCGCGCGGTGCAGTACCACAACCTCCATACCTTTCTCTCGCAACCTCTCGCCGAGCTGTCGGGCTCGCTGGGCGACCTGGGCACTCTTCTACCTCTTATGATCGCCCTTACGCTTACCGGCTCCATCTCCCTCCCCTCGACCCTCCTCTTTACCGGCGCCGCGAATATCTACTCCGGCGTAGCATTTGGCATCCCCATACCGGTACAGCCCATGAAAGCTGTCGCGGCAGTAGCCATAGCACGGCGCTTCTCTCTGGAAGAAACAGCAGCTTCGGGAATCGTCGTCGCGGCATTAGTGGGGGTGATGAGCGTGACGGGGCTGGTTCGGTGGGCCAGCAATGTTACACCTATACCTGTGGTCAAGGGAATACAAGTTGGAGCTGGGCTATCCCTCTGTCTAAGCGCTGGATCGTCTCTGCTCAGTCCGCTGAGTTGGACAGGGCCATGGTGGGGAGATAACCTGCTATGGGCGCTTCTAGCAGTCGTGCTGCTTCTAGCAACCCTCCCTTTTCCGAGGGCGCCTTACGCGCTCGCCGTGTTCGTCCTAGGACTTGTTCTCGCAGGCTTCCATGCCCCGTCTGCTTCTCCTCCAAACCATTCTAGTACTCTTCCTCCCCATTCTAATTCTTCGTCAAACCCGTTCGCCGACATTCCAATCCTCCACCCCTCCGCCGCGACCTTCTGGCACGCCACCACCACTGCTGCTCTTGGCCAGCTGCCCCTCACTCTCCTTAACTCCGTAATCGCTGCTTCTGCTCTAGCAGTCGACCTCTTTCCGTCGCCACCGTACCCGACTGCTCCCTCCGTCACCTCGCTTGGCCTGTCCGTCTCCTTAATAAACCTGATAGGCTGCTGGTTCGGCGCCATGCCTGCATGTCACGGCTCTGGAGGACTAGCAGCACAGTACCGCTTCGGGGCACGAAGCGGGGCCAGCATTATTGCGCTCGGATTGCTCAAAGTAGCACTAGGGATAATAACACTCTGGAAGGCTGAAGCTGTTGTCAGCATCCTGAAGGGCTTCCCGGCGGCATTGCTCGGAATCATGGTGCTAGCAGCTGGTGTGGAGTTGGCGAAGGTGGGCGAGAGCCTGAATACCGATGCCCGCGACTTGCGGTTGATGCATGGAGACGAGGATGGGGAAGAGACTTGGGATGGGAAAGGTGTGAGGTCATTGGATGAGAGGGAGAGGAGAGAGAGGTGGATGGTCCTACTTGTTACTGTTGCTGCTTTGCTCGCCTTCAGGAATGATGGCGTTGGCTTTCTGGTAGGGCTAGCATGGCATTTGGGATTCCGTGCTACGAAGAGTGTGGAAGAATGGAGGGCACGGAGGCAGGGGAGGGAGAGCGTCCCTGAGGAGGAAAGAGGGCTGCTCTCTTGATCGTCGGGTAAGCATATGTCCTAGCTGATGACTGATGAGCGAGCGATGCTGATAAAGCTCTAGCATTTCAGTGTTGCAGCATTGTTAGCGGAAGCATGTTGATCGAGCATACTTAGGGTAACGTTTTGCGTTGTTTTGGCGCTGTATGAAAGACCCCAGCATATTCAGCCTCTTCAGGGCCGACCGGCGTTGAACTTAATGTTGGGAAATATCACTCCAATGAAGCCTTGTCTGCAACTAAAAATCCGAACCATACAATGTCAGGCTCCGAAGTGACTCAATCAGAACGTACTCGATTGAAGCTCGAAGAGAGAACGTTACTCACAACGCACATTGTACTTCTCTCCTCCTCCTCATGTGTCCCTCCACAACGAGAACATTGTACGGTATTCCGAATCTATAAAACGCCCCGGCCTTCTCATTCAAACCTCACCATCAGATCTTCGGAACTCAACTTGCAACATACAGTCTTCAAGTCAACAGTTCCCACAGACCCAGTCTTCCAATCACCATCCTTTCTCAGAGCAATCAACACAACAGCTCTAGGAACATGCCACTCAATTACCTCGGCTCCAATGCCCTAGACAATGCTGCGACTCGACGGCCCCAGGTCAAGGAGTTCACGCCAGCTCGAACAGAAATACCAGGGCATTCTCGGCCTCGCAAAGAAGTCTCGGCCTCAGGATCTCGACGACAAGAGTCCACTCTCGGCCTTGAGGCACTGAGCCTAGGACCTTCACACGGCCGCTCTATGCACAGCTCTGCTCCACGTCATACCCACGGTAGAGCTCCTCCCTCGACATCACGTCGGATCACTCCCTCTACATCACTTCCTCGCACCACTGCCACAACGTCCGGCACAGCCTATGGATCAGATTGGGAGAAGCGGCTCAAGAAAGTGCGCGCTCTCGAGCCTATCATCATGTCAGGAAAGCACAAAGGCTTACCACCATTCCAAGGCGTGTTAGCAGAAGGAAAAGCACTTGCGGCCAAGTTTGGAGAACAGGCTCTCCAACTCCGCTACAAGGGAGATGAGATATCCCATCCAGATCATCCTAGGGGAGATTATTCTTACGTCGGCGACTATACGTCCCGTGCTACAACGTCCGCCACATCCTACGGCGGCTCAGATTGGGTGAAGCGCATGAAGAATCTCCAAGCTCTTGAGCGTAAGATCTTGTCAGCCAGCATGTCAGGAAACTACGAAGGTCTACCGCCAAAAAACCGCGTGTTAGAAGAAGGGAGAGCGCTTGTGGCCGTATTTGGCGAGGAGGCTTTCCAGTGCCGCTATAGAGATAGGCTCCTCGTTCCAGTTCACGGTAGGGGAGGAGAGTACTCTCGCGTCGATGACTATACCTCTCGCGATGACTATACCTCTCGTGCTGCTCTTGTGTCTACATCACGTTCTCGAACTACTGCCACAACGTCCGCCACATCCTCCTATGGAACCGACTGGGAGAAGCGGCTTAAGAAGCTGCGCGCTCTCGAGCCGATCATCATTGCAGGACTCGAGTCAGGAAACACCAAAGGGTTACCGCGATATGCCGACGTGATGGCAGAAGGGAAAGCGCTTGCGGCCAAATTTGGCGAGGAGGCTCTCCGGTGCCGCTACCATCATAAGGATGGGATCATATATTCAATTGAAGGTGGAGGAGCATCTACTCGCATCGGCGATTATACTTCTCGTGCTTCTCTGGCTTCGACTTCAACGCGCCCTCGCCGCACAACGGCCAGCACTTCCTATGGTTCATATTAGGAAAGACCCAGCTTCCTCATGAGCGTGCTCCCTTAAGGTAGGCTAAGCAGCCCCTTAGAATGCTTCACCTTTGCTAGTACATGTCAAGCTTACATGGCTAGCGCGTTAGAATAGATGTGCACATGATGTGCCACTAACGCATAGCATAGACAACACCCCCCAATACAAACCCGGCTTCGGCCTTCCCCCCAACTTGAATCTCCCCAGTTTTGACTTTTTCGTGAACCGTTGATTGCTTTCCTAAATTTCCGTGTAACGAACCCCACGAACTTCGTGCAAGGCGTATTTGAATCCCCTTGCTTCCCAGAATATCAAGAAAACAACCCGTTCAAGCGATCCCTTGTGAAGCAAGAGGTAAAGGCGGATTCACGCGTTTTTATATGTAACGTACGGAGTCCGGACATGTCCGAAAGATGAAACGGAAAGACACTCCAACTTTTAGAAATAAAGATATAAAGAAATAGAAGACTTGAGTCGGATTGGTCCATTTCCGCGTCCTGATAGGCCTGAGGACTTCTCGAAAATTCAACTAACGCATTGAATTGAGGTTTAGATCCTCAATGGCGACATCAAACCATCTTTTCACGACTTCTGAGAGCCTCAGAGAAGAATGGTGACAGGACAGCTCTATAAAGCCGCATTGACATCAGATCTCAAACTCATTGCTCATCCATCAACCTAATCGCCCCCTCCGCATCATACCAAATCTCCCTCACCTTCACACACCTCAAATGATTAACCCCCCCACTCAAACTCGCATCATGATAAAACAGCCACCACCTCCCCTCAAACTCCACAATCGAATGATGCGTCGTCCACCCCACCACCGGCCGCAGTATCACACCCCTATACGTAAACGGCCCCAACGGACTCCCCCCCGTCGCATAAATCAACAAATGCGAATCCCCCGTCGAATACGAAAAATAGTAAACCCCGCCCCTTTTATGCACCCAACTCGCCTCAAAAAACCGCTTCTCCCGATCGCCCGCAGGAACCGGCGTGCCATCCGGCATCAAAATCTCCACCTCCCTCACCCCATCCTCATCAAACCCCAACATATCCTCCCTCAACCTCGCCACTCGGGGGCGCAAAGCCGCTTCCTCCCCCCTAGCTTCCATCTCCTCATACGCGTCCCCATTAAAATCTTCCCCGCGCCAGCACTGCAGCTGCCCGCCCCACACGCCGCCGAAATACAGATACGCGGCCCCATCCTCATCCACAAACGCCGCAGGATCGATGCTATAGCTGCCTGGAATCGGCGCCGGCTCTGCGCGGAACGGGCCCTCTGGTGCTTCGCCTACGGCGACGCCGATGCGGAACACGCCTGCCATGTCGCGCGCGGGGAAGTAGAGGTAGTATTTCCCGTTCTTGGCCGCGGCGTCGGGGGCCCAGAGCTGTTTCGCGGCCCACGGGATCTGGGAGAGGGAGAGCACGGGGCCGTGGTCGGTGACGACTGCGGGCGGAGAACTGCTGCGGAGGGAGGGGGTGGAGAAGACGTGGTAGTCTGTCATGGCGTATTGGTCGCCGTTGTCGTTGTCGCGGATGTCGGTTGAGATGTCGTGGGAAGGGTAGATGTAGATGCGGTCGTTGAAGACGTGGGCGGAAGGGTCGGCGGTGTAGATGTGGCTGATTAGAGGTTTAGGGGACGGAGGCATGGTGGGCAGGAAGTTGGGGGTGATATTTTGGAGATGCGGAAGTTGAGTTTGGGGGAATAAAGGCTTGACTTCAGAGTGTAGGGGCATGATCTTATCAAGTCTTGTAGTAGGCTGACATGGATTCGATTTAGCCGTTTAGCCATAGTGAAAGCTAGTGGAGCGATCCTAATCTGGTTACTTCAGGTTTTGACGTGGTGCATATTGCCTTGGAGTACCTTAGGGGCGCTACTATCCCTCTGGTAGGTTGTCAAAATGCCGGAGTGGGGCCTTTTGATCTAGGGCACCTGGAGGTTTGGTATAATTCGAGGCATCCTCGTTGATTGAGCCTAGTTTAAGCTGCCGCAGGTTCTTACATTGCTGAAGCGGGTTCTCAAGAGCTATCTTGGGGTGTAACCATGTCTCTGGTAGCATGTCGTTTGGTTCGAGTGAGGCTTCCCGATCCAAGGTCCGTATAGCCCTGATTCAACCCTCTTGGGTCTTGGACATCGTGGAGCAACCCTGTTGAACTATTGGGGATGGTAGGTACTTTTCTGATAGTGTGAAAGAGTTTGAGAGAGAGTGCTTTGTTTTGGAAATTGGGTCATTGACATGATGAAAGACATCTACGTAGATCCATCTAAATTTGGCGACTGTGGATTTTACTGTTATCAGCTCAGCTCTGTCATAAGTTAGTGATATCGCGACGCTACCGACCTATCATCAGTCAGTGAAATAAAGAAGCCTTATATGAAGTACCGATGATCTTCATCTATTCTGTTATCTATGATACAATTCGTCAAGCTAAATGCTTTTCTCGTCGGGGATTGAGCGCGGCTTCATCCCGGGTATATTAGGTACAAATGGGAGCGGTGGCGTTCGCTCGAACCATGCGAAATGCGTAAGAACATATGAAAAGGCTGGAAATGGTGACGGCCGATTATGAACGACCATGAAATGAAAAAAAAATTATATTGAGTTTTGAAGTCTGTCTTGATACAGAGCCGGAAGTGTTGAGGTTGATGCTCTCATGATGGAGCTCGGGTCGAACGGGACGTGCTGGCCTTCCTGCTTTCAACCATGGACTTCTTCGGGCTCAAGGGATGAAGCCGAGTTGTAACATCGGAGCCAGCCGGAATACAGGGTGCCGGGGCGTGCTGTCGCTGGTGACCATGTGGTGATAGCCTTGTTGCCCGCGTGCTTGATGATAGATTATGCAACGGATTGCAAAGCCTCGTAAATGAGTGCTATATTGAGAGGCCGTGTTGGTCATGAATCTGATGAATTAGAGTACCCTGTGTGCTCAATGCCACTGTTCCTCATTTGCCCATGACGTGGATGGAAGGATGGCATGTCTTGATGGGTTATCCGGTTGTCTTCGAATACCCATCTGAGAGGCACTCATGAGAGAAGCGTGAGAAGCGCTCATCTGAGAAGGGACCCTATCTTTCGGCGGCGGCGGTGGAGGATGTTGGGGTTGAGGCACTGGCGGCCGTCTGCTCGCAATCGAGACCAGTCGAGCGCGGTGTGATTGAGGCGTGGGAACGGGAGGCGGAGGTGCTGGAGTAGTAGGTGCGGTGTATGGCGATGACATCGATTTTGAATATCCCATAGTTGGGTCTAGTTGATTCACGGGTGGTGGCTCATTCGTGGTATAGTCCATAAATGATCCAATATGATCAAACGTCTGGATTCCGGACTCGTTGAAGAAGCTACTGTCAAACAACGCGCTCTGGCCGAAATCTACGGATAGAGGTTGTGAGTAGCTGTTGTCGATATAGGTCGTTGTGGGTAGGGTTACGTGGCTCGGATTTGGTTTCAAGGTTTCCTGAGAGGGTGCTTCCCAGTGAGGTTGCTGATATTGTGGAGGGTCAATGTGAGATGGCCCTCTGTACTCATGCTCGACGGAGATTTCCATTTCCATCTCTATGTCGTTGGAGGGAACAATCTTCGCTTCAACGACGTCGATTTCCAAGACAGGCTCGGTCTTTTGCTCTCTTGACTCAACCGCCCCCAGCTCGTAGGTCTGTTGGATAAGGTTGTTGACGTCAAACGTACGCGGATCCCAGCTGTCTTCTAATGCAAATCGCAGTCGATTATACTTGGTGAAGCTGGCCGTCTTCTTCGGGTCCCAAGAGAAAGAGGGCCAATAGGAGCTTTCTCCATGCTTGGTCGCAAGATAGTTGTTCCACGCCACCGAGATGCGCGATTGTTGAAGCAAGGCAGTAATGACATTCGTGAATTTCCAGTCCGACTTGGCGGCTCCGTCTTCGAAGTGTTGGGCAATATGGTCGCACCTCTCTTCCCATGAGGCAAGAAGCTTCGCACAGAAGCCACAGCCCCAAGCGTCTTTGTTGTGCATTGGATGCATTGCTTTCTTCACACAAGTCGACGGCTTCCTCGGGTGTCCGGGTCCTACGTCCTTGCTCTGTTCACACTGCTCACACGCATGGCACTTGTAGTGGTGCTCACGAAAGCGCTTTCCGGCGTTGAACCATTGGTCGCAGTCAGGACACTTCCACCTCTGTGCTTGTTCGTGGAACTCCTCCTCGTGTGACTTCCAGTAGGCCTTCGTCTTCAATGTCTTGTCACAGAATGTGCAACCGAATTTCTTAGCCGCCGTGACACTGGGCGCTTGCGACATGCGAGACGCAGAGGTATAGCAGCTCCATCGCGTATCCGTGGTGCTGACCGAGTCTCTCGGGTTTGAGAATATGCTGGGTGCTCTGGACGGGAGGCTGAGGTAGGAGGATGCGCGACTGTCGATTGTCGAGATTGAGAATCGATCTGTGTGGCTCTAGCGTTAGTAATCAGTATCGAGGACAGGTCGGCGCAATGCGTACCAGGACCACGAGCAACGCGCAACAAATCCAAGATCTGCTGGTCATCCAGATGTTTCAAGCCGTGTATGCATTGTAAGACATCGTTGGTAACGCGTGCCTGGTTCGGGTGCGGCGACGGCGAGGCGCCCTCGGGCTCGGAGAAGGGGGTGGAGTTATGGAGACTGCGGATGGAGCGGGAGGAGTTCTGGAGCGGCTGCGAGGCAGGGTGGGCGAAGAATTGAGGCTGGTCGCGGTCCATATTCATCGTGGGCGGCGCGTCGAAGCGGTGGGCATTCCGGAAGATTGTTGCGAACGGGCCCCTTTACTGTATTACTCGCTGGGAGGGCGCGGACGAGGTGGTGAGGTGCGGTGCGGTCGGCAGCTGGGCGAGCAGGTGGTTTTGAGCAGGCCTGAGCGCGCAGAGGGGAGTCGAGGCGTGATATCAGAGCGGGCTGGCTTCAAACCTTTGGGGCCCACGCGTGGTGGTCGATGCCCGGTAGCTGGGCGGATCTGAGTAGTGTTTTGAGAGGATCTCGTTTCGTCCACCTCGCTGCATCCCTGAGCCACCCACCCCTTGGCGTGCTCCGAGCTTTAGGGCTCCAGGGCTGTGTTCCGACATGCTGGCGCGCTCGACTAAGCCGATCCTGCTGCGAAAAGGGGTATAATTAGAGGGCGTCATGATTTCCGCGATGCTCCCCAACGCGATCTGAAATCCTCCGACCGCGCTCCCGTTCGCTTTGCTCGCAAGGCCTACCTCTGCATGGCGCCCAGCCCGCGGGAAGACATGGTGACGGTCCGCTGCCCTCTTGCCCTCTTCCGCTCCTCTTTCCAGGGGCCCAGAGTCTGAAACGGCACTAATCAGCAAACGCGTTGTTTTCTGCTCGCCCAGTGCCGGCGACGAGACCATGCCGAAGACCTCAGCTCGGGAAACCCCAACCTTGAAAAAGAGCCTCCTCGTCCTGCTGCCTCGCGCGCACTGCGCCGCTGTAGGCTGTTCCTGCCCTCGCGAGCAAACCTGAAGCTGGCTATGCTTCAGATTGACCAGCAGCCTTCGACGTGCGGCGAATGAGGCGGCGTGTTTGTTCGACGAGCAGGCTGCGCTGTACTGCAATATCCAGGTCGCATCAGCCGATCGTGATGTGCAGTGGTCATCCGAACCCATGTGTGCCTGGCAGCGTGTTCGTGGCTGTTCGTCCTGTATTCGCCGTGCAGGAGAGTGTTGAGCCTCCATCTCAAGTCCTCCGTGACTCCAGTGACATCCTGCACGTGCTGACGTGTCAGGATATAGCATTTGCGGAACCATGAGATGTTATTTCTACTCACCGGTATTCCCGTCGCCGTCGAGAATCCGGGGTAGAGCATTCTCGGCTGCTATTTCGAGACTTGGAGAGGCTGCAGCCCTGCAGGGCCATCTATTAACCACCACCAGCAGCTTCGCGAGCCTTTAGTAAGCGTTCTTGGCGGACGTTGGACGTCGCTGGTGCTGAGAAGACGTCTATGAAAAGAAGCGTCGTCGTCGAAGGAGGACGCGTTTGCTGGTGGTCTGGAGATTTGGATAGCATGAGGTAGGTTGAGACAAGATGCCTGATGACGTTTTCACCGACGCGATTGGGCGGGACGAGCCGCAGGCGGTCGATGAGGATGGCGACTGCTCAAAATAGTACACCATCGGTTTGTGTCTATATGTCTAACGTCTTCTTCAATTCCGTTGAGTGAGATCCAAATAAGCTTTTTGGTCTGGGTTGCCACTGCGCTTGAAAACAGCGCCTTCCAGCTTCATCTCAGCACGTGGGGCGGTATCTTGCAAAAGCCATCCACCTTATTAGAAGTAGTCGATCTTTTACCTTTCGGTTGAAACTTCTTCTAAATGGTGGTATTTTTGCTCTCTTTTCCAACTTGATCGAGTCACACAATACTTATTGGCCCAAATTGAGCTCTGTGGCGCTCTATTGGATGCATTCCCTGGTACTTCAATACTGATCATCAACTCGGAGACCACAATGAAAGCGCTACAGGACAGGATATGATTATGTGCTCTGTGCAGTGTATTCCAAGCTAGCCTTTGACCAGCTACTTCTGACAATGGTGTCCAAGTTCAAAGGTGGCACTCAAGCGTCTGTGTGCCTAGGCTTTGACCTAGCACATGAAGCCTCCTTAATGAAAGATGCGTACCTGGTGATGTTTGAAACGACGAAACATCCCCCCCGCGCACGCGATGAAACAATGCCCTTGACACATCCTAGATACCCCTTTCCGTGGGCCAGCATCTCACCCCACCCAATCCTAAGAATAGAATATGTCTCCCGGGGAGAAACGCAGTTCTCTACAGGAGCACTGCGATAGAAGTAAACTTCTCGGAGCGGCCGAGATAGCGTCCCTTTCGATGCATGATGGACCCCTTTGTGGTGATCCGTAAAGATCAAGTCCCGCTTTTATTCGTGCTTGTCTTGATGAAGCCTTGCTGCTCATTATGGGGTATTGTTGTGTGTGCTTCTTCCTGAAGCGAATGGTCCAGCCACAGCCAGTTTGTGCGAAAAGTCTAGACTGTAGCGCCCGAAGTCTAGTACCAAGCCACTGGAGGCGGGCTAAAGACTGCGTCATACGACCTGATATCGTTCGAGGTATTTCTTGATCGAGGCTCGCACAATCGAGCGTTATATACACCATCAAACATATGATTCAATGACGGACATTCAGCGGAGTACATTCTGGAGTACGATTCAGATGCGAAGTTGGGGTGAACATGACTCAAGAATTTGGAGGGATCGACATTGTAACTGTTAAATGCCAGCGTGAAGAGAATATACCGCGTAAAATACTTGCGTGTCTTCCTAGCCGGCAAACCATTTGCTGGGGAAAGGGGTGAAGACAATAGGCAATAGTTGCCAAGAACATTTAGTTCACAATAGCACTCGAAACACACCAGGTTGAGAACCTTGAAACACGTCGTTCGAAAAGCTTTGGGGCAATACCTTGAGAAGGAGAAATAGCCCTTTGATAAGTTCTTGGTCATTCTCAGGATATTTATATTAGCGTGCTGACGAGAGGAATATTGAAAGATTCTGCCACGCGAGTGATGTGCAGACACTGCCGTCGAAGGTGGCCCAGCGAGCTTGTCTTTCAATGAAAAAGAGCAATCATCCCGACCAGACGCGTGACGGTGTATAAAGGCAATTCAAACTAGCGAGGAAAAGTATGTATAGATATGTGACGAGATAGTAGGCAGAGCCCAAGGAAGCCTTCAGGGTGTCATATAGTCGGTAATGAGATGATAACCTGGCGCAATATAGTAATGCTAGCCAGGCAGCAAGGGCTCTACTGGCACGGAGAGTTGGTATTATCCTGCAGCACTGGATAACTGATGGACGGAGAAGAAAAAGAGGATGAGGTTGGAGTCACGTGTGGAAGCTCCTCTCCATGCAAGATCTAAGTCTCGCTTAGCGCGCACAGCCGAGAAGTTGACCTGCGATTGATTTTCTCGAGAGCCAACTCTGCCGCCCACGACTCCACCAGTGCTCTCCAATTCCTCCTCCACAGCGTCAGGCAGCAGACTTCCATCATGGCCGAGCAGTTGGTTCTCCGCGGCACCCTCGAGGGCCACACCGGCTGGGTCACCTCGCTGGCGACCTCGCTCGAAAAGTACGTGCGACACCAGCTCCCCTCCCAGCGCGACGGGCTTCAATAGCTTCAATAGCTTCAAATGGACTGACTGGCAGCTAGCCCGAACATGCTCCTGTCCGGAAGCCGCGACAAGACCCTCATCATCTGGAATCTGACCCGCGACGAGACCTCGTACGGCTACCCCAAGCGAAGCCTTCACGGCCACTCGCACATCGTCTCCGACTGCGTACGTTAATCCGGGGGAGCAATTGGAGATTGGCAGCGCTGGCTAGAGCACAAAGGCTGATATTTTGAGCGTGCAGGTCATCTCCTCTGACGGTGCCTACGCTCTGTCGTCCTCCTGGGACAAGACCCTCCGTCTCTGGGAGCTTTCGACTGGAGCCACTACTCGGAGATTTGTCGGCCACACCAACGATGTTCTCTCCGTCTCCTTCTCCGCCGACAACCGTCAGATCGTCTCCGGCTCGCGCGACCGAACCATCAAGCTATGGAACACCCTCGGAGACTGCAAGTTCACCATCACCGACAAGGGCCACACCGAGTGGGTGTCGTGCGTGCGATTCAGCCCGAACCCCCAGAACCCCGTCATCGTCAGCGCTGGCTGGGATAAGATGGTCAAGGTATGCCTGATTCCATACGCACAACAAACCCGCCTTCAAATGATGCTACGCATATTCAAAGTATTTGCTACTTCAGAGCTTTCGAGCCATGAGACAAACATTCACCATTGCCCTGATACCCTTGTTCGAACCACACGTCAATATTCAGACTA
Organism: Lophium mytilinum; assembly: GCA_010093605.1. Lineage (NCBI taxonomy): Eukaryota > Fungi > Ascomycota > Dothideomycetes > Mytilinidiales > Mytilinidiaceae > Lophium > Lophium mytilinum. The sequence continues at coordinate 1,064,033 of MU004192.1, read as the reverse complement.
GCATCCTGAATCAGAAGCTGACGGCATATCCATAGGTCTGGGAACTCGCCTCTTGCCGCATCCAAACCGACCACATTGGCCACTCCGGCTACATCAACACCGTCACTATCTCCCCCGATGGTTCCCTCTGCGCGTCCGGTGGAAAGGACGGAACCACCATGCTGTGGGACTTGAACGAGTCGAAGCACCTATACTCGCTCACCGCCGGTGACGAAATCCACGCCCTCGTCTTCTCTCCCAACCGCTACTGGCTGTGCGCCGCCACCGCCTCCAGCATCATCATCTTCGATCTCGAGAAGAAGAGCAAGGTCGACGAGCTGAAGCCCGAATACATGGAGGTTGGCAAGAAGAGCCGGGAGCCGGAGTGCGTGAGCTTGGCCTGGAGCGCTGATGGTCAAACCTTGTTTGCGGGATACACCGACAACCGTATCCGCTGCTGGGGCGTAATGGCGAGGGCATAGGTTTGATGGCTACTAGGTGGTTGGAGAACTTGGGGTCTTTGAAATCTTCTGTTACGTGCCATGAGGAGAATGAAAAGGTGGGCGACTGCTCGAACGGCGAGCAGTCCTCGCCTATGTTTGCCGGTACAGCACTACTAAGGCGGCGCTCAGAGCAAATAAAAAATTCATTCAATCCATCTCTTTGTGCAGAGTTCTCGTGATATTTGGAGTTGTTGATATTCCATGCCCTGGTATAAATCTGCCTGCTGATTTAAAAGCTATAGAGTAATATCCAGCTGGGGATCAGAAGCTTGTGATCCTGGAGCCGCCTATACCTAGCTTCTTAGGGTTCTTTACGATTTTTCTTAAATTCGCTATCTAGACTCTTAGGTCCTTATACCTAAGCGCTCGCTCCCAATCTATCAAGCCCACGGTTGAATTCGTTGCTTTTGTTAACTAATGTGGCCATCGTCTGCCCTACGTTCAAGGGACACCTTAGGTAAAAACAACCACGAAGCGTCTAGCAAACTGAATTTCACACGGTTCGATCCGTAACTTTTATTATCATATGTACACATCGCCTACGCATATTGAGACACCACGTAGACAAGTCACCACACTTCATGACTACACCACACAAGAAAACCCGTTCAACCAACAAACTGCTTTACTACGCCGTCCCTACTAAATCCTACAACTTCTCAAATCTCGGCCTCGTCTTCCTCAACCCACTCAACATCGCATCCTTCACATCCCCCGTCTGCACCATCGCCATATTCCACACCGCCGTATACCTCAACCCATCCTCCACGGTGCGATCCCTCGAATAATTCAGTATCTCCTTCGTCCCCACCGTCGCCACCGGACTCTTCCCCGCAATCACGCCCGCCAACTCTGCCCCCGCCGCCACCGCCGCGCCCTTATCCTTATACACCCCACTCACCAACCCCACCCGCAGCGCCTCCTCCGCCCCAAACACCCTCGCGCTCAAACACACATCCTTAACCCAGCTCGCGTTCCCCACCGCCTTCGGCAGCCGCGACAGCGTGCCGATATCCGCCGCGAGCCCGATATCAACCTCCTTGACGGAGAACGCGGTGTCGGCGGCGGCGAGGCGGATGTCGCATGCGAGGGAGAGGTCGAGGGCGAGGCCGTAGGAGATGCCGTGGAGGACGGCGATGACGGGTTTCTCGCAGCGCTCGACGGCGGAGATGCAGGCTTGGAAGGCGAGGATATCGCGGCGCAGGGCGTTGGCTTTGCGCGCGACGTCGGCGGACGGGTTGGTGGGGTTGATGATGGAGCCGGGTTGGGCCGCGGCTTGCACGTCCAGGCCGGCGGTGAAGGCGCGGGGGCCGGCGCCTGTGAGGAGGATGGCGCGGATCGAGGGGTTGTGGGAGAGGCGGGTGAAGATGGTGGAGATGTTGAGCCACATTCTGGGGGGTGGGTTAGTTTGGGGATGTAGATGGTGTATTTTGGTACGGGAGGCTTTTAGAAAGGCATTGCAATGCACGAAATGTTTTAAGGTAACAAGAAAGAAGATATATAGGACGCGTCTGGGACTGAGATGTGACCAAGAATGAAATTGTAAAAGAAAGACCTCGCGTCACCGCTGAGACACCTAGATGCTAGAAAGTATGGCACGTTTATACATGCAACCGAACTGCTATTCCAGAGCACAACAGAGGTACATGTCGAAAAGCTGTCTCAAGATGCATGGTACCTCTTCTAGGTCCAACATGCAGGAAGTCTCTCAAGAACCGGCGGGAGGCACTCTTAGTGATACCAGAACTCGCACAAGAATCAAGAATGCCAGTCCCGTAATCTAGGTAGCAAGCCATGGCGCGCAAAAACATACGAAGAAGGGAAGCAGAGAAGAAAAACACGTGACATAAGAGCGTGGCAACGACGAGAAGCATTGCAAGAAAACTCTCAACTCACTTCTCGACAAACGCATTCAGCTTTTCCGGCCGATTGATCTCCACATGCGCCACATACTCCTGCGGGAACGAGACATTGAAGTACTCGTAGTCATACTCGTCCGCGCCCGCCGCTGGTTTCTCGCCCGCTGACACCATCTTAAGTCTCACAAAGGGCCTCGGACGTCTAGCTATGCGGTTTCCAAAGTGTTGTGAATAGAATGGTAGGGAGGTAGTAGTTGTACGTGGTGCGCTGGCAGTTGGAAGTGTGTAGTTTTGTAGGTTTGATGTTGTCCAGGTGGTGGAGCTCGGCCTTTGTGGTTGTGTCTGGTCTCACATGCCGAGGCTCAAATCCACCAGCCTATGAATGATGACAGGATGCGACGACTCAGGCGGGCGTCTCGGCGATGGGGTTTAGGCCTTGGTTAGACTCTTAATGCAGGCACGTAATAAAAGTGTCTAAACTTAGATCTGATAGGTTTTGTAATAGGCAGGCAATATAGTAAGTGCTAACTAGCTAACCACCAACACCACATAAACTCCAGAGAATCCAATTTCTACCACCAAGTATGCTCGAAGTAACACCAAGCCATCAATTCTATGCTGGATAATGACATGCCGACCCCATGCGCGCCAAAGACAAAAATGTTAAGGTAAATGCTACTTTAGAAGGTGAATCATTTGATCAAGAGCTTACTCCTCAACCGACCAACCGACTTCTTCTTCTTCCACAGAGTCTGGTAATATGTAGTCAGCGCTGGGAAGCTTTCCCTACTCCAGTCATCCCCATTCTCAATGATGTGGTCCAGCACCGGCCAAGCCGCACAATCGGCAATAGAGAACCTCAACCCCGCAATGTACTGGGAGCCGGTGCGGGCCTGGTGGTCTTCTAGTGCCTCTAGTGTCTCGATGAAGATCTCGTGAAACGTAGCACTGGCTCGCTTTTGGAAGCTCTCTTGGAGCTTGAGCACAACTTGGATAATTTCGTACGCGTTTGCGGTGACCTCCTTGCCGTAATCGTCTCGGTCGAGATGGTGGTATCGATCAAGGTAGAGCAGTATTGGGATAGCTCCTACTACCTCCGAGTGTTTGAGATCCGCATCACGATAACAGATTTGACGGCCTCCCTCATACTCTTTCTCAATCGTAGGAGGATCCATGACTGTATGTGCAAGGCCGAGTTCAGCTAGACAAATAGCGATTTGTCGGTTGTCGACTACGTCGTTTGAAGCAAAGAGAATAGGGTTATCCACAGGAGGTGCTCGGAAGTGAAGGACATCAAAGCCTTCCCCGTACACGCCATCCCAGTCAAACTCTGTGCTGTGGTTTTCCTTCCCAAATGCGTGAATGATCTTCTCCGTCTCTTCTTCATCGTCGTTTACAACGTCGTTAGCCGCAGATCGGTCTTTCGCTGTGGCCCCTTGGCCCCATACTAAACGTGTGTCGCTGTCAAGAAACGTCCCTATCCGGCGGAATGTCAAGGATATCCGCATACCGCTGAACGCCTTCTCGACGTCCGACCGGTCAGCAGGTGAGCGTTTGTCGGCGGTGATACCGTGAAGCCAGCGCATGTTGGAGTCTTGGCCGAGCACAAAGATGGAGTTGTGTGGCATTGCGATACGTTGGGTGTTACGTGCAGACGTCGCATCCTCGGACGCTTGTTCAGACTTCGCAGACTTCTTAGTTCTTAGCCGCATCGTCCTTTGTGCGCCGAAGCTGACACTCACGATACTAGATCCTCGAACTATATCCAAGGTCTTGTCTGAATGTTCTGAGATATAGTCCTGGCCAGATCGATAGAGTTGAATGAGAACATGGTTGACTGGATGGTGAACGACCTTTTCCACTTCTTCGCGGATCAGTTGAACGGTTGGAGAGAAGTGTAGTAGTGGCATGGACTGGTCTGACGGGTGTCGATAGACGGGCATTGAGCCGTCGGAACCAAACTCGCCTTGAACGCACACCAGTCGCGGGACTTCCCCTTGTGCGTGATACATCTTCTGCCATCGAACTTCGTTATATAGCTGAGTGAATACAACATCTTTAAGCGACTTTCTAGAGGTTTTCGGATGACACAGAGTGGGTGGGAAAAAGTCGTAAATGATGCGTGAATCGCCCTCTGCGATCGTGTCGTCAGGTCCCAAGACGGGGAACGTCGCGAGAGACTGTAATTTCTTCGGCATTGTTGGCTGAGTAATCACGATTGGAGGCTTCTCTGTGGTTTTTGGAAGCTTCTCTAAGGCTTTGGGAGCTTTCGGGCTGGGCAATGGTGGCACAGCGGATTTCGTCGACCGGCCGAATGACAGGCGCAGCTTGGAGTCTTTGTCCTTCGAACTGGAGCTCAGCGCAGGTTGAGAAGCATGAGACTTTAGTTTTTGTTCTCGGGTCGGGGGCTTTCCCTTCAGCATATCACTACTTTCTGCTCTTGCAATTGTTGGTACACGTGGTGGTGGCTCAGGAGGCGCAGCAGGCTTCTTCGAGCTTCTATCGGGCGACGCTTCAGCTGGTGCCTTGGAACTCGATGCAGCCTCTCTAGGCACCTCCGCTTTGGTCTTTCCGTCGTCTTTTTTCTTATTTTTGCTACTCCTAGATCGCATTCGGATTTTCGTTTGAACGAAGTTCTGTTTCGTCTCTTCGTCGCCTTGCGATTTTCTCGGTATAGGGCGCAAGATCTGGGGTTCATAGTCCGGAGAGCCTGATGTTCCCAAGCTAAGCTTGTCGACAAAATCTTCAAGAGTGGGACTTGGGTTAGCAGCGCCGGCTGTCGTGGGCTCTTCATCCGCATTCGAGGCAATGGAGAACGTCCTGTTTGTACCCTTCAAAGCGATTGATGACGAACCACTCTTAGACGACACTGTCTTGCCTTTCGACTTTGGTCTCGCATCGTCATTCAACTTCAGCTTGTCCACCAACGCTTGCAAGTCATATGTGTCGTTCGGGTTTTTTGGAGCCTCAGCTTTCTTGAGCTCAGGCGCTTTGGAGAGATCTTTCGCCAGGTCTACACTGGAGAGCACGTAAGCTCCCATTAACGAAACCATCTTCTTGATTGCTTCGTCATGCCTCATTTGCTTCCGGAAACCGAGGCAGTCCTCGATGATGTTGATCGTGAAGCCGTGGCGGGCTGCGTCTAGGGCAGTTGCAAAGACGGAGATGTTGGTGAGACATCCACAGAGATAGAGTTCGGTAACAAGCCTAGCTCGTAGAGTGACCAGTAGCATAGTCCCATTGAATGCAGAGTAGTGAGAAGTTACGACCTCTAGATCCGTCGACTTGTCGATGCTTGACTTGACGCTGTCGGTAAATTCCGCTCCCAGTGTATTGGGTGCACAACAGGGCCCCTTTTTCGAAGATTTTGAAAGGAACAACTCGTCTTCTTCTGCAGGTGTCGGCGAGGTAGTGCGAGCTGGAATCTTCTTCCGTGCCGAAACCCGTTTGAAGAGGTCCAAGGCGCGTTGCTTGTGTCGCTGCCTCGATGAGGAAGCCGGCTGAATTAGGTCTTTGGCGGCCATTTCTTCGAGACTAGAATCCTCATCATCGTCCAGTCCATCAATGGCTTCGAGGAGTACTGTGTCGCCATCGGCAGAAGGGTCATTGACGGGCCACTCGTCCTCGAACACGGTCCTCACCCAGATAACATCGCCAGCATGCTCACGAAAACGGGGAATGAAGCCTTCAATCCGTTGGACAAAACCGGATCGGGTGTCGATAGGTAGCTTGCCATCGGGGCGAAGGAAATCGTTCTGTAGGCCAATGACCAGAAGCGCCTGATGGGTTTGAAGCGTGGGCTGGTTTTTCTTCAAGATATCCAGGAGCGAGGCCATGATGAAGCCTACTCGATAGAGGAGTCCAGGCTGCGAAAGTGGAACGTCAGGCAGCGCGCACAGCGGATTGGCGAATTTTGAAGTGTTTCAGTGTCCTCAGTGGCCAAGAATCCCACTTCTGACAGGCACCGAGACATTTGAATTGGGGGAGGTCAGATGGGGATTACGAGCAGCAGGCGCAGGACCGGTGAGAAAAGGATGAGGGACGCATTGCTCGCGGTAGCAGTCGCACGTATGTACAGGTCACTTGGGGGGATTGGGATGGATGGGTGGGTAGATGGGATGTTGGGAGTTGGAGGCCAAGCGGAGCAATTAACGACGATGCGGCGTGCATGGTCGTGCAGTGGCAGGGCTGGCCGGTTCCATCTACAGCATGGGATTGTAGCAGCGCCCGCTGCAGGCATGCTAGAACCCGTCCGAACACGCGGAGATGGGGACGAGAGACGGTGGAGTAGGCGAGCAAGCAGTTGGAAGTCGGCGGGGGTGGAGTTTGGAACATTCAGCAGGCTCCAAAGTCACATTTCGCAACGCTCCTCGGCATCCTCCACGGCTGTCAGCAAAGCGAGCGTCACGAAGCAGAAGCACAGGTAGCAAATGAGGCGGTGGACCCCTGGCGGCACATCGACTCGCAGGCGGGCCGGAGTCGACTGCACGCAACGTGCACGAGAGCCACGGGAGCCAAGAGCGGGCAGGGCCAACGCCATGCCAGACTTCTATAATTGCTGCTCTCACGCCCTGGAGAGTTCTTTATGCCTTAGAGGTAGGTATGCCAGAGGTATGCGGCAGGGCGCTCGCCTCACTGAAGCACGCCGCACCTGATTGAGGCAATATCGCATCCGACGTCCGTCCCAGGCGGACGGCACGCATATAGCGACCACGTCCACATCGATACACGGAATCCTCCGGGGAAATCGCTAGTCCGCCATGACTTGCAGCAAAGACTTGTCACCCGTCATGTAGGCGCCGTCCTCACCGCGAATCGCCCCCCAAAGCACCCTCCTCCCACCACTCCCACCACTCGTACAGCTGTGCCGCCGTCGCGAACCGCCCAGCCCTCCCTTGCCAGTGCAGCTTCGCCGTCGTCTGTACGCAGTTCCTCGTGCCTCGGATGCAATACGCCCCGTCTCACTTCCATTCGGCCACCTGATCGCTCTCGCTGTCCGCCGGCCCAATGCTCCGGTGGTATATCAAACTTCATTTTCCGAAGAACGCGGTGATTTTCTGACTGCCATCCCCGCCCTTCTTCTTCGGACTCGCCTTCGCCGCAGTGCCATTACTCGTTGCGCTCCTAGTGCTCCTCGTAGGTTTGGAAGGCGTCTTCTTCGGAGATTGACTCGAGGGCACCGCCGACAGCTTCTGCTTCTGATGGGGTGGTCCATCTGCTGTACCACCATCATTGTCTTCTTCCTTATGCTCACGCTTGACTCCTCTCCGGCTTTCAGTGGGTAAGGGGGCGTTGTCTTCGGTACCATCATGCTGGTAATCAGTCTCACGAGTCTCACTGACGTCGTGTTCGACCTTGATCCCCTTCTGCATCAAATCACCTTCCGTCTTTTGCACCAATTTCTGCTCACCCTTGCCCTTGGCCAGCTTCTTCTGATTTCCAAAGAAGTTGGCAATATTGCTCCTATTCTCGGCGCTATCGATCGGGACCACAAACTGCGGCGAGTTGTTGCCCACCTTGCCGACGTCTTTGCTGACTGGATAACATTCCAGCTCATCACTGTAGGGCTTCAGGAGCGACTGCAGGTCCTTGCTCCACTCGGTGCGAGTAGGGTCCAGCCAGGTCCGGATAGAATCAGAGCCGTTGTCTAGAATGACCGGCATGCGGTCATGCAGAAAATTGAGCTGCTTGTTCGAATCCGTAGTGATGATGGTATAGCTGTAGAGCTTCTCTTCCGAGTCTGAACGCACATGATTAGAGGGTAGCACCAAAGGCGTGAAATGGGAGTCTAAGTCTAGAACAAGCTGTCTTGGGTATGCCACTGCTTGGGGTGCTTCAATGCATTGTCTCAGATCGGAATGAGATAGAAGTCCTTCACTTTGAGCTACGTGGGAACTCTTTGAGACACTACAAGCAGTGGCAGACAGGTGCACACATGACGTACCTTCGTATTTGACGCAGTCCCACAGCCCCGCGAGGCACATCAACTGGCCATCTTTCCGTTTGACAAAGTGTGGAATGCGCTCCTTGCCGTTGTTCTTCTTCAGCCATTCGTAGAAGCCCTGTATGACCACAATGCAGCGCTTCTTCTTCTTCATGGACGTCCACATGCCCCGATCTTCGATGAGTGAGTCGTCTCGACAGTTGATAGTCTTCATCATCGAGCCGTAGTCTGGGTTGCGCTTCGTCCAAAACGCGATGAGACCTGCGGAGCCCGGTCAGCATGCTTGAACCCGGATATTGAAGTAATGCATACCCCATTTCATGGCCTGTAGCTTGTATTTGGTGTCGTGACTCTTTGGCTCGTGCTTGACCTGATCGTCGTCTAGCTGTGTCTCTTTCGCTTTGGGGGAATCCGCAAGAGCATCCTTGTCACCAGTGTCTCTTGCACCCCCAAAGTCAGGTGCGTCAGCTCTGTACACGATTCCATTACTTCCTGGCGCGAAGTTGTAGGTGTGTCTGACTTCGCCATCCTCTGGAGCGTCGTCGACTGGCATCTGGGCATCTTGGAGCTGGCGCCGTATTTCTGAGGGCCTCTGAGCAAATGTGTTAGGAAGATCACCAATAAAGAATAACAATACTTACCAAGGCCAACGCATAGCGTCCGCACATGGTGATAGCTATTCCTAGGACATTGCGTGGTGTAGAACGCGTGGGCTCGAGGCTCTTGAAGGCACCAAACACGCTCGAGCGGACGTCATTGGCGAGGCGAAACCTCTCAGCCCTACGAGAACGACTGACATCTGCGACCATTGGTCTCCACGGCTACTATCCTAGAGACTTCGAGGGGCCCAACCGGCCATCAATTCTTTTTCCATCAATTCGTAATACTGATGTACATTTGCAATGCTCTCTAAAACGCTCCCACGCGCCTCCCAGCGCGCATGCTCGCGGCTCTCACAACCTCCACACCATCCCCTCCAAACATTCGCAAAACTCCCCTCACAAGCACGCATACCACGGCCTCAATGCATAGCAAGGCGCAACATATCAACCGCCGCGGCGGCAAAGAAGCTCTTCAAAGAAAGCCCATTCCTGTTCCCGCTCGCCGGCATCTGGTACTTCAAGCCCACGCCCCGTCACTCCACCCCCAAGACACAGCTCACTGACCTCCCTAAGCATTATAGCGGGCATGGCCGGCTTTCTATACCTCCCGTATTACTACCAACACTACATCATCGCCCCCTACCATAACTTCCCCGAGCCCGTGGCTAAGAAGCTGCGGCGGGCCATCTTCTACAGCTCTGGTCGCAATGTCGACGTGCGGGAAGCAAACAAATATTTCCGCCAGGGCATACTGCTAGCGAATGAGCTGGGCATGGACCCGTTCAGCGACGAGATTTTAGGAGTCAAGATTGCCATTGCGGCTATGTTCGAGCGCGAGCAACACTTCAACCTCGCGATCGAGGTGCTAGAGATCCTACGCCGAGACTGCTACAGATGGATCGAGGAAGTTGGCCCGAAGCACTGGACCGACGGCAAACGAACCAAAATACTCTCCAAAACGGTAGAGCTTAACGTCAAGCTAGGCGAGCTCTACAGCAACAAATACGTCCAAGACACGGACGCGGCCGAGGAGCGCCTCGTCGAGGCCGTTGAGACCATCCTCAAAGAAAAGTCCCGGCGCGAGAAAGACGGTGTGCAGACCGGCGAGGGTGAGTGGATGTCAGACGGAGAGGTGGGAGCATCACTGGAGGGTACGTTGATAGTCTCCGATCACATTCGCGACCAACCACACACCATCCCCTCTCACCGTCTCTCCTTGTGCCACCACCCTAACTAACCGTCTCATCAAGCACTCGGCCACCACTACGAGGAGAAGGACCTCCACTACCTCGCCACTCCGCTCTTTCTCCAGGCGCTGACGCTGTGTCCGCCGCGATCCTGCCACTCCGTCGTACTCAGTGAGTCCTGCTGTCCGCCGGAGGTTCTAGCCCCAGGCAACTGACCCAATTGCTACAGTGAACAACCTCTCCATCTGTCTCGCGCAGCAAACACCCACGCCTGCGCCAGAAGCTCTCCCAAACTCCGTCCCTCACGTCCCCCCTCACTCCCGCGCCATGATCATCGACCAAGCCCGGCAGTGGGCTACAAAGGCCCTTGCATCCGCCGCTATCATCACGCCGCCAGATCGCACAGACGAATGCGACCAGGGGTGTGCAGTTGCAACGCATAATCTCGGCGAGTTCGCGGAGATGGAGGGGAAGATCCTTGAGGCGCGGAAGCGGTATCAGGAGGCGGCGAGCTTGGCGAAGGCGGTGGGGTTTAAGGAGGGGGAGATTAACGCAAAGGAGGGGTTGAAGAGATTAAAGACAAAGGCGTAGTTGTATAAAGCGTAAGCTGTAAGATAGGGCTCGTGGGTTTGTACACCTCTATATCTCGAATCAGATGAATGTATATCGGTTTGAACCTTCTGTATACTCTGGAAGCCAACCATTTCGCCTAGCGGTACCGGCTATCGCGCAACGATTGATCCATCGGTCACGTTATCATCCCCTCCAGCACGTGCGTCTTACTAAGCTGGTAGTATATAAACTTCTCCAACGCTTCTAAACCTTTCGATCCACGGAGAATTCGGAGGATTCGGGCTCGGGTCAAATCGTTTGGGGGCAGAACTGATGTTGCTTGTCTCTCAACACAAACACAAACCAGTCACCATTCATGGGAGGAGTGTGCTGCTCTGGTCAAACAACCTGCCCGGGATCACTCGTGATGGGGAAGTCGGGACTTGCAAGATCGCTCGTGACAATCTGCAATGGCAGTGGGAGGAAGTGGTGGAGTGTTGGGGTGGTTCAAAAACAATCGACCATTCTGTATCATGGGTAGTTGGAGCTGCAAAAACACGCAAGACAAAGACCCATGGAGAGTGGGACGGGGAGGGTTGTGGTGGATGGGAGTGCGTGCTATCAACGTTAGGAGGTGATGAACAGCATCCCTAATTTTTAAAGTTGGGTATGTTCTACAATAAACACCTATATCCATTTCCTGTTTTTCGTAGTGCATTTAATTAGTGCTGCCGTTGAAGATGCGTATCATGAGTGTAGGCGGATGGACTTCATCAGTGAAGGGGCAGAGTAGTCCGACGCTCCAAAAACCCCCACATCACATTACTATCTTGCTGGTTTTGTTTCGACGACACCGATGGACTCACACCATAGCAGTCGTCTTCGAACGATTTTGCCGGTCCATAGATGATTCTTTGTTGTACTGAGTCTACTATAGATGTTCGATCGAAGAATATATACTCCCCTCCGAGCTGAGTAATCTTTGTCACGCGATATGAGTGAATATTAGGCGCCCAATAATCACAACGTCCGATTCGGTTTCAAGGACCATCTCACCCACCGCCAGGTAAAACACTGTCGCCTTCAGACCGCACCAAGTAGCATTCTCTTGACACTTCACGTTCACCATTAACAGCGCCAGTAGTAATAAGACGAGTCCAACATCGTTCACATACACTATCTACCTCTTCCTCTACTACATCACTTTCCACCGTGCAATCTTCTCTATGCACCCTCCCCATCTGCTATACACCTCCACAATCTCATCATCTCACCAAAACCCCTCCTCAACCCTCTCAATCCAATCCCAAAGTGTCCAGTTTCATAAAACATATCTCCAATCCATCCAGAGCAGCAGCTACAGTAGCTCAGCCTAGCCACAAGCTTTGGCAGCTCACTCAGCCAAGAAAAGGGGGTTGTCGTTCAGAATCGAATCTCGAATCAAAAACGTCATAAACGCGGACGAAAGAAAAAGAAGACAAAGAAAGCGAAGTCCAAACTAGCAAAAGGGAAGCAGCATACCGCTCAAGCAGAGGTAATTAGTACGAAGGGGGGAGGAAGATGGGTATACACCACCAGCTCAAGCACAGTACCGCGATGCAAATTCGCACCATCACACACGCACACACGCAAATAAAACGCAACACAGAAGAAAAATCGTCCGTCATGGGGAAAAGGAGCAAAGCCAAAAAAGAGGTGGGAAGAAAATGGAAATCATCAATTTCCCAATGCGAAGAAAGGAACACAAAAGACACTTTCCTCCACATACCACACACACACGACGTTTATCATTTCGGCACACATGTTCTCTTTCATGCTATCCCCGCTACCCCCTCTCACTCAGCGTACGTCTTCTTGCGCCAGAAGCGAGCACCAGGGAGGCGGCCTTCTTTCTTCGCCGCTGCGCTGGGCGGCGGGTTCACGGGCTCCGGGGGCCCCGACGTGCGGAGGAAGTCTGCGAGGTCGTTGACTTCACTCCTTCGAGCCGTGGTCGCTTCTCTGGCCGTGGCAACGCGGGTTTGGAGGCGTGGCTTGTTGGATCTAGGGACCGAGCCGGTGCCGCTTCCGCCTGTCATCGTGGCGGGGCTGTTCGATGTCGATAAGCCCGCACCAGAGCCCGCGCCAGGGCGGTAGGTAATCGGCGGAGCAGCTCTCGAGCCTGCGGCTGAAGCTGGAGTCGCGCCATTCCTGCTCGAAGAGGACTGCGAGGAGCCATTCGGGCGGCTCTTGGCGGCGGCCGCCGCAATCGCGCTGCTGGGAATGATCGGTTTGGGTTCGTTTTGCGTAGGTGGCTCGGTGTTGCGTAGGAAATCGATCAGACTTTCCTCCCGGCGTCCTGATTTGGGAAGCGCGGTAAGGAGATCCTCATCCTCGTCATCAGTGTCGATGGCGTACGGGTCCTTGACGCGACGACGCTTGCGAACAACTTGGGGCTCCGGATTCGCTTGACTGCCGGCCAGGAATTGAGGGGTGTCCGAATAGGCAGGCTGGACGACGTTAGGAGTTGCAAGAAGTCCCGTTCTCGAGTTTGTGGAAGCAAGAGTCGATTGTTTGGAAGTGTTAGATACCTGAGAGCCAAACGAAGAATCGACGTGACTGTTGTCCGGAGACCGATCGTTGAGCATTCTGCTAAACTCGTCCGAGTCGACAGTAGAGCGGAATGGCGCAACGGTGCGAGGGATCCGATGCTCACCGCCCGCCGCAGCGGGAGGCCCTTGACGAATGAAGTCGATCAAGTCCGTATTCCCGTTGCCTTGACCAGCGGGACTGCGAGGCTCCATGTGTATCTTCGATCGCACAGAAGAGGCTCCGTCACCTCGTTCATGTTTCGCAGGGACTGCTGGGCCACTTCGGCCGGACATCTTCCTTCCTAGACCACTAATAGGGGAGCTTGATGCCTGGGGTGCGACAATAGGCTGCGATGAACGCGAGCTTGATTCGTGGGGTCCAGTAGACCGGATGAAATCCGCGAAATCCCGCATTGATTCCGTTTGGATCCTTGGTTCCCTTGCGGCCAGCTGGCTGGTTTTGCTTCTTGACGTGCTGGTCGAGCTTGGACGCGAGTTTTGATTCGTATAGTACCTGTCCACGCTGACGGTGCTCTTTCCCTTGACTGGTGATCGGGCCGGTGCGCCAAATGCTGATGATTGTCCAGCATCAACTCGCGGGTACACGGTGACTTGAGTCGGGGACTTAGCGGGAGGCTTCGGCGCCTCGACCGTCTTCGTGAGAGGAGATTCCTGCTGGAATTAGTCTTCAATTTTCTAGAATGCAGCGAAGTAAGACACCTACGTCAAGATCGCGCATGCTTTGCGGTGTTAGGGTGTACTTCACTGTTTCTTCCCCCATGACGAGCGAATCGAATTCTCTTTGTCGGTCTTCCTCAGATAGCCTCTGGCTTAAGCCTCGCGCACGGCTCAGGCTAGACTCCGATCCTTTGGCACTGTGAAGTATTGAAGTGGTCACAGATGGTGATCTGGAAGAGCTAGATGACACACGCTTTAAGGTAGCTCGATCGGCCGGATATCCTTCTGTAGTTCCGCTTCTTGAGCGAGTACCGTCACGAGAACTGTCATTTGATTGTCTTTTAGCTGACTTTTCTTGTGACCGAACGGTCGCGCCATTCTGAGCTGGTTTATCTGGTATGTCAACCCAATTGGTAGCCTCCTGTAGCGCAGCCAGTGGAGGGTTTCGAGAAGATGTAGACGCAGATCGAGGCGGGGGCGCCTTCTGTTGAACTGGTTTTTCATACGCCGCCCTCTCGGTAGGACTTGGCGTCTTCCGTGACACAGGTGGCGAGACCGACAAGCGGCGTGATGGCTGCTCCTTGTAGTCGCTTGCTCTTCCAGGTGAGGTTGAAGTACCGTTGGCAAATGGCTCGTTTTGCAGATCGGGAGTTGAGGAAATGGGAACGTCGGAAGTACGCGCGACACCGATTGCGTTGCGGTCATCTTCTTCACTCTCAGAGGTAGGTGTTATGGACGACTTATGAGTTTCGGCAATTGGCGTAGCCAGGGGAGTAGCTACAGACGATCGATTACTGCGGACAGAGAAGGTTCGGACGACCCCTGGAGGACCAGAAGGCGAGATGGACATCCGCTTGCCCTGCATGACCACCGGCTCGGCATCACTTAGGGCAGGAATATCGGCATCGTCTTCCTCTTCATGCGACCTGGTACCAGTGACAGAAGCGACCGCAGCTGTTGCCATAGCTGCTGCGCCTGCGATAGCTCCAGCAAGCATGCCAGGCTTCGAGACCTCATGTTCACCATGGTGCTCGTCAGCAAATTTGGGATTATCCTCGTCATTCTCGTGATCGTCCGATGTTTCCATGTATGACTCTCTTGACATTCTCTCCATCGGGGTTTCGTAGGCATCATCTGACAGCGAAGGAGCGGGGAAAGTGAAGACGCCCCTCTCAGGAGGCGGCATTGAGAAAGGCCTGCTTTTCCCTGACCGTGAGACGAAAACATCGTCGTCTCCTCCAGTCGTACTGGAAGATAGCAAGATGAAACTCGAGGGCCGTTTCGAGGTCGCTACTGTCGGCGTTTCTGTACCACTATCTTCATCGTCGAATTGACGAGCCAATCCGGGAACCTCAATCTCTGCCACATCATTGTTGTTTATAGGAAGTGGTATGTTGGCGGCGATGTCCGTTTCAGTGACTTCATGCTCAGGCACTTCGCCCAACGACCGAGACCTTTCAGGGTCCTGGCTGAACTCGTCTGAATTTCCTCTGGCATGGTGAACGATCTTGGAGCCAGAGCGGCCGAATGACCCTCGGCGAGCGGAGGAACCAAGTGGGACTATCGGGGCCCTAACTCGCTTTCTCCAAGTCCTCCAAAGGCGTCCGAGAGTGGAATTCAGCGCAACTTTCTCCACGTCGTAGTCTTCCACAACAATGCGCTCGAGCGGGCCTTCATCCTCATCCTTCTTCATTTTGGCGGTCACCCTGGAGAATGCAGCTTGCCCAGAGACCATGAGCGTTTGCTCTGCAATGTACTCGACGACGGAGGTCAAGAAGATCGCAGCGGCCCACGACACCAGACCCAATTCTTCATTGCTGCCATTATCGAGGCTGAGTCCACGCTCTTGCTGGACATAGCGCTCCTCGTCCTCGTCTTCCAGCTCGCCAAGCCGGGTGTAAACCATTATCCGTAGTCGTGTCCGTTTCCACACAGTCTCCACGTCCCATTTCTCGGAGGGATCCTGGCCATTCTGCAGCGCGGGGAACTCGTCATCATCTTCGCCAGCCAGAAGACCTTGCAACTCTTCATCGGCAGTTGCCATAGCCTCGCGCGCAAGTCTGGGTTTAAGGACATCGGAGATAGCGGGCCGGATAGCAGTGAGCGATGGCGACCGCGCGGAGGCCAAGAACGAGAACAGTAGGTGGTCCAGGAAGGCATTGAGCAAGCAGAGGGCCTCCTCGGAGAACAGGGCGTTCGTCAGATACGGGGAGTCGTCCTCCAAGTCGAATTCTGCGCGCAGGTTGGCATTCTGGTGATCGCTGACCAGCTGCGAGGCGACCGAGGCAGCGATGTATGCGGGCGCAGGGCGCACATTGGTAGGGATCTGGAAGGACGTGGAGCCGGTGAGGGAGGGTCTATCGCTGCTGAAGCTGGCCGCTCTGCTCGACCGCGGGGAGCCGAGCTCGCCGGTGTCTGATCGAGTCTGGCGATGCATTCTTGGAGGGCGCTGCTATAGTCGGTAGCGGATGGCGTGGCGCGGCAATATGGGAGAGTTTAATGGTAGCAGTGCTACAGGTTGTTGAGGAGGTGAGGGATCGCCGGCGACCTCGTCTGACAGGGTCCGCGACGGAGAGGCGTAGTCCGGAAAGATAGAAACGGCGAGGCGGAGGGCGACAGTCCCGGCTAGCTATGCATGCTGGAGGAGCAATTGCTAGAAGGCAGACGGGCGAGAGAAGCGCGGCGAGGTCTGAGGTTGGATCAGACTGGATAGGGGACGGCAATTGTCTGAGACGTTGGAACGCCGGTGGAAGGACAACCCTAGGGAAGATCGCTCGGTCGCTTCGGTGGTTTCTCAGATAAATTGACACGCGGTGAGCAGCGCAGGGCACACAGAGGAACGGGCCCCCTTGACGCAAGTCAGGCACGGCACGGGATGTGAGAGACGGAAGCCTCTTGAAAGGCGGCGCGGTGAATCTGCACAGAATCTTGGGGGGATTTAAGGATTGGTTGGTGAAGGACCTGGGGTAGACTTCACGCCAGCGCCGGCCACTAACCACGATGCAGTGCGAACTACAGGACCCTGACTCGATGCGAGAACGCCTCTTTCACAGCGCGACTCCACCGAACCTCTCTCTTGCGACGACAGCCTGTGAGGAGCAGTGCTCGCCGCGGCTGCTGCACCCTCGTGCGTCTGCCGCGCATGTCGACGACTTCATGTCGAGAGCCGCATCCATCACGCCGCCGTTCGTGGCCCTAAACGACGAAAACCACGAGGAGATTGCGCGCCGTGGTTGTCGTGCTGTCGCTTGACTCGTCGACACCAGAGAAGGTTGCTCGCCCCTGAGTGCTGTTACCGCAGTCCCACCGAAACGATAACACTCGTACGCTTCTACACGATACAGAGCCTCTGTCAGCACGTCATTTGCGTAGTCAATACGCCTCGTTCAGGATCACCCTGACCTTGCGGAAACCGTTCCAACGACACCACATGGCAGATGGCACTAGTCTGCCACCGTTGCTAGTTACGGGCCGTGCCAGATGATGCGACAGACCACGTTCCCGATACATCTCCAGCACTACAGTGTTCCTGCGAGAAGGTCCAGCATGTACGGGAACAGCATCTGGACAGATTGCCGTGCGTGCAATCTAAAGCTGTGGCAGAGTAACGCTACTTCCTCGAATGCCACATGGCCATAGAGCCGGGGGCGAACGTTGCACTTGAGCGTCTCCATTCGGGGCGTACAATACGAGATCGTTACTCTGTAGCCACGCATTTAACATCGCCAGCACCCTCCAATGCAAGCGGACAGGACTCTGGAGAACGTGAACTTGATAGATGGTGAGATTCGAGAGAGCTTCCACGATTCTAGATCGAGGACGTGGTGTTTAGATGGAGAACACCACCAATGATGGACTGTAAGTTGGTGTACAGACTAAAGCCTAGTATTGTACCATCACTTCAGAGTCTCAACGCACCTGTATGGTATCACGTTCGGCAATTCATGCCGCACTCAAGAACGGTAATTTTGTGGTAATTTCAGGACGTCTTTCCGCAAGATGCGTCGTCACCTTTGCCTATGTCTTCGAGATCGCATCTAAGTCTAGTCTTAACTCGCTTCATCTCTGTAAACAGATCTTCGCTCTACCTTCTCTCTGGCAACACCTTTCTTGTCTCTCAGTTCATCAATTGTCTCTTAGTTCATCAAGTCCCCAGCTCTCATGCAATCGAGATTCCGTGGACTTCTGTCGGTGAGGCCTCGGCCAATGCTTGGTTTGTCGTCGTGCGGAACCGTTTATCGATGAGGACGACGAGCTATTCGTGCATTTCGGGCCGTTCTGTTGCCTGCCAGCCCCCCAGCCAGAGGAGCACCAGCTGGGCAATAGCAACGGGGGCCACGAGCGTCCTCCTCCATCACGCTCTAGACCGAGAGCGCAAGAAATCCGGGCGAACGAGAGCGAGGGATGAGGACGAGCATCTCCATAAAGATACCAAGTCCCAAAATCCCCAACCCAACCCTTCACCTCAACTTCTCCCCCCACCACCTCCTCATATTCCTTCCAAACCACCACACCCGCCTCCCCTGACAATCATACGGATACCCCTCCAGCCCCACACTCCGCTTCCGCACCTTCTCCTCAATCTCCCTCCACCCCCCATCGCTGATCCCCGCAAACGGCCTCCAACTACCCCCAAGCGCCTCCCGGTACTGGCACTCATGGCACAACTCGCTGCTATTGCACGTCCCCAGACTCTCGACATACGAGCAGCCCGTATGCCGGCCGTTGACAACGCGCGAGCGGATGCAGGGGTCGCCGACGAAGCGCGTGCGGCCCCAGTGGGAGCAGGGCGTGTGGTAGACGTGTTCGGTATGGCACATTGCTCTCTCGCTCCTCAGTTTCGTAAGTACAGGTAAATCAGGTTCTGCTTATCGACGAGCCACCAGAGCCGTCAAGAAGAAGTAGACGGACAATATCCGAGCAGCGCAAAGTAGTGGACACCACCACCATCAAAGAGAATCTCACAACAACAACAAACTGAATCGGAACCAAGACACCCTTTGGTAGTGCCAGTAGGTGCTAGAAAGAGATTCCGCGAACAAGGGAAGCAAGAAACCTAGGCTTTGGCATTTCGCACCGCTATAAAGCCTGTCCAGCGCGTTGCGTGCAAACAGCCCACGCCCTTGAATCAGACGTCTGCGCGTTACACCGTAGCCAGCACAGCACCAGCTCGCCGCTTCACGCTGCGATACTTCTGCCCACCCACCTCCGCGACGCGTGGCTGTTTGCCGGCGGGGTGGTGGTATGGTGGCAGCAAGCCCTCGCGTTCCACGATCGGGCAGACGCGCTGGTGACCTACCTACCTGCCTCCGCCAAGCCGTCGTAACCACCATCGCGAGCCGCGCTGTCGAATAGGACCACGCCTCCCGCTGGCGCTCGCGGCCTGATAGGGCCAAATCAGCATCAACACGTGGGCCAGCCGTCCCGCCGGCTGCAGCCAACCTTGTTAGCTAGCGCGATCGGATCTCAGAGGGGGGGTGATGAAGCGCGAGCACGTCGACGGTAGGAAAACCAGGGCGATGTATTGGAAAACGAGGCGGAAAGAGGAAAATGCTGGGGCCTGCCAGCAAATACGATGCGTGGTAGCAAACATTGCCACGAAGCTGATGGCGCCATTTTTTTGATAGTAGAGAGGGCTGGTGGACTTGGGGTTGCGGTGCAGGCGGTCGAGATATGGCAAACTTCTGCCGGATGGTTGGTCACGTGATAGTGAGCACGGGGCTGTTTGACCCGGATTTTCCCCAAGATGGACGGGGGTGAGCTTGGGAGCGCTTCCCCCACAGTCTACAGGGTTAGGGGAACGGGGTTATGGTCGTGAGGCTTGCTGGGGCAAGGCGGTGAGGAGTACGGCTTCACTGACTGCTTTACACTGAAGAGCTTGTTCGCGTGGGTCCTGCATAACATTAGCCATATCTTGACACACCTTCGTTCTTAGAAGAGATTGTAGTGGATTGAGGAGGTCATTTTGAAGTGACGCTATCCAATTGGCCTCAGGGTCGAAGTTCGTGCCTCGACGTGGGACTAATGATGACAACGCCGTCTGATCGATCGCCCAGGTACCAACCCCAGTGCATGCTCCAGCTCTGCCGGAGTCTCGGTAGACAGCCTGTCCTCCTGTCCCTGAGCCAG
Organism: Lophium mytilinum; assembly: GCA_010093605.1. NCBI lineage: Eukaryota > Fungi > Ascomycota > Dothideomycetes > Mytilinidiales > Mytilinidiaceae > Lophium > Lophium mytilinum. Next base: position 1,044,033 of record MU004192.1, on the reverse strand, counting down.
ACTCGGACGCTTGGGGCATCCGGATCCCCCGGTACAGGGCCGACTGCTGTCCAAGACTGGACCGACTGCTGTCCAAGGCTCTTGGATCACTGTGGGGACTCCCGCCGCTCCCTCGTGTTTTCATGCAGGTACCTCGCTCTTTCTCTCCTTGACCACATGCGGTATGGCCGGTATGTCGTCAGTTGCCAGCAGATGAGCCTTTTAGGTCGTCTGGTCAATGCAGTATCGGACAGGAAGCTCATTAGCCTACTCGCGTGGTCAGGCCTCGAATAGTACGACCTACCGATGAATACTCTGCCTCAAGTCCCACATGCTAGCATGGTGTTTCACCCACGGGCAGCCTTGCTTTGATGCACTCCCACTTGGGGGGACGTGTGAGCTCAGGCGTCTAACCTTTTACATACCTAGCCGCATCTGCACCGATCCGAGCGCATATTGCTTGTTCTCTTGCGCACAAATTTGCGCAGCATCTTTTCCAGTCAGCGCCAGCAGCTGAGACTGCTCTTTCCCTCACCTCGCGACACTCTCAACAGCGCTGTCACTGCCGTTCTCAACCCCGAACGTCGCCGGCCGCGTTACGTACGGCGCATGGTTAATCGACGACCAATCAGCGCGGCTCGATAAGAAAGCCCAAAGTTGAGTCGCCGGCGGCCCTCTCCGGCCTAGCGCTGCCGGCGATTTTAGCGGGGTTGGGGCGGGCGACAGGGCTGGGACGGCCGGTGCGCGTGTGAGCCGACATCGCTCAACGTCTTCTCGTGCGCAGGTGTGTGTGCGTGTGCCCGTGGCCCTTCTATCCGGCCCTCACAGCATTATCCAATGCGTGGGGCGGCGGCGAAGAGGACAGGCGAATGGAGGCGAGAGGCATGAGGGTTAAATGGCCAAAAGAAGGGCGCTGGTGCAGTGGCGGAAATCTCTGCGGCGGAGATCGTGGGGAATGGGCGTAATTGCCGCATTCGATGCTCTAGACGGGCTGCCAAAATAGAATCGCCTGCTGTGCGCCCCCCGGGGTATGTTCCAGTTTGCAATCTGCGCGCTGCCAGGCCGCCGGGAAAAGCAACGGGTGTGGACCTGGTCCAGCGAGTGCTGAGGAGCATCGTAGACGAGGGGCCTGGAGCAGTGAATGCTATCCTGGCGAGCGGATGGCGGCTCTGGCAAATGCTGGTATGGGAATCTGCATCGAGAGGAGGCGGCTGCTGTCGCGTACCTTATCGCGTCCCGAGGTCAGCGTTACCGTGGCGCTGTCAACAGCGGACTGGTGAGTGCGAGGGCATTGGGTGTGGAGAGTTGGGCCGATGGGAGCACGGCGGGGCCACAGGAGGGGCTTCTTTGGCCTGAGGGTGGGATTAGCTTGATACCAAGAGCTACCCTAGCCCGCTGCGGGCCCCCCGTCCTTATGCAGGTGCACGTCGAGTCGCCTCTGCCCTCGCCCTCTTATTTCCAGCACGATAATCGGTGACTGATGGTGCTGCTGAGCAGCGAGACGGGCATTGCTGCTGGCGGTGAGACGCGCTCAGCGAGCCGGCTGAATCGGGCTCGGGGGGCAAGGGATACCGTCGGGACAGCAGCGTGGCAGTGCTGGTGCCAATGTCAGTCAGATAGCCGGTGGTTTGCGGGAGCACGGTACACGGTAACGGTATACGCAACACGCAACGGCTTTGTTTGAGGTGTCTCAATCGCAGGCGGGGCAGCTTCAAACAAAGAGGGCTCGGGGAGGCCTAGCGGGACGCACAGCATGGTGACGATGGAGCCGACGACGAGCCCTGGCTTCCAGCAGAGCGGGTGTGAGTGGGTGCGATGGGGGTGACGACCCGCCATATTAAGCGTCTTGCTTCTTCATCCCACGGTTCGAGATGCGCCGGCCAACAAGGGCCACTCTAAACCTCACCAGGCCCGCTACTGGCCGAGACACAGACCCTTCCTCACGCCCACTACTTAAACACGAAGTCCCCTTGTTCGACTCTTCCCCACTGCACCTCGCAACTGTCCTCCTCCAGTACTCAGACCCGTCCTCAGACCCGTACTCCTCCTCCGCATAGCAGACCCAGACACCTGCACTTCTCCCCAACAGAACTCAGCAACAATGGTGAGTCTACTGACACATGCTCACGCTCTCCCGCTGCCAGGACTCTACTGATACGACCACAGGCGGAATCCACCATCATCTCCAACACGGCGAATGTGAGTATCTCCGCGGTGCTGCAATTCCTGCCTAGGGTTCCCTCTGACCGTCCCGCAGCTCGAGAAGTACCTCAAGCTCGACCAGAAGGGTGCTGTCATCGCCGAGTACGTGTGGATTGACGGCTCCAACGGCCTCCGCTCCAAGTGCAAGGTGAGCAATTCCTCAATTCTCAATTCTCAATCCAGCCCCTCTCTGTCTGCTCAGACCACCATGCCCCGCGGTGAGCTCATGGAGATGCTGTTGGTGTTGTTGGAGGCCAATGGCTGAGCTTCCTGACTCTTTTCTTTTGGCCGCTTATCTCGCCCGATAAGGCGGGTCAGACGAAGTCAAGCCACAACGCGGGCATGGCGGGGTCATGACGCCGCAACACCACAAATACCGCCATCCAATTCCTATTTTCGGTGCACGGAGCGATGCTAATCTTCAATTGCACATCAGACCCTCCCCAAGAAGATTTCCGGCCTAAAGGATCTGCCGGAATGGAATTTCGACGGCTCGTCCACCGGCCAGGCCCCAGGCGACAACTCGGATGTCTACCTTCGCCCCGTCGCCTACTACCCGGACCCCTTCCGTCTGGGTGACAATGTGCTCGTCATGTGCGAAACCTGGATGTCGGACGGCAAGCCCAACGCCTACAACTTCCGTCACGATGCCGCCGTTGTCATGGAGCACCACAAGGCCCACGAGTTCTGGTTTGGTCTAGAACAGGAGTACACTCTGCTCGACTTCTACGGCTGGCCATACGGCTGGCCCAAGAACGGCTTCCCAGCTCCCCAAGGCCCATACTACTGCGGTGTCGGCACCGGCAAGGTCTTCTGCCGCGACATCGTCGAGGCCCATTACAAGGCCTGCCTGTACGCCGGCATCAACATCTCTGGCACCAACGCCGAGGTCATGCCCGCCCAGTGGGAGTACCAGGTCGGCCCCTGCACCGGCATTGACCGTAAGTTGCTCATTACGTTTCCAATTGAACTTTGACTGATATTCCCGCAGTTGGTGACCAATTGTGGATGTCCCGTTTCTTCCTTCACCGCGTCGCCGAAGAGTTCGGTGCCAAGGTTACCTTCGCCCCCAAGCCAATCCCTGGTGACTGGAACGGTGCTGGTCTCCACACCAACGTCTCCACCAAGGAGATGCGTGCCGAGGGCGGCATGAAGTACATCGAGGCTGCCATGGAGAGGCTCGCTGAGCGACAGGCCGAGCACATGGCTGTCTACGGCGAGGACAACCAGCTCCGTATGACTGGCAAGCACGAGACTGCCTCGTACGACAAGTTCACCTGGGGTGTTGCCAACCGCGGCGCTTCCGTCCGTGTCAACCGCCAGTGCGCCGAGGAGAAGAAGGGCTACTTCGAGGACCGTCGCCCGGCCTCCAACGCCGACCCGTACCAGATCACTGGCATAATTGTCGAGACTGTAAGTTCATTCTGAAAGACGCGCACTTTTTACAATTCTGACAAACTCCCAGCTCGAGGGCAAGGTCGAGGGTGCCGATATGGCCAAGAAGGTCGCCGAGGCCGAGGTCGTCGAGCAAGAAATGATCGTGAACGTCGCGAAGCCATAGATTGCCCCACCACCCCCTACATCACCCTTCCCTAATACTCTCGACACTCACCAACCTCGATACCACTCATCACAAATGTTATCACACCCCCCTAGACCACCCCTTACAACCCTTGAACGATGTAATGCATGTTAGCATGTTTCCCAGGACGACTTCTGAGCGGATATAGAGGTGAAGCCTTTATACTTGTGGCGGATGCTTTGTCTCTTTTCTTTCTCCCTCCAAAGGTGCCCTGCTAAATGCAAGGGACTCACACCACACAAACCCACAAACAAACACACTACACCCATATGTACTCGTAGAGAATGCATGCTTGGACCGGAGAAAACCTCACTATCTCTGCCTTGCCGTGAAGCGTGCGTGAAGTCTCGAAACATTTTCATCACTCACTAATCGTACATATCCCCACCACCCCTCACGTTCTCGCTTCCACTCCACTTGCGCGCCTCGAGAACCCACCATCGCGGTCAGCCATCCATCCACACCCCATTACCAACGCAAAACGCAATCCCCACGTGGCCCAGCACATCACATCGCATCAGCCACAGCACCACTCCCCGCTCCCGCTCCCGCCGCACCGCTGCTACTGCCCATCCGACCCCAAACCCACTCCGCCCACACCCCCACGTCCCCGCTCAGATCCAGCGCCCGCCCCACCCGCCGCACCACCGCCGCGTCGGCTTCCTCCGCGCTCACGATGTTTTGCTCCGCGACGAGCAGCTCCGCGTTCGCGAGCACGTCGATGGCGACGGTGAGGGGCGCGGTTGGGGCCGCTGGAGAAAGGATTGCCGCGAGGGGGTCTGTGGCGGCTGCGGCGTCGGGGGAGGGGTGGGGGAGGTGGATTGTGAGGCGGGGGGTTGGTTGGGCGTAGTGGAGGGTGAGGTCGATTTGGAGGGTGGGCGGTTGGGGAGTAGAAGGGGGATCGGAGGGGTTGAGGAGGGGTGGAGGGGGTGGTGGGAAGGAGGATTGGAGGAGGGAGGTTAGGAAGGCGTATTGGCGGAGTGTCTGTCGTTTCGAGTTAGGTTTTGAGGCAGAGAGTAGGTATGGGGAGGGGGGGCTTACGGGGAGGATTTCGACTAGCTGCCGCGGGTGCTGGAAGGGGAGCTCGTCGAGGACGCGGGCGTATTCGGTTTTGGGGACGTAGAGGGAGTTTGCGTGGTGGCGCTCTTCTTCTTGGCCGTCTTTGCGGACTACTAGTACGCTCTTCTCGCTTCGGATCTCTTGAGTTGTTTCGCCTGCTAGGCCGACGGCCGCGGGGTCGATTTCTGAGGGTCGGAGGGCGAGGCCGACGAAGGTGGTGGCTTTGATCGCGTCTTGGGGTATCTCGTTGCCTAAGGACTGGACGATGGCTACGGCTACGGAGAGTGGGACGACCAGTGGAGGGTTGAGCTTTGCGACGAAGCGGATGTTTGGGAGACTCCCGATGTTGGATGTCGCGTCCGCCCCGATATTCATGGCATCGTGATCCTCGGCGCCTGGGGCATTTATGTATGTAGAGGGCGGTTCAAGCCAATCGATGCTCGGCCCTTGGAACATGTTTTCAGGATCTCCAGACGGTTTTTCAACTTGCTCAGATATCCAGGCATCGGACACGCGAATAGGCTGATATATGGTTGCTGGTGAAGGTTCGCATTCTATCGACAACGAGTATATCTTGTTCAACTCGGTCTCAGGCTCAGAGGGCGTGTCGGAACCATCACTGTCAACATCCATGTGATTTTTGTCTACGGCAGCTTTCTGCTTGGTCTTCGAGAGCCGTGGGAGGACGTGTCTCCGATCCATCCAGTATTCGAGAGATAGGCCCACACATTCTCCTGCATTCATTCGTGGCCTCCCGCTCTTCTTGCTCAGAACCTCGCGCTCCGCTTTCTCGTCAATGTTTCCGGACCTCGCGTTGATGAGCGTTTTGGCGGCTTGCTTCTCATAGTCGAACAGCTTCTTCAAGCTTGTGTATACCCCCGATATGGCCTCGAAGCAGCTAACTTCCTGCGAGCTCAGCCTATCCATTCGTGCCAACCGTTCCAGATTATGCGCGAACCGATCCAGCGTGAGGTTGATACGAGAGAGTTCGGGCGTAGGAGAGAGATTCTTCCTCAGTGTCTTCGCCGCCGTTTTCGAGAAAGGCGCAGCGTTCTCATACACAGTCTCAAACTTGACCCGCTCCACGGCATCTGCGTCAAAAGTGACCTATGCGCGCATTAGCAAACAGTAGCCCCAGATCTCTACAGAAGTACTCTCACTCACATCCAGAATGAAAGATCTCCCCGCAATCGCCTTTATCACCTGCCCGTTCTTCTGCGTCTCGGACGAGAAATCCAGTCCACACCTCTTGCTCAACCGCTCCACCCCTTCCTGGCTCACGCGCCCCGGTCTCGCGCGCAGCGTCGCTATTATAGCCTCCAACCTGCGCCGGCGCTCGTCGTCGTCTGCGCGCCCGCCCATGGAGCTCCCCGTCAGGCCCAGCCCGCTCAGCCCGCTCATGCTGATCCCCATGCCCACGCCGCCTTCGAGGGACAAGCCGAGGGCGGCGGGCGAGTCGAAGTTGATCATGCCAGGCACGCTGCGTGGGGCGGGGGAGGAGAAGGCAGCCAGGTGCTTTTGGGGCGTGTTGGTGGAGGGCGTGGGCGTCGCCATTGTGAGCTGCGGAGGCGCGTGCGGGAGGGTGGTGGTGAAGCTTTGCTCATGCAGTCGTTAGAGCTAAGGCGAGGTGATGTTCATGCTGTGGAATTGGAGGCCAGATGACGGCGGCAACGAATGTGGGGAGGGCTGGAGTGAGTGAAAACGATTGAGGACGCGAACGCGCAGCAAGAGCTTCTTTGTCAGGCTTGGCATTGGACTTTTGTATGTCTTCTCAGCACATTGGATTGCACATTTCCACAAGCTTTAGAAGAGGTATTCTGTAAGCAAGCTTGAGCTTTACAACTATCTGCTATCCATGTCGCAACTAATTGAAGTCTTCCCACTCTCTAGCTCCCTTAAGCTGTGAAAGGTTTATCTGGCCAATAGGAAACACCTTGCCATTCTGTCGTCGTGTCTCCTCCATCGTATCCCACCGCTCAATATACGATGCCTCTATGTCTTCCGATATCAATATCTTCACTTCCTCAATCCAGTCGAGGTAGTCTGCGCCGTACGCATGTGAAATGATCCAATCGATCACTATTTCCCTCAGACGGTGGTCGAAATTAAGCCCCAGGCGCATATCCATGTCAGACAGCCAGGCCCAAGCTTCAGAGGTATCGTCCTCGTTCCAGAGAGGCTCTATACAGTGTTCACACCAGGGTCCACGTTTAGCCCGTATAGAATCAAGGTAACTCAGTTCAAAGCTGAACTCGAGGGTTTTGATGCACGGGATATCACCGAGTATGCAGGCCGCTCCCCACATTTCACCCTGCCAGGACGGATCGCTAAAAGGCCGGAGGGGCACGGCGAAGAATTCTAGGTACGCTGCCGTACGGAGATTTAGGTGTATCCTTTGAAGCGCCTTGAATTGGTATGAATCGGATAGGGTGGGTAGTATTATTCCGTTGAGCTGGCTTCTATTCATTGTGGAGGCCACGAAAGGTAGAAAGTCTGTTGCCTTAGAGAAATGCTTCCAGGTGTGTTGCCACCATATCTGCTCCTTTACGACACGGAAAAAGTACTTGCGGACCATGAGAAGCGAGACACTCGGGGGTTGAAAAGCAATTTCATACTTTTCACCCGACTTGCCCATTCCACGTGCACATCTTCCACGGAATGCATTCTTTCCTCTTGCGATCGGTTGCACAATGCCCCCGACTGCGAAAACAAGGATCTTGTCTATGAGCTCCTGAGGAAGATCCATGATGCGGAAAGGCTGACGATAAATGGGGAAAAGTTGACTACTTGCGGCACATGGCGCTCGTTGGCCTTCTTGGACAGCTAGCTCGTCGATGCTACCTGCACTCAAATTAGCACAGGAACAGCTGATCAGTGTGTCTTTATTGAGAGACTCACGGTGGAAGACATGCGCTGGCATCTTCGGAGAAGGTGTGATGTTTGCGCGAAAAGCTTTTGCGACGGGTTTATTAGTGAAGCTGCCAGTGTTCTGAGAACACGTAGTAGACGGGAACAGTTGCCGCTTGGTGGTCGAAGTGCCGCTATCGAAGGTTTCTGCGGCGCCGAAAAGGTGTGGTAGAGTGGTAGGTAGAAGTGTGCACTTTGAGGCATTTACCCTCTACCATAGGCGAACGTCAACTGGAAGTCGGTGCCAGATATTCGTTGTACATCAGGAAGCGCTCCAGGACAGGTTTCAAATCGCTTACCGTGAGGGGCGCCATGATTCCAACACGAGTACCGTGGTTGAGCATATCGAGTTTAGCGACTATGAGATAACAAACAACATTCTATAGATAAATGCATTTTCGACAAACCCATCGCTTAATATAGCCACCTGTCGTTAGATCGTATATCTCGACATACCAAACACCACTCCTATTTCTATGGCCAGGATTTTGGTTAGTTTCGGCACATTCGTTAGTGATCGTTATATCTTTCTATGTCATTTAGCATTGCCATACCAAGCTTCAGGTCAACTTGAGCTTGCACAAGTCGTATATGCTGACGCGGGCTCGCGGGCCGTCGTTCTTACAGTGATATTACAGTATTTTTTACATGATCTATGCTCTTTTTCGGGCAGGACTAGGCGACCAGGCTTCTGGCTGCCAGTCCTCACTCGGTCCACCTTTGGGACCCTTGTACCAGGGCGATTCCTTCACCTCCCCTTTGCTATTAAGCCCATGGCCAGTTGCTCTCTTCGGCGTGACTTTGGCTTCTTGAGGCGCATCTACAAGACTTTTCGGAATGTCTGATGACTCGTCGTCATGCGCAAGACTAACGGCCGGCTCTCTAGATGCAAGCATTGGTGTTGGTTGCTGCTTGTCGAGAGGATCAAGCATGGACGGTTTGGACGCCCATCGCTGGTCCGCCGCCGCAGCTAGCACTTTTGTTTGTTCTCGTCGTATCACGTCGGCTTGCTGTTCGGTGAGGGAAGGAGGATCTGCTCGTGTATGCCGAAGCCACTGCATCCATTGTGCTAGAGGCACATAGTCAGACGCCATTGCGCTGGTCGAAGATGGAGGAGCAGCGTACGTGATACATTGACATCGCTATGGTGCGTTGATCTTGCATATTTGGCTATGCGACGTAGGCGGTTCTGGTTTAAGGCATCCTTGAATTCCCAGTATGTATTCCCGGACAGATCAAAGCCTACATAATGGAGTCAGTACTGGCCAATATAAGCGCATTGAATGTAGCTAAAGCCAGTGAAGAGGATCTTTCGCATAATACTGCGGTGGAGCTTGCGGCGGTCCGGCAAAGGTGATTGAAGCCGGGAACTCACCCACTAGCCACCGCTTCCGCCATGGAAGCTTCTTCATCTTCCAGTTGTACCATGCCTGTCGTATTGAGCCTGGTTGGGACGGCATTGTGTAGAGACGAACAGTGTCGTCGTCGGCAGTCTTGACGCGGCGGTTTCACCGAGAGCGTGATGAGCGCGGGGACCACACCTCCGAAGTTCAGCCGACAGAGTGGCTGGTTTCTTGTTCAGGGTTAGCGCCAACGCGACATCAAGTCGCGCGCGCTCTTTAAGCTCTCTTCCACCTCCATCCCCGCGCGCTATTTTTCGAATTCTATCACCACCACAATAGCTCATGACTTCAAGCTCGGTTTGAAACATTGTGTTCTCTAGCAAAGTCTCCTCCCTATTTACCTGACTAAAATGTCTTCGCCCGCCTCCCCCACGCGCTCCAGCCGCGCTACCTCCATCCAAATTCCCTCACAGAATGCTGAGATTTCCTCAATTGAGCATTCTCCAAAGCCCTCGCAGAACCGATCTAGCCCTGTCATTCCAGAAGACTACGATGAGAATGACGCGTCAGTTACGTCTTCTACCTCCAGTACACCATCCAAGAACGCGGAAGGGCAGCGTGAGAGTCTCGTGAACAGCGTTTCGGAAGAGGAGGATGAAGATACACCAGTCCGGCAACCACGAGGAAAGCTTGCGGCACGTCTGCTAGGTCAGAATTTCGGATCAGGCTTGGCATCGAAGAGTGCACTGGACGCGTCGGAACATGGCAAGGGTAGGACCCAGCCCCGGAAGGACTTCTCAGATTCAGATTCTACATCTAGCAAGGCGGCTAGTCAGGACGAGGAAGAAAGCCCAGTAAAGATGAGTAGTCGCCGCAATCTTCTGAAACGGAAAGCAGCAAGTCCATCACCCAGACGCTCGCAAACACCAGTCACCCAGTCTCGTGCCTCTTCGCCTGGCCTGTTTGTCTCTCCAAGCCGTGATTCTCCTATCCGAGCGAAGGGCACCGCTCGTGTCGCTACAGGAGAGTCTGACTCTGACTCTCTCCCGAATGCTACGCAAAATTCTCGGCTCCGTGAACTTGTTGCCAAAAAGCGAGCAGAGAGGAAGGCACAGGAAGAAGAGAGTCGGAAGAGAGACCAGGAAAAGATCAAGCGCCTTGAGAAAGTGTCTGCCCGTTCTCGTAAGAACATCACAGCAGACTCGGAGAGTGACGCAGATGGCGAGACCGGTAGACGTCTCACGCAACAAGCACGCCCTACTCGTAAAGCGAGTAAGAAAGCTTTGGAGGAGTTGCACAGGGAGACACAGAGGATGGAGCGCAACATGCAGCTGGCGCATCAAGCGAAGACAAAGAAGAAGTTCAACATGCAGGATTTGGTTTCCAGGCTCAACCCTGTACAGGAAAACACCATCACGCAATCATCCGCCCAGGACACCTTTGAAACCAGTCTCAGCTCTGTGGCAGCATCATCTGATGTAGAAGGGCCCCACGGGCATGAAACCCCACCAACGAGCCCGCCAAGTCAAGACGAGTATGCACAAAAAGACGTCTTTATGACAATCGACCCAACAACAACGGCAGATCGTGATAGCGACCAGGATCTTCCAGACCTCAAGGATATTCTTTCCCAGCCAAAAAGTGTAGACAAGGGCAAAGGACGTGCAGCTGATTCTCTACATATCCCTCTTAATCCTTTAGCCGCTCAGACTAAACGACCTATCATCGCACGGAACGTTCGCGTAGTTCTGCCGAAGCAATTCACATCACAGGACGTTGATCTCGACTCCGACGAGGACCTTGAGATCACCAAGCCGAAGAGTCGATTTCCCGTATTTGATCGGATTCCGAAGCAGCAACATAAAGATTCAAGAGCTTTAATCACCCAACGAGTTCTTGCTAACCTCACGTCACCCGGGAAGCAAGGACCAAAGGGCCGCATTTCGATGAATCCTTCCGGGCTTCAAGCGAAACTGCAGCAGCTCGCACGTCAGCAAGCTCTAAAGGGACGAGACGAACGCTTGGCCGAACTCAAGGCTCAAGGGAAAATCTTTCAAACAGAAGAGGAAATTGAGAGAGAGCAGCTCCAGCTAGACAGCATGTTGGACAAGGCTCGAGAAATGGATGCGAAGCTGGCGAAGAAAGAGAAAGCAGATGCGAAGAAAGACGGCAAAGGCGATGATGTGCTAGACAGTGATGACGAGGACGATGAAGATTGGGCAGGAAGTGGAAAGGAAGAGATTGGCGACGAAGACATCGAGGATCAGGCTGAAGACGACCTTGAACTATCAGGGTCGGAAGATGAAGAGATGGCAGTGGACGATGAGGGTGAAGAGGGTGACGACGACGTAGACGATGGAGAGACAGGCAAGGATGCGGAAGTTGCTGACATGTTCGACCGGGAAGCCGGCGAAGACAATGAGCCTGAGCAAGAGGAAGTAGACGCTGATGGCGAGGCGTCAGACGAGGACGCAGTCCCTGTGCCTCAACCACAGCGTATGAAGAAGCGGTCGAGAAAGGTCATCATCGAAGACGACGAGGAAAGTGATCTTGATTCTCAGGAGAAAGCTGTGCCATCGCAATCTACCCCCGACGATGGCATGGCTGCGTTCGGTTTCAATATGGACAACACCACTTCCTTGGGACTCACCCAGATGTTTGCCGGAACAATGGCGAATCTGCAATCTCAACCACAGCCCAGCCAGTCTCTCGATCAAGATACCCAAGAAGACTCGCTAGCTTTCTTCCGATCCCTTCCTATCACCCAGCCTAGTTTCGACGAGGCAATGCCCGATGCTCCTCCTGACCTGCTTGTCCCGAACAGTCAAGCCACGGGAGACTCCCAGACCGGTGCAAGCCCTAACAAGCTTCAGACCGCTTCTCAAGGACAGCCGTGTGATACCCAGTTTTCCGAGGTTCCCGAACCCACTCAAGACGTAGGCTTCGAGTTATCTAGGCTACCTGCGGGGCTTATTGCGCCCGCGTCGACGATTGATACCGTGATTATGCCTGTGCCAGAATCACCAATCCTTAAGAGGAGAGGAAAACTCCATCGGCGAGCGGCCGCGACAACAGCGCTCTCCGATGTCGACGAGGATCTCACTATGCTTTCTGCTGATTTGGATGGGTCGGACAGTCTTGACAGGTCGGGTAATGCTTTTGAGGTTCTTAAAAAAGGGGCCAAGAAATCTGCTGCAATCCAAGACTTCGACTGGAAGACGAGCGAGGCAAAGAAGATGTTTGAGGAGCAAGCCGAGGAATCAGAAGATGAATACGCTGGACTAGGGGGTCAGAGTGATGATGAAAGTGGTGGAGAGCAGGACGAGGAGGTTGCGAAGATGATTGATGAGAGTGAGGTCAATGTGGATGAGAGGAAGATTGCTGCATTCTTTGCGTAAGCTGCCCAGCGTTACTATCTGTCAGAGCATCTACTAACGGTCCACCAGGGAGAAATCACGGGCCGACGATGAGAAGGCCCTTGACAAGCTGTACAAAGACGTTCACAATGGAGGTCTGAGGCGTAAGCGCGGTAACGACTTTGATCTCTCTGATGCGGAGGATGAAGAAGAGGAGCGGCGCAGAAGGAGGCAGCTGGAGTATAAGAAGATGAAACAAGCACTCTACGCCGACGAGAAGGTCGGAGCAATTGGTATGACGCATATTCTGCTGTAGTATAAGTACGTTTGACTAACGTCCCTCAGCACAAAATCCAAAGAAGGCAGCCTTCCTACGCGCTCTCGAGGACTTCGACGACGATGCCGACAACGATTACCTTCTGGATGGTCCCGACTTTGACATCGAAATTGATGCATCTCAGTCTGAAGCTATTTCTGTCCCGGATTCTCAGCAAGCTGAGGGGGCAAATGATGCTGCCGCGCCACCCAACCCACTAAAGCGCAAGCACGCTCCTACGGATTCTCTGGAGAAGGAGAATCGCCCTCCGCCTAATCTACGCCGCACAGGGGCGGTCGATGATGCCCGCAAGCCTACCTCTCTTGCCGACATCCGAGAATCCGTCTCCTTCCTGATCGACGAACCCCATTCTATTCCCGAGTCCCAGTTCTCAGCCTCCGAAAGCGAAGACGAGGAAGACACAACCCGCGATACCCGCACCTCTCGTCCCATCATCGACCGCCTCACCCTCTCCCGCAGTAACTCGGCGGCCGAAGCCACCTCAGGCGCCATGGCCTTCCACGCACCCACCACCGGCTCCCATCCCGGTTTCCGCGTCCCTAGCTTGATCCGCCGCGCAACTTCCAATCTCTCGGCTAAGGGCTCAACCTTGAGCTCCACCACCAGCTCCGGTGCCTCGACACCTGTTGAAGCTCCTCAGGGGGTCCGCCGTGGCGGGAGTGGTAAGTCGAACATCCATTACCAAGCGAGGGAGGCAGAGAGGCGCACTGCTCTGGAGAAGTCGGATAAGCGGAGGCGAGAGAGTATTCGGAAGAAGGCGGTGAAGGGGCGGAGAGGGCTTAGTGCCCTTGCTGGCTTGGATTCTGGGTTTGAGTAGCCTGTGTGATTTGGGATAGGGCGTTTTTTGATATCCTGGGAGTTTTATGGGGAGGTGGGATTAGGGGCGTTTTGGTAGCCTGTCAAGATGAATGGATGATTATTGCTGATCTATCACTTCGGCGTCTTGATGTTGTGAATCTAGGAGTGACTTCGGGTTCTATATCTGAAGCTAGTACTCTCCAACTCGGGTTACTTCTTTACTATAACACGACAGTGACAGGGTGTGCTCATGGCACTGATTAGAGTGTCGAATGAGAAGTTAGGTATTCATGATTTGGGCAATTGGTCTCTTGATGCCATAGGGTGTCTCCCGTAGAACAGGTGTTTCTAAACCTTCCAGACCGCACGCCCACACAGCGCCGTTTACAACGCGTCAATATCGGGCACCACATGGTTGCTTGTAGTGGAACATTCTACAAGAAGGAAGAAAGTGACTCTTTCGGTCCTAGAATTAGGAGTGTTAACAAGAAGAGAAGAAGCAGTATTTCTGACTACGCATAGGGGTTACAGGTTCCACATTCAGTACCCGAAGCGTGCCCTACGAGTGCCAATCTTCCACCAAAAGCACCCAAGAGGTGCCCTCTTTGTGCCGATATATAGGCTAGCTCTGCGGGTAGGCACCGCGCTCTCGTTTCTCTTACTTGAAGATCTCTCCTGTGTGATTCAAGCGAGCTGTGTAGAAGTTTTGCGGCAATATCTCATCAGTAGGAAATGAACAGGTTGGAGTTGAGAGCTCATGCTGTCAATAGCTCGCTACGGAGAGATACCCACTTGCTCCCAGTTGTCTATCCAAAGGCACAGTAGCTCTTCAGCTTCGTAGTAGCGCAAGGGTGCAAGTTATGGTAGTGACTAAGTTGTAGCCATGGGATGGTTTGAAGGAGTGAGTCTGAGCTATTGGAGGTGTTTCAATTGAGGTGCTTTCATTGTTTACATATTGGAAACTGATGGTCCGGGAAGTAAGTTAGACGTCTTACGATGGAGCGCTGATATAGGCAAAGGTGCTCTGAGTTAGATAAGTCAGTTCCTGACATGATAAACAATGTTTTGGTGAGCTATTCGGAAACCTTCGGGAGATCTACCAGTATAACTAGACGCTATACCCTGATTTTGAGGCTGGATTTGGTGGGCATGATTCCCTACGCTTTGAGAGCGTTTCGACGAGGTGGCCACAGATCGCCCGGTGCTTGTCCAAACGGTCGAGCAGACCCTTCTAATTTGGCCAGCTCGTTCCTGCACGTCAATGATAAGTTTTGAATACGCCGTTCAAAAGTGATTTTATTCCTTTCTTAGCCGAATTGAAAGATCGGGGAACAAAGTCTAACCCACTCGTTGAGATGCTGAAATCCAGTCGGAACTTGTATAGATGTCCAGAATCCCATCATTTTCCAGCTCCTCTTCCATATCACCTGAGCTGGTCGTATTCGAGATTAGCATAGAACCA
Organism: Lophium mytilinum; assembly: GCA_010093605.1. Taxonomy (NCBI): domain Eukaryota; kingdom Fungi; phylum Ascomycota; class Dothideomycetes; order Mytilinidiales; family Mytilinidiaceae; genus Lophium; species Lophium mytilinum. Next base: position 1,029,008 of record MU004192.1, on the reverse strand, counting down.
ATTCTATATCCTTTTCTGCATCTTGACAAGCTTCTCCGTCCATTATACCATGTACATAGCATTGTCCAATCAAGCGAAAATGCGGATACGTAGGATCCGTAGTGTTCTCCTTCGTACGATTGCTTTCATCTCTGAAATGAGGAACTTCTTCTCGGAGCACAAGCGGGACGTTGCTGCCATTTATGACATACACGCTGTCCCCCACCTCCATGTCTTCCGGCCCAAGGCCCAGATATCCAGTTCTTGTAATGAAAAAGCGCCGGTTTGACGTAACTAAGTCGATAGCGTGAGCGACCTCTGGGTCACACTTCATGCCTCCGATTTGAATGAAGTCATCTCCCTCGTATTCGAATTTACGTTTGTCTTCCGGTAACGTTCTCCTCCAGGTTTCCCCAACCTTCCGAAGCAACCACACATCTGCGCAAAGGGTCCTCCAATATGCATCGCCCCAACTTCCGCCGCCCTCGTACGCCTGCTCAAGACCTTCCTTGAGGCCTGCAAAATCCAAAAGCTCTTCTCCAGAAGGTATAGCTCGAGTTACCTCCGTCCAGGTTGATTCTAACGACTGGCAAGCGTCTCCAGCCCAAATGGCAATATCGACATGGGTGCCTGCTACTAGTAACCTAGAACTCGAGAGGTACAACGCTGTAATTGCCTTGCTGGCCGATGCGTTGTAATAAAGACACGTATCATATCGTAGTTTGTCATCGTCATACCTGATGTGACCGGGGGGGAGGGTATTCCACACACAAACCCACGATGGGAAATCTAACGGGCGAATAGAGTTCGAGGCCAGAGAGCGTAGGCTTTTCGTACTGAAGATGATGTCCAGCGTGACTTTTTCGTAGGCTTCATGGGTTGAGATGGTGTAATCGGACTGAGTCCTGAATCCATCATCAACTAAACCTAGTAACGCGTATATTTTATCTCGAGGATCTGTAGCGGCAAGATGAATAAACGAAATGGCAACGTGCGCTAAGTCGAAACTAGGCTCTTTGCGGCGCCGGCTTCTAATTTGCTCTATGCTCAACACGGCGTCGCGAAGTTTTGCGATGATTAACCTATCCACTTCTGTCCTACAGCAAGTGTCCCGATGCTCTCCGTATCGCCTTTCAGCATCAGCAAACATCTGCCAAGGTAAAACGACGGATCCGTAGACTACCGTGGCTCTCGGAGGAAGTATCATTTCCTGGACAACCCAGATTCGGGACCAGTAAGGGAGATCGAGGAAAGCGTCGAGACATTTGAAACCATTGACATAATCGTTGGAGACACTCAAGTGATTTCCGGCGCGCTGGGTCAAGAATGGAAGGTCTCGGACATGGTCCATGCAGGACATCATATAGACGATGACGAATGCGGTCAAGTCACTGTCGAAAGCTGGGACAAAGTGCTCGAGGAAGCCCCAGGAAGGACCGGTCTCGTAGTCAGACCAAGGCCGAGCCGGTGCATCTTCGACTGTCATCCATGGTCCTTCTGACTCCGTGTTTCGGTCACCAAGCCACATGAGGACTTCTTCACATTGCTCATAAATCGTGCCCATGAGCCCGACTTGATGAGTTCTTTCGTCGGGGCTAGATTGGTCGATACTCAAAGCATCTATCCATATAATACGGGCTTCCGATTTCTGGCGGAGTCGTCGCAATGCGGCGTGTAGATTGGTGGTCACCGCAAAAGGCTTCGCATCGAGTTGAATGTTGGCGGTGATATCTTTGTCTCCCCACACATATGACAAGGTTTGATATACAGGTTTGTCATCCAAGGAAACCAGTTGCAGTATGCACTTGATCGGATCATCTTTCGTCCCAGGCAATAGGTGCACAAGCCTGATTTGGCGACCGTGCGGATCAAGATCCGTGTATCGGGAGGGTTCGGATTCCATGAGCCGCGAAGTCGTGCATGTAGTAGGATGGTGAGTCTGATAGTTCACACCGCGGGATTGAGGAGTCAACCGCGTCTTCATGCGTGTAGAAGTGTAGGGTGATGGAGGCAGAGGACCAGCGGCTGCCTGAAGAACCCAGTGGGATGACAAGGCAGGCTGAGTTTCAGCCTTGCCTCAATCGACCTATCACATACCTACTTTGAACAGCCACTGCCACGCTGTCGGGCCCCTTCCTCTCTGGCAAGCTTACTCAGCATCTTGTGTATATCCGTCTTCCTTCTGTGGAATAGCTACCTTCCTCATCAGATCACTACAACAGCTTGTGGCCCACATCTGGTCTTGGTAGCTTTTCCATCTTACTGCTACTTAACTCTGGTGTCCTACGACTCAACAGAACATTCTCATTACGACCTATATGTGGACTGAAAAGCATGGACGCTGTGTTGATGGTGAAAATATATCTAATTCACGACGTACGACAATGCGAGAAACTAGTGCGACAGAGCATAAGAAGATGGCCGCTTTACCTTCAAAACCTACTTACTCTTTGAAGATACTACTGAATCATCCACAGAGCATGCTCGATGAACGCAATGTCCATCAATTCTATACGCCCGAGTGAGCACAAGCATGCCATCTCTCGCGAACGAGCAGACCCGTTTCATAAGCTCCAAAGTCCTAGGTACTTCCAACAACTCAACGGACATCTACCGGCTACAGCGGAACTGCCAACTCCTCACGGAACCCTTTCCCGTAGATTCTCCCTTCCAAACCAGCGGTGAAGCCTCCCTTCAGCGACGGAAACTCCCCTCCAAAACCGCCCTCTTCAGCCACGCATCCGACGCCGGCCCAGACGCATCATCGCATCAAGATCAGCAACGGAGATTCAACACACTGACGACTCCCAGTTGGCGATAATACTCAGAAGTAAGGTAGCGGAGTCGGCGACTCACCACCGACACCCCGACCTGCCCCCTCCACCCTTGTCACTATTAGCCGGCAATCGACCGCAAGGGTCATCATTAGCGGCTATAGCTCCACGCTCTAGCAGATCTCGGAAAAAGTCACAATAACAGAGAGGCGGTCAGATGATCTGCCGCTGTGGTTCTGTGAGTTGTGCTGTGTCATGTGGTGGGGACTCCGGAGGTTAGCATGGTCATGAGCTCTTAGCCCTGCGAAGTATGTCTCACTTATTCAAACGACCATGTGATGAGTTTCCTTTTTTGGTGGATTTGCGCTACGTATTGCTTGATGACCTTACAGGTGTGGAGTCCTGCGTCTCAGTTGCGGAGTTGGAGATGTGTGGGATATGCTTTGCGACTATCTGGAAGCGGTATGCCGAGTAGCATCTATACGAAGAGTGAGACATCTCTACACTTAACCAATGGGGCATTTCGAGATAGCGATCGTAGGTAGAAAGATGAATAGTCTATTATAATGTAATCTACTCTGCGGTCCTCGGTGTCATATCTTGCTGTAATAATATGGGAATATTGAAGGGACGAAACAACGGTAGGGAGGGCGAAGGCACCCTTGTACTAGATCGGCTTCAAGACGTAAACGAATACTACATGACATTGTCTCTTTATAGAACTACTCTTGATAAAATCTCCTTGTGAAAAGAAGGCATCGTAGCGATCGCTCGACTGCTGTTTAACGGCGGGATAAAATGCGGCGAAGCACTCGTAGGACCCTACGGGAGGAAAACTTACCTGTGCTCGAGTCGTCCGATCTAAGTGGCGAGACTTTGTGAAGTCAAGATTTTTGAGCATTCGCCCCACGGGTTACTCGCTGTTTAGGCAGACCTAAACAGCCCGTGGGGCGGAATGCAGTGCGCACAGGATTATTCTGATCGGAGATTAAGCGGCATGGCTAAACATTGAGTAACCCTGGCTCTGTGGCGAGGCTTGAACAGTAAGGATGAACGCAGGGGCGGTTGGTGATGTCTAGATCGAAAGCCACCAATCTGGAGGAGTGAAAATGTTGGAAAGTGCGCAACATGAAGGGACTGCGCCGCTTCTTGTAGCGCTGAAGCATGTCGTAGACCGGAAGGCAGTGCTTGAGAAAATCCGGAACCGCCAGGTCCCGAGCGTTAACAGTAACAACAGGGACAAGTTGGGCATGGACGCCACCAACATGTTGCATTTCATTTGGTGAAAGTTTGCAACTTGCGACGCCAAGTCCTCTGGGGTGACGAATATGGAACGACTCCGCCACAATGCTCGTGAAAAGAGACATCTGAAGGAAGGATATGGTTATGGGGCCAAGCTAAGCGTCAACAACGGTGGCCCTCTAGAGCGGTAGTATAAACGTTGTGTTTGAAACAACACGGCGACGCGCCCACAGGCTTACTGTGGGGTGACTTGGGGAGAAGGCTGTCCGTGAAGCATGAAACTACGGTCCGGAAATCGCGGCCCTGAACCACGATATCTGGAACTCGACTTGGCAGTTCGTCAAGTATCCACCTTGTAGAAAATACCATGATCGCGCCGCAATTGGCGTAGTACGAGCGCTTTGGTGGGCGGTTGTCTAATTCAGGTCGATTCGTCTGTGCGGGTGCGGCGTCAAGGTTGCGCAATGCTTGCGCGCACAGAGCCTCAAGCGGGCGACTCGCTCGCAGGGCTATTTGCGGGTGCAAGATGAGATCTGGAGATGAAGGGCATGAGGACGAGCCACGGACGGGAGCGGGTGTAACTTGTTCAGGCGCCTGGGAGAATCCCAAGCGGGTAGGCGAATGACCAACTGGGCGCTACGGCGAGTCCGAAATACTTGCAACGTGACTAGAGCGCCGGGCGCAATGTCTCTGATCGCAGCGATCTGGAGGTGTCTCATGAGCTTCCAGAAGGTCGAAATCGATCTCTCCGGAAGACCGACGTTGAGGCCCTAGAGGACGATTCGACGCTACAGAATTGGACACTGAGGGTGAGTTGAGGCAGTGCAGCGCTTGGTGAAGCTGCAGTGGAGGGTGGTTGAAACTCGTCGTCTTGAACGTCCAGCAAACTCACCACGCCACCCAGTGAGTGGCTCTGAGTCTACAGAAGGGCTGCGTCATCTATTGGGTCTCGCGGCGAACGCATGAATTACGGTGCCGGGATGCGCCAGCCTCGCGATGATCAGGAAGCCTCGAGCTGAGTCCGCGTGGTTCGTCGTGGCCCACGGGGCGTGGTTGTTCATCTGGCGTTGAAACATTTGTTTGCTGATCAGCAGCCAATGGCAACGTGCCGAACCCGACTGCTGGACGACGGCGACCTCCCCCCGACATTGCCGGCTAGCCGACTGGGATGCTGCGGGCGGTGATTGGCGATGGAGTGGTGATGGCCACGATGCTACTGGACGTGGTGGTGAGGGCTGCCGGCTTGGCACCACTCAGCCACAAAATGTGGCACAGTATCCCGGATTTTCCTCGGTTGAGCAGCGTCGGCTTGCCCAAAATCAGCTCCTCCACACCACCCACGCGCGTCCTCCGAAGGCAAAATGTGCACCAACCTTGGCAGCCCTCCGCATCGCCCTGCCCAAAGTCCTCTCGGCCAGCCACACCCTCTCGCGCTATGCCTGTCGCGGCCTGGCATCTGGGCCTCGGTCGCTGCACCGGAGGCTGGAGATGGCGACGCAGGTGGCTGGGCCCAGCAAGATTCCTCATCGCCATCCACACACGCACTCTCCAGCCCATCCGACCAGCCGGCAGGTCCCTTGACCAAGCAATCGGCAGTCGTCACTGGCAGCTGGCGAAGTCCGCAGGGTTTGCCAGGCTTGGTGGTGGCAGAAGATGGCGGGATCATTATATCAAGCAGCAGTCGTGGCCTGTTGTCATTCATCACTCTCCACCGCCGTCCGCCTCAAGATATCACGACCAGCCAGCGTGCTGCAAATCTCGAGTCTCGCCAGCCACCGTCACGGCACTAGCTACTACATATTAGTCTGGATGACTCCGACGTGCAGAGTGTAACAGCACCACCAGAACCGTCCTCGAACACGACACTACCGCAATCCGACACAAGACCTCCTGGCATTGTCTGCACGACCTTGCAGTGCTGGCATGCCCTAAACGAAACGGCTCGCCCTCGAAACGCAGACCCCTCGCAGCATCTTTCTGTTGGCCCACGGCGGCTGCTCGAAATAGCCCGCTCCAAACGCTCCCCTAAACAGCCCCTCCTCAGGCGACAGTTGGTCCTGGACGGTGGGCGACGTGAAACACGCCTCTGTCTGCACGAAATTCGTAGCCAACCCGAGACAGCCAGTCAACCGCTGGGCTCCAGTTTGGGCTGCCGCGCGAGAAAGCCATCCGCACCGCCCTCAACGCACTGATTGGCTCCCCAGCATCGTACCCTCGTCGCGCTCCCCACCTTCATTCCTCGCACCCAAAGGCCGCCCTCACCGCACCCAAGGGGCACAGGATAAGTATCGCAGCTCCGCCGCTGAGCCAGTCTTCCACCAGTGCAAGTCATTCGCGTCCCGACCCCCAACTCCTTTTTCTATCCTTGCGTGCGGAAAGCCAGCCTCTCCGTATCCCTTTCCCACACAGCCAGGCACAGCCCGCGGCGTATTCAACCTCACCCCAAAACTTCCCGAGTCGCTCCACTAGGCCGTGCCTATCACTCAGACCGCCTACTAGGCTTTTTTCCACCATCTTTCCGATCTATAATCTTTATATCTGAGCTCTCCGCCGGTCGGACAGTCGCCATCTAATTTATCCCGATCTCGCACGTTTCAGCGCTTTATCCACTCTCAGCGGACCCCAGCCCTCCGAAGTACAGCCTCCCCGGACTTGCTTACTGTCATCCATCCTTCAACCTTGTTGATCCAAACCGCCTACCTGGGCCTAATTTAACTAAGAGACACCTGGCCGCCACAAGAACCCTCAGGCGCCGCTTCCTATTGTCGACCCTCCCTGCCTGCCGACAATAGAACGCACGGACCCTATTCACGAGCCCGAACAATAGCAACTTCCTATTGTGAGCTTTTTGCATCTTCCGCATAAGAGCCCGCCTTCCCCTTCGTTCTTCAACCTCCATCAATCTACGACATCATGGCCTACCCAGCCTCCACTGCGGACCAGAACAAGGCTGCTCTGGATTGCTTTGTCCAGCAGCACGTTTCCCCCGACATGATCTCGTACCTCGCCCAGAAGGCCACCCAGGTCATCCGGTGCGAGCAGGTTCCCCATCTCAACAAGAACCTCCCTCCAACACCGCCGGCAACTCCTCCCCAGCACTCGACCCAATTCAGGGAACCAGTCCTGCCATCGGTGGAAGCATTCATCACATCCCTCGTCGACAGGTCACATGTCCAGGTCCCGACCCTTATGACCTCGCTCGTGTACCTTAGCCGTCTCAAAGCTCGCCTTCCTCCTGTCGCCAAGGGCATGAAGTGCACTGTCCACCGCATCTTCTTGGCATCTCTCATCCTGGCTGCTAAGAACCTGAACGACTCTTCGCCCAAGAACAAGCACTGGGCTCGGTACAGTGCTGTCCGCGGCTTCGAGAACTTCGGCTTTTCCATCACCGAAGTCAACCTCATGGAGAAGCAGCTCCTCTTCCTCCTCGACTGGGACCTGAGGATCAACCCGGAAGATCTTTACCTCCACCTTGAGCCCTTCCTGGCCCCCATCCGCGAGAAGCAATCACGCCTCGCGGAGAAGGCCCGCATTGCTCAACGCGAGAAGGAAATGATTGCCCAACAGCAATACAACCTGACCATGGAGAACATCAGCCGCTCGCGTCTCGAGCTTCCCACCTACGAGGCCGAGCGGTCATTCACAGTGTACGCTCACGACCAACAACAACGGTTCCGTCCTTACGCCACACCTTCCTCAACTCGCACTGGATCATCACGTGCTCCTTCCAGGACTCCATCACTATCTCCTCCCACCCGCAGCTCTTCTGCCCTCTCGACTGCTAGTTCTATGTCAAGCCTTTCAAGCGTCCATGATGAGCATGGAGAAGCGCTTGTTCAACGGTACGACCAGGACAGTGGTGCTATGCTGGTGCACATCCACCCACCAGCGGCACTAAAAGTCAACCACATCCTCCCTCTCGATCGCTACGACGAGAAGCCAGCAAAGAAGGCCAAGACATCCACTGGTGGCTTCTTCAACCGCGTTTTCGGCGCGGCTGGTAACTCTCGCGGCCAAGCGACTACTGCCTACTAGACCGCACTATCATTTCTTTCATTTGTCACTTCAACATACATGATAGACACGAGTCTCCTTGGTCTATCACGAAAAGGCGGGATGGGACCACCAAGAGCGATCGACTCTTGAACCCACTGGCTGGGTTAAAATTGTCTCGACTCTTGAGATTTCCTTTTTGTATCACCTTGCATAGCATTGCGACGGCGCAGGGATTTGAGCATAATTTTGCTGCATTTTGGTTTTTCATTGCATGAATGTGTGGAATCGGTATTGGGAAGCAGGCAGAGCCGGGAGGTAGCTGGCCGGCGTGCCGATGATGATGTTGGATACCTCTTGTCTAGATAGTGGACCGCGTCCTACGGGAATTGCGGATAATGCAACTGCTGGGTCTTCGGACTCAAGCTTCAACAGCCATCACTTTTTGTCTTCTGACCTGCTGAGTGGCATACTTTAAAATTTCAAAGTTACAGCCTATTTGTTGCATTGTAGTAGTCTATGGATACACGAAAGCATCCGCAGTCCTCCGTCGTTCAATGCAGCCCAATAGCTTTGCATATCACACGCATCTCTCGCGCCCCGCCCGCCTCACCGGTCCACAACAGCAAGCACCTACCTACCATAAGCACGCATTACTCAGGTCCATAATCAGCAATGCGGCAGCCATCCCACAACACCTTCACAGCCCGCCAGCATCTGTTGCACAGGTAATTGTTCCTCAGCTAATCTGCCTCGTGCCGACCTGCTCACCACTTTCCCTAACCCACACTACGCCGCACATCAGCCCTCACGGTAGGTAACCAAAAACCGCACCAATTACACCCGTCAGCTTTCAAAAGTAAAGGGGTTTTGGAGCCTAATTTGCTGCGCTGAGGTGTGTGGGGATCGCGGGCAAAAAACGCCTCCACCAACACCGGTCTGTGGCTGAGTTTTTCTGCAAAAGCACACCACACCACACCAATCCAACACAGGAGGTGTGGAGGTGTTGCGAGTGGGAATACGGTACGGCCGGCCGGCCGATTGCAAGGCCGATTTCGCGGGCGGCTGGGTATTTTGGCTTTCGTGTGCCCGACGCTACTCGCTAACGAAGTCTACTGCCTGAATGATGGGTTAAGGGGAGGTGGGCAGCATAGCCTCGCCGTGCGTTTGCAGCCTTCCGATCACCACCAACGAAGTCTATCGTGCGAAATAAGGCGCATGCACGTTTACAAGGGGCTGCGTACTGTACGATAACGGTGGACCGCGCAGGAGTGGTAGCTGCAGATCGGGCGTGTTGGATGTGTTTCGGAATGCGCTTGGCGGGGGGTGGGGAGTGGGCTCGGTTGGAGCATGGTGAGGGGATTTGCACAGGTGGCGGGATCCTGGGGATTGGGATTGCTGATGACGGTGGAGGGGCCCCTGGGAGGGGGTTGGTGGTCGATGCATAGGTGAGGAATTCCTTTTCGCTGATGGATGAGGCTGGTGATGGAGGATGGGCTGGGGAATGGAATGTGCGCGGGGCTGGGGAGCGCAGTGCTGACGTTTGATGCGATTGGGCGCAGGGTGGCGCGCGGTGGTTGAGGAGGTACGTACCTAGAACTGGTGCTTTTTCTTTTGTTAGGTGCTGTTCTGGAATCATCGTGTTTGCGCGTCAGCAACGTCAGCCTGGTTCTTTTTCATCTGTCTATGTTTCCTTCGCTCAGTCAGATTGCCTCGTCCGTATATCTCGGATCCGAAGACCTATGTACGCCCGTAACATTTCTCATGAAAATCACACGACATCATCATACTCGTACCTCGATATCGAAAGTGGAATAAGCTCTTTCTGTTTCTGATCCCAGCTCTCCGATCCTCGTCAGCCAACGCCTCACTCCCTTGTTGCTGAAAGGGCCGATGATTCAGGCTGGGGGGACATTACTCGAACATCGAACAGTCACTTCATAGAAGAGTGTTGGATATGTGTAACCTTCACGGAAGCCCTTGGGTTCCTGGGACGGGATCCTTCTATCGACTGTTTAGGCGATCGATTCGGGAGCCGACTAACGCTTCGGTAAGGTACCCATCGTGGGGTCGGAGGATTCGTAGGTTTGGGTTGGGGTAATGTTGTGCTACCGTGGGGGGATTCCTGGGGCCGAAAGTCGTGTTGAGAGTCAAGGGTTTCATGATAAAGCAGTTGGCTTGTGGGTGAGTAGATGGTGGAGGCGGTGCTTCCTATTCTCCTTGACTTCTCAACCTCGTTGTTCTCATCTGCGCCATGGTCGTTCGTTTCCCTTCTTTGGTCTCAGTATGGGCATTGAAAGCCATATCTGGAACTTATAGAGTCACATTCTGGCGATCGCAAAGTATGTCTCGAAAAGCATGTTCAAAAGAAAACATCTCATAGTGGTAAGATCTGCTTCTTGGTTCAGTATTAGGAAGAACATCCCCAATACCGCCGCTTTCAATCACTCTCGATCTGTTAACTCTGTCAACGATTCCATGCCTCTTGCTATTCTCTGAGTCCTTTTAGACGGTTGCCTTTTAGGTATCCGGGATGTAGAGCCTGTTGCTAGAACGGGTAATTGACACACCTAGCAGTTAGGGCCGTGATTATGCTACACCGTTTGTAATCATTTCACGCAGGCCAAACGAGGTCGAGATCCGCCCTCTCGGTGCCCCATACATTGGCCGATTTAGAAGACAACTGTACCCGGACAAAGTTGATGCTCGTTCTGGTAGGCCAGCAAAGGCCATTCGCTATCCCTAGGTTCTTCATAGAGGCAAAGGGTGGCGGAAGCACACATAGAGGATACAGAAGCGTATCTAGATTTTGTTCGCTTTCTGGATTAAAGCTGTGAAGATGTGTTCACCTCGCTAGACAGACTCCCTTTTCGACAAGTTTCCCTTTACGCTAGATAGGATTCTATTGTAATCACCAGGATATACAAAAGCCCTACTATAAAATTCTTCATGAGAGCTAGTTCAATTATACTACTCAGAATTTGCACGAATATTTATCTAGAGAAGCATGATGCCCTCCATCACCTAAGAAAGAAACTGTGTGAACCCCTAACCCTGCTTTCTCGTCAGATGGACTACAATCTCCGTCTAATCGAAAGCTTTGCTAATCAAGACACCAAAACGCCAAAAGGTACATTCACACTCTGAGCAGCCGGTGATGCTCTCCACCATCCCCAACGTATTAAAAAAGCAAAAAGTAAATGTTCCGTCGCCGGGAATCGAACCCGGGCCTTGCCGGCACTTTCGTGAGAAACTCTCAATGAGAGCGGCAAATCCTAGCCCCTAGACCACAACGGATGTTGATTTGATGATTGACGAGAATTGTTCTGTATATTATGTCTGTTACTGACAAAGAAGCAGAAATGTCCAGATGTGGCCTTGTAATTCACTAGCCTTGAACCTGGCATAGGCTCTCCGAAAGAGAAAGAGCCTTGGAGGACGTATCATCTGATTATTGTCGTCTTGTTAATTTTATTGGGCATGATGTCTAGGAAACCTGAGTATACTGCCTGTGTGGCAGGCCTTCGTCCAGTTGATCACGTTGTCACATGTGCATCATAGAAAATTAGAGCTGTCCCGCTACTTGGGCCTTTGCAACCCCTGCGTATACATCCCTTTGAATTGATACAAAATTCTTAATCAAACGTTGGAAGACTATGGATTGTGAGTTTTTACCACTTCAGGTATCTTTCTTGCCCCTGCTGCAATATTGAGGCCGCTGAAGTCTATCTGCTCGCTCCTCGTGATCTCACATGCAATGTCCTCCTTCCAAGATCAAGGATATTGGGCAGTGTTGCATGTGGAACTTGACCGGTGACATGTGTCCTGGCGGCTCCAATGAACACGGCTCGGGCAAAGCCGGTGTCGGGGTGAAAAGGCAACGACGACATCATCTCTCGCGAGAAACCCCAGGTTCTGCCTTGCCAGCGCATCCACTTTCCAGGCACTTGTGGTACACTATCGTCCCGTTCCTAGCCGCCGCAATAGGCAGCGCGGGAGTTTGGTTGCACGCAGGGAAGCCCAGGCCAACGCGCTGCTCGTGAGAGGTCTACGGGTGTTACTGAGAGCCAAGACCCCGCCAGCACCAAAACAATTCAACCACCAGCTGCAGCAACACCTGCTGCTGACTTCTCACCAACGTCACCTCGCAAGCGGTGAATTGCTTTTTGTCGCCTCTCCGCTCGCTGCTCGCCCTGTCGCCGGCCTTCGGCCAGAATTCCCTCGCTTGCCGCGCCCTTCTGCACTTCACGTAATGACCGACACTCAACCTTAGGCACTCACCACCTCACTCGCCCATGGACATGTGAACCCGCGCTCCACCACGAGCCACGTTCAAGTCCAGCGCCTCGACACCCCCCACCGCCGGCTTGAAGAGGGCGCCTGTCGCCGTACTATCTTCGAGCTCTCGAATATCGCACACCACCACATCAACCACACACCGCGGCCAACATGGTCCAGGCCGATCCGCTGCGAGACTACTACCAGGACCTGGGCGTGCAGCCGAATGCGGGCCCAGAGGAGGTTACGAAGGCCTTCCGAAAGCTCGCCCTTAAGTGCCATCCGGACCGCAACCCAGGCTGTGAAGAAGAGTTCAAGACGAAATTCCAGGTCATCCAGGCTGCTCATGAAGTCCTGAACGACCCCGAGAGGAGATTTAAGTATGACCTCGACCGAAAGAAACAGACAGCTCGCAACAGACCGTCTGCCCCTCCGCGCAACGCCTACTCCAGCTTCACTACCGGCGCCAGCAACTATCCTCCTCCTCCACGTCGAAACCCGTTCCCTACGCAAGCACCTCGACCGCCGCCTCCTAACAAGCCACAGGCTTCCACCGCCTCCACCAATGGAGCCAACCGTTTCACACACTTCCCGCGGCCACCACCCACGGCCCAACGACCGAACACTAGAGACGATGCGGATGCTAGGAGGAACGTGTTTCAGGCATGGGAGCGGATGAACCCGAACAAACCTCCACCAAATGCGGAGGATGCTGCATATGCGAGGACACGGGCTAATTTTCCAAGCCAAGCTAGCACTGCGGGCACGGCGAAGCCTGGGCTAGGTCGAAGCAATACGACGAGAATGCCTAGGAAGAGCGGCTTCGATCCCGCAACTCCTGGAGCAGACGAACCCCAAGCGCATGGGTCGGCGTACTATACTACTGCTCGGCATTCAAGGGACCCTCCTCCAGACCAGACCGAGTCCGATCAATCTACGCCGCGCAAAGCTGATCCGCTGCGAAACTTCAGAACACAGGAAAGGTACGACGAAGACGTGCCTTTCACCGAGGGCCAGCGCCACCGGACACCATACTCGTCGTCGCACAGTGGAGAGAGAATGAAATTCTCGAGTGAAGGCTTAGGACGGTCGGCCAGCACTCGGAACTCACCGCGCCAATTTTCAGAGAACGATGCTTCAGATCCATCTACGGCGCGTGCTTCGAGGCACAGGAGTGTGAGTCCCCCTCCACGGAGACCTCCCTTTACCACTAGCCAAACTTCGGCCAAAAAGCCACCCAGACATAAGCCAGGTGGAAACGCAACACGTCCGTTCTTCATGTACGGCTCTAGTGATTCTGATAAGGAAGAGGAGTTATTCTCGACTCCACCTAAGCCTCCGGCGCCTGGAGCTCCGAGGAGAGCAAACGGGTTTCCGCAAAAGTTTCCCCAAACCGGACGTCGTGCCAAGACACCCCCAAGTACGGGCGACGCTCCCCCAAAAATGTACGAGTCTCTCAGTTCCAACCATTTCAATGTTTTCAATGACACTACCTGGACTTCTTCTTGGGCGAAGCCGGCTACCCCATCGCGTGGGACTGCTGATCACGCAACTGCCGCTCCAGCACAACCTGCTGAGGCGAAACTTGGTGGTTTTGCAAAGTATGCCAATTCGTCCTGGATGTTTCCGTCCAGCGTTTTGCCAAAGAAAGATATGCGGATTTTCCCTTCATCCAACCCCCATCTCTTTACAAATCCCAAGCTTGGGCGCACTCCGCACCCTTCGAAAGGAAACGCTAACCCGACTAGTTTTACCATACCTACTGCCGACGAAACTTTCAAGAACAATTTCCCAGGTCTAAAGAGCAGGAGTGCGGAGAGCATCAACACCACGTTCTCCCCGGAGGAATGGAGCGGTACTTTCCAGGGTAATCCTGATTACTTTGCTGTGCCTACCGGGAATGGGAAGACTACGAAAGGTAGACAATCCCCGACGCGTGGTAGGCCCGCAAGCCGACCACAGTCTACGCAACAGAACTCTTCTCAGGGTCCACCACCACCACCGCCGCCTCCGCCGTTCTTCGCACCGCCTCAGCAGTCATCGCACATGCCGCCACCTCCTCCACCCATCACTACCCAGGCTGGCCCGGGAGCGCCACCGGTAAAATTCTCTCCCCAGGAATGGCAGCAGACTTTCAAGGAGCCTAGCTGGGTCTACCCAGCAACTTCACCGACTCGTCCAGCGTCTACTTCGTCGAAGCGTCCTGGGCCACCTAGGTCGCGTAAGGCATCCACTGTGCCGAAGCCTGCTACAGTGACTGATGCCACGGAGGAGCCAACTCTCAACGGCACATCCCGTGCGCATCCGCAGAGTATAAGCAGCGACGAAAGCAGCAACGCTATGGATATCGATACGGAAACACCGCCAATCGCGAATGGCAAACGCCGACAGCCGGATCGAGAAGCGCGTACTGTGCCAGCGTCTCCCCATCGTGCTGATTGGAAAGACAATGCGCCGAGGCAGGCAGCGACAGCTCCATCATCTGCCACAGAACCGCAAGGGCCTGGCCTGGATGGTCTCGCAGGCCTGAAAAATGTCGCGCCGCTCGCATCTGCAAACGGCGGTCTACGGGATCTCAACGATCTAGGGTTGAGTCTACCTTTTAATTCCGCCACTTCTACAGCCCACCCGCTGAAGCCATCGACGGTGGACAATTATGGCCTTCCGGCGATGCCCAAGGCACCCGATGAACCTGTTCCTCTCACCAAGCAGAGTTTTGGGATATACATGCAGCGTATGTACACGTACATGTCTGCCTTCAACAAATTCAATAGCGACATTTTGAATCATTTTCGAGGGAGACAGGAGTCGCTCCAGAAGCTTCACCCAGCTTGGCTTACTTCAGTGGGCGAGCCATCAGGGAAGCTCGGTTTTGATAGCTACATGCTGGGGTTGAAAGAGGATGAGAGGATCAGGCTTCATTGGAATGTTGGTACGGAGAAACATCAGAGGAGCATGGAGATCTGTCAGCAGATTAGGTTGAAGGCTTCTAGGGGTCTACCTGAGCAATAGGTCTTTGGGGTAAAGGTCTCGACTTCTTCCAGTGCCTAGCGTGCTCACCAGTATTGGAGCAATAGGCCTACCTTATTTCAGCACACATCATCACGGTTGGTCCATGAGGGCCGGGGCTCATGGGTTATACATACTTATCTTGCGACGAATACACATCGGGGCCGTGTTACAGTTGATTCTTCAGTGTTGGGTTTCCCGACTTCTCTTTTGCTGCTCTTCTTTTCTATAGACCTTTTGACGAGATGGTGGATTCCTTTTTTCGGGGGGGCTGGGGTGGAAAATGGGTGGCTGTCTTTGGTCGATGGCCGAGTCTAATTTCCAGCGTTTCAGCAAGCGATTGTTTAGCGTTGGCGTTGTCGTGGGTCACTTTTCCTCGACGTCTTGTATAATACCCTCTACTCTGATGCCGCCGAGCATCTTGCATACGGTTTACTGGTTGATGGGATGGGTGAACCTGCCTTCAGGTTCGTGATATTAGTTTATAGTCGAAGAACGAGTCAAGCAAGCTGTGCCTTTGATGTGGCATGTGAACGACGGCTTAGCGTATTGAAGAATTGAAAAAAAGTTTCGTCTGATACCAATTGGCTATGCAGGAATCGAAAATGGCGGTGATGTTCCACGAAGAATGAAACAAAGTGAAGGATGCATCAAGCGAAGGTAAGAATATGAGAAATACATATACCGCGCGCGAGAAAGATCAAAACAACAACCGGGCCGGACACTCGCTAGTTCCACTGACCCCAGTTACCAGCCCCCATAATCGCACAGGTCCGCACCGGGAGCGTCCATATACCTCTCCCTCGCCGCGCCCGCCTCACAGATCGGGATCTGGAACAGCCCCGGCGTGGTCGGCCCTTGTCGAAACGCAGAAGCGCCACCAGCCAGCGTCTCGGAAATGCTGTACCCGTTTCTGTTGCCATTGGCTTGGTACGCCTGCCACGAGCTCCACACGACCTGATCCTTATCGAGGCCAGTCTTCTCAGTCAGCTGGTCCCAGCCAGGAAGCTTCTTGAAGACGTTTGCATTGCAAGGCCCGGCGCCGGTATTTGCGGTGGGAAAGCCCTCGCAGATCTGTTTCGTGTAGCCCACGATCCAGAAGGTGTAGCCGATGACGAGGCAGGAGTTGGTGGAGGAGGAGACGCCTTTTTGCATGAGGTTGGTGGGGTCGGCGTTCGTGCAGCCGTCGTTGGCTTGGTAGAGGATGACGGGGTAGAGGTTCTCTGGATCCGCGAGTTTCCAGGCTGGGCTGAGGAGTGAGGCGGAGAAAACTTGTTGTAGGGAGTTTGACATGTCTGGTAAGGATTGGTTGAGGCTGTCGTTGGCCCAGACGGCTGTTCGCAGCGTCCCGGAGAAGTCGGCGAGGTAGGGGTACTCGCCGCGGAGTGATTTGGTGATGTATGTGTCGATGACTTTGATGTAGCGGTCTGTGATTGCCTGGAGGGTCTCGACGAGGGTGGCCTTCTTGTCTTCTTGGGAGAGTCCTTCAGGCCTAAGTGGGTCAGCATCTGTTTATCGAGCAATGGGAGTTATACCCAAATGAGAATCAGCATTTGTTGAGACTTACAACGTGCCATCTTTCTTGGCATATTCAATTGCTTTGCCTAAATTATCTTGTGCCGCATCTGCTATTGATTCACCATCCAGACCCTTGGCGGTCAAGTCTTCTGCCAACCCTCCGAACGCCTTCCCCAGCAAGAAGTTGACGCCCATGTCAATGAACCCATTCAAGATCTTGTCAAAGAGCTCATCCATAGGGTCTTCTTTTTGTTGCGCAAAGGTCGAGACGAATGAACCCATCGTATTTACGAGTGCGCTCCGGGCAGATTGTATAGAGAGGTAGAAGCTCACGTAAAACTGTGGCATATTAGACAAGCAAGTCGCCATAAGAACAGCAATCGGATAAGACTTACGGCATGGAAGTTGCTGATCGAAGTCAAAACCAACCAGTCCCCTGGCGTTGGAGGATGCGGATGCGACATTGTATGATCAGCACAGTCGCGATCAATGTTGCAATCGTCCACAGAGAGCCCGCAGTTCGCCCCCGGCATGCCGAAATGGTTGAGCATGGTGTTTAGCCAGTTTAGCGGAAGCTGCCCGTTCTGTCCACCAGCCCCACCGGTGTCTTCATTCCAGTAGCGGTTGATGGCGCTGAGGGCTCCGTCGGCTTTTGCTGCTTGCCAGCGGTCTAGGGCTGGCCTTCGCCTGTCTACTACTGCTTCGGAGCATGTTACTTTTAGATAGGCAGGATGCTCGTCAATTTGTCGGATCGAGTGGATGGTAGGTAGAGCGATTGAAGGTAGAATTGAACTAAAGGCGATGCAAACAAAGATCTTAACACTATTGCTTCTGTGGGAAACCATGGCGAGTCTAAAATTCTTGCACGTTTGAAGGAATGACTATAAAGAGAATCGATTAGGAGAAGAAAAGAGTGAGATAAAAGTGCCGAGGGAAGAAAGGGGACGACGTATGTACAACTCGAGGTATTGCTCTGAAAGCAATTTGCATGATGGCTTCATATTTATACTTATAGATATTCTGATTTCCATATAGCACCTCCCTGTTCACTGCTCGGCTGAGCCAAGGATGTCTCGCAAAGTCATATGTGATGAGAGTCCACACAAGCTGAACAGCTTGTTGCGACATACCCTTGAGGATTTGTATCACATAAGCCTCGTATCTCATAGAGTGTAACATCCATTATCAGTCAGCCGAGAGTCTCTTTCGCGGTGAGAGTCCAAGAAACTTGGCAGCTCGTTGATAGGCTATTGGGAGGTTGTCATCGCACAAGCCCCCACGTATCCAAGGGCATGGATTGAAAGCTCAGCCGCAACAAACATTGATTAATAGGGCAGATGAGAGTGAGGTGTGCGAGCGCAACAGATATTGATTCTCTAGTCTTTACGGGGGTGAAGTTTTCAGCCGCGACAGATCCGTCGTTAGGGCATACACCCAACTGCTTGACACCTTGTAGCAGCCCTTGAATTCATGGCTACTCACACGTTCCCACGAAACGATTCTATACTCTGGCGTGTCGTGTAAAGCTGGAAATGTAGGCGCCTGTTGTATATGAGAAAGCCAAAGAAAGCAACAGAGAGCGGCACAGTGCTGTCTAACCCATGGCGAGCGGGGCATAATGTGCCACACTCAAATGGGAATATCAAGGATGAGGTTTCTCAACATTGCTAAAGGAATAGTTACAAGCGAACATTAGGCCCCAGGACCATGGTGGAGGGATGGTAGGTTGACAGAAGAATTTACGAACGGGACAAGAAGCGCTTAGACAGTTTATTTTCGACGTCGCGCATTCAGCTTAGCGTGAACCACAGGTCCTCACAGCCTTCAAGCTTCCAGCATTCATCACACCAACCGCGTTTCAAGCCCTTCGACGTTTCAGAAGCATGATCCATGATATAAATAATTTGGCGCGTAGACTACATGTATATGCCTTTCCAGAATGCGGCCTTACCTCTTCTGTATCGCTCGTCATGGTAGCACAAGTTTGGCGCCCTGAGCACTGCTTCTTTCCTCTGCCTCTACCAATTAAACGTCTAATTTCCTTCCCCTAACATATTCTAAATGCTTATTGATCTTTCATTTCTTGCAAAGCTTGCCACACCCAAGCCGACAACCTGGCAATTTCGTCAGCTCTATTGACAACCTGCTTTACGATGAGCGAGGCAGTCAAGGCCATGGATGAGGACTGGGTTGCTCAGTTCGATGGTGATATTAGCGAATTGGGGGGGGGGGAACATGCGAAAGCTCGCTCGCAAACGTCCTGAAAGAGTTTCTTCTCTCCGATAGTGATTGTGCTGCGGCGGACGCCTCACGGAAAAGCAGCGCATACTATGATAAAGAATATCTACCTTCAGATCCACTCTTGAAATATCAAGATGATCTAGGAATGGCCGGCTTTCTCAACGGGTTCTACGAAGTCGTGCTCAGGCTCGTTCAGCTTATTCCTTACAAAAGCTCGAAGCAGAATTCAATCATAGAACTCTTATCAGAGCTTCGACAATTGTCTCCCAAAGAGGTGAAAATCTGGGAGGTATGTTTCTAATGCTTTCTGTGTTTGTTCTTTGATATTCTTACTAACACCTAAACTAGGAGGATTGCGTTGTATGGACCCGGGAGCCGGTGTCTGCTGTGCTGATAGAGGACAACTGGAACGGAAACTATCGTACGTCGAAGGCTAGTATAATCCTTACTTTGAGGTCAAAGACTGACATGCGCTCCGATATAGCAAGCGATACCAAGGAGCGAAACGGCGGAGATGGCCAGCATTCATTTCTGGAAGTTTGCAGTGAATGGGTGAACTTTTCGTCCTTCCTTGCGCGATACATCAAAGCAGGTCTCAGACAAGGCAGCCAGGAGTGTTGGAAGTACCCGGAGGTTGATATTTCAAAAGCTCTGGAGCACGATCTACCGCGCGGACCGAAACGAGATTCTCAGATTATGGTGGCAGCTCAGTATGTCTTACTGGGGGGCAAGGAGCTGGCTGACCACTTTATTGAAAGTGAATCTGTTGGGCTTGGTCCAGATCGATGGAGACGGTGGGCGGGAAAGCTAGCGGAGATATCGAGGCAGGAAGAGACTGATACGCTAGTAGCTTCTGTAGCGGACGAGGCGAATAAGTATATGGTTTATTTGCATTCCGAGTTGTTTTCAGAGGTAAATACAGTCTAAATAGACTTTGTCACCAAAAAGTTGAAGGTGGTGGTCCAGGTACAGAGCATCTAATAGATGTCGGTTGCAATGGAATGGCATGGTGGTGAGATGTGCTCAAACACTCACAGCTACCATACGATATCGCTTCCGATGGGTTTCTGTAATGCGGAAACTGTTCTTCTGCCCATAATGACCAGTGTTCTGCTCCGAGGGCTTGGTTGGTGATATAGAAGAACACATTGAATACTGTGACTTGAAATTATAGGAGGCAGATACAAAAGCAGATGAAGAGAGCGGCGAGAGATTTCGAAAAAGGAGAGCCTCGTTCCAAAGATTAGTTTGACGGCAGTCTCTCTGACCTAGTCAACAATAAGCTGAGAGATCAGCCCGTAGCCTGTTTCGCGCAGTCGAAAGGCCACAGCGTCTTGTAGGTAGTACGTCAGATCTGTCAAACCGTCGGTACTCTAGTAGCTTAACGTGCGACAACAGCGGTCATCCTTCCAGGTAGGATAGGCCACCTTGTCCTCCGATCATGATAACTGTGCAGCGTCGTATTTTTTATATTTCATTCAGGAGTCTTGAGTGGTATATTGAACCCGCGAGTCAAGTTTAGATGGCATACGGTAACCCTGTGCCAATCAATACGTGATCCGACGAAGATCTTCTTGGCCATACTCTCGTGACTCCATAAGGGTCGAGTATTCTACGGAACACTTCTTAAGAATCTAGAGATGCATTCACCATCCCGCGAGAATCGCATACAAATCCCGAAATAGGGGCACAGGGGTTGCACCCGCCTTACGCCTTCAATTTATTGGGAAGCGAGGGCGATCATGGCCAGGGGCAAGTGGCGGACAGCCGCCGCTATGCCGCCCAGTTTGTTTAGCCCCCATATTTCACAGCCTAACCTAGCCTCACGCCAAAGGAGCTGACCTCGAACGAGTCTCGACCTGGCCTGTTCGGCCTCTCTTGACGCTATCCTTCGCTCATGTTGCTGCGTTATTGCTCCTTCCTCTTTTCTGCACTATTTGCTTAGACCTTCTTCAATGCTCTGAGTTGTGAGAGCGCCGTATTCGCCTGCCTTGTCTCTGAGCCTTTTCCTTGCGTCTTCTGTCTGATTACGTCTCCTGTCGCGTTACGGCACGGGTTCGACTGCGTTTGCACATGAGGCTTCTTGCCCATCCTGTTTTTGGAGCCTCGAAGAAGTAAGGCAATCGCCGGACGGATCGATACTGGAGCGCGCCGCTGGATTACCGAGTGGAGAGAAGCGTAGCCATGACGACTGGAGATGACAGCGTGCCGGCGTCGCCCGGGCATGCGCCTGGGAACAAGTGGGACGCGTTGTTGCAATTGGCAAAGGGAAGGAGAGGGAGAACGCTGATCATCTCGGCTGTCTTTGCGGTAGTGATGTTTGGGCTGTTAATTCAGAGTTCGGCTGAGGTGGGTTGAAACCTTTTCTCAGCACTAGGAAAGCTGGGAACGTTTGAAGGAGGGGCGAATGTGGCTCTTTGAGCATGGCTAAATGGGAGAGGTCTCACGCGGAGGTGAAAATTGGGGAAGACGTGCCAATTGGACGCGACTTAGAGTTCAAGGAGTTGTGCTAATCGGAATTTCTAGTCTCTATCCTACAAAGACCTCTCCTCCCTCGACAACTACCACCTCCCCTCTTGGAAAACAGGCCCAGTCGAGGTTCCAGAGCCGAAAGAGATATTCACACCATCGAACTTAACACTGGAGATCGAGAACGGGGATATTAAGAATGTACCGAGCCATTTGAAAAAAGAGACGCCGGATTTCCACCTCCTTATGCCAGCGACAAAAGATAACTCCAACTTCTGCAAGACTGTGCTATCCGCTATGATTATGGACTACCCAGCCCCGACGATCATAAATTTCAAGGAAAAGTTCAAGAATACGACAGAGTTGGAGCGAGCGAAGGTCAAGAATATTGTGAATTACTTGTCCGATAGGAAGAATGTGAGGAATGATGATCTAGTAATGATTGTGGATGGTCAAGATGTTTATTTTCAGCTACCGTCGGAGGTTCTTGTGAAGGAGTATCAAAACATACTCGCGGAGGCGAATCGGCGATTAAGGGACAAATATGGTTATATACATCCTAAAGATGAGGTAACAAGGGCAATGTACAATCAGACGGTTATCTGGGGCGCTGATAAGCTCTGTGGGGCTGAGCAGGGAAATGCTACGGTGTGTCCAACGGTTCCGGAATCCCCGCTACCAACAAACGCGTATGGACTCAAGACGGATGACACCGAGCTCCTCAGCCGTGCGAAATACCTCAATGCTGGTACGGTGATCGGCCCTGCAAAGGATCTCCGGGCCATCTTCGCCTCAGCACTCCCAATGATGGTGGAAGTGAACGGCACCGAACCAACAGCTCAGCTCATCTTCTCCAATCTCTTCTCCAAGCAAGAAACCGCCCGCGAAGAAGCTCTCAAAGCCGCAAAGACAGCCCCGGGAGCCTGGCGCGGCTGGCTCTCCAGCAAGACCAACCCCTCAGCCGAACAAAACACTACAGCGCCCCCTCGCCTCGAGTTCTCCATGGGCCTCGACTACGCCCACGTTCTCTTCCAACCCACCACTTCCACCGCCCCCAAAGAGCTTCTCTCCCGCCCCCACTCCGAAATGCAAACCCTCCACCACGTCGACACGCCAACGCCCCCTCTCACCCTCCCGGACGCCCTCTTGGACCTCCCACCCCCCTACCACACCCTCGACCCCTCTAAAGACCCCTCCCCAAACCCCCTCCCCTACCTCATCAAACCGCTCGTCCACGACGACAAGCTCGACGAGCTCCCCGCCGCCAACAAGCCCTGGGTCGAGATCCAGCTCTGGACAAACACGTACACGGGCGCTGTTCCCGCACTGCTGCATCTTAACCACGCCGCCGCGAAGCCGAAGGGCAAGACGACGCTCGAAAATCCGACGGAGATCAACCCTAACGAGAAGCGTGAGGACGATGACGAGAAAGAGAAGAAACCAGAATTCGCGATTGACTGGAAAGATATGTGGTTCTATCCCCATGCGCGTGCGCTAGCGCGCTCCGCGCTGCGTATTGAGCAGGGGAGTTTGGCTTGGCATGCGGCGGCAGTGGGTGGGGATAGCTGGTGGGATATGCGCGGGGGAAAGGGAGGGGTGTGGGCGGTGCGGGGACGGTATCTGGGGTGGGGCGAGGGGGATGGGGTTTGTGGCGGGAATGATATGGTGGAGAGCGTGTTTGGGGATGGGAAGGGCCCGTGGTTGCAGGAAGGAGAGGCAGAGCGGATGAGGTTGGAGGCGGCGGAGGCGATTAAGAAGGCTCAGGAGGAGCAAGAGAGGCAAAAACAGGAGGAGGAGAGGAAGAAACAGGAGGAGGAGAATAAGAAGAAGCAGGAAGAGGAAGAGAAGAGAAAGCAGGAGGAAGCTGAGAAGAATAAGAAAGTCGAGGAGGCTAAGAAAAAAGTTCAGGAAGCGGAGGCGAAGAAGGAGGCCGAGGATAAGAAAAAATCAGCTGAGGATAAGAAGAAAGCTGATGAGGAGATGAAAAAATTTGAAGCCGATCAGAAACAGGAGGATGAATGGGATAAGGAGCGGAAAAAGCTGGAGGGCGACGAAGCTGAGGAAAAAACAAAGTTAGAGGGCGATCATTAAGGCGTGGTCACCACAGTCTTGTCACTCGTCCATCGCCTCTAGCGGGCGACAGCTCCGCGTCTCGAGCCAGCTCCATCCACGATCAGTAGGCTCTAGAGTGTTTGGGCTTGGGAGGCAAGAAGCGTTGGAGCACTAAAGTGCCGGATCGCCAAGGCCTATTCTCATAGCCCTTCCAATGCTGCCTTCGATGTCGTAATCCAAGCCTGTACGACAAGAAGCACATCACATCAGCGAAGGAAAGCTGCTCCCATGCGTAGCATCTACACGGGTGTACGACACGATCAAAAAGAAATTTGACAGAAACGAGTAAAGAGCTCGCTCCGCATTGGCGTATCCGGAGTAACCACGGTACAACCGTTTTTTTTATTTCTCTGAGATCTTATTGGGATGAAACTCGGCGTAGGGTTAGGCATTCGAGATATCCATCCTCTATCAGCTTCACATTTGTAGAGACGCTGAGTCTAGAAATCACATTCATAACCCACATCTCATTTTGATAGCGTCACGAAAGAAAATGTAGTGGTATAAGGCGTCCAAGCCATCCATTGATCAAACTTGATTTTTTGAGTCGAAGTAACCCTCTTCTCACTATGAAAGCCACATGTTGCTCGCAACACTGGCTCTCCATTCCCCATTTCTCTACCCATTCATGCTGCAAACCCACGCAGAAAACATCCCCAACAACATCCACCCACTAGCGATCCGTTTAACGGTAACGCCAGAGCGAGAGGGTGTTGTGACGCTTCCAGGTCTTGCGGCGACCGGCAGTCGTCTTGTTGTAGCCGTGACCCTTTCCGAGACCACGCGAGCGCTTGCCGGTGGCGGTGAGGCCGCGGGATTCGCGGTGCTTGTGCACGGGCTTGGTGATCCAGTTGATGCGGGCGTCGCGGCGGATGGCCTTGTGTTGGGGGTCGACGAGGATGACTTCGTAGTACTTGTAGGTCGAGTCCTGGTTGATCCAGTAGCTGTTCAGGACGCGCAGGTTGGCGCAGCGGCGGCCGACACGCTCCTCGGCGGTGGATTTGAGCGAGCGCTGGTACTTGAGCTGATTGACACCCTGGTTGGTGGGCTTGCCTGTGGAGAGAACATATGTTAGTTGCTGTTTTCGAGATCTGTCGACCTGGGTCGCTGGGAGACTCCGTGTATTGCATACCGTAGGTGGCACCCTTGGGCACTGGCCTGTAGAAAATTGTCAGCGTTTCACTCTCAGGTGTTGTTTGACGATTGTGAGCCGTACTTCTTGCGTCCACCTCTCCTCACGCGAACACGGTAGATGACATAGCCCTGCTTGGCCTTGTATCCGAGGCGGCGGGCCTTATCGGGTCGCGATGGGCGGGAAGCTATGCAGACGTTAGCATCGTCAATCCTCATCGTCCTCCGCTATTGATAAATTTCGCAGCAGAAATTCGAACTTACCTCGGTGGATAACGTTCAATTGACGCAGCTAATGAAGACACTCTCAGCTAATGTTCAACGAGTGGCATCAAGCACTGCCCATCAGTCGCCGCCGTCTCTATCCAAGCCCAGATGCGCATGGTATGTAGACGTCGGCGGAAAGCGGGCAGTGGTAGCAATTGCGTGTGGTGTTCATACCTCCCAGCAGCGGACCCTCATCAAGAAGCGAACGACATCGCTCTGCTTGCGCTTCTGCAGCTCTTCGACGTACTTGAGGGCACCCATCTCGTCGGTTGTGGCGGGTTGTCGATGATTTGGCGTGGTCGAGCGTGCCGCTGAAGATGTTCGATTCGGAGGAGTTGTGGGCGGCAATTTCCGTCTCGCTTATGGATGACTAAGGTCTTGGCACCATATCTCTTTCCTGACCCCTGTCCGGTTTTACTCAAGGTTTATATTGAACTCCGAGCATGGAAGAAAGAAATTATTCTTTTGACAGATGTGGAACGGAAACCATACTTTCTGCTCTTGCTTCGACATTAATGCATATCACATGGAACCAATCCAATATGAGGCACTTGATGTGGGGCAATTGGGTAAATACTTTTCCACTGCTAGGCACTTGCCAACGAATGTTTACAAGTCTATGATTGGAACGAGAGCAAGCCACACAGTGGGTTTTTCGGAAAGCACCCTGGACATGAGCCTAGACATCGCTGCAATAGAGGGCTTCTGTCGTGTGTAAAAGAAACCACACTATGGAAAAACAAATGACGAAAAGGACTAGCGATTCAGCAGATCAGCGCATATGGTACATGTCTGACTCGCCATTATAATGAAATGAGGCCTAATTTCTGGCCTATCACAAAGGACCGCTTATTGAATACCTCACTCCTTGTATCTACGGTTTTCTTCTCAGGTTGAGTACAAGAGCTCATGGTACTCTATATCGTCATATCCACCAATGATGACCGTTCTTCGGACGGTCGGCCAACCCGGACGGTGCTTTTCTCGGAGTTACTCCGTCAACAACATTTCCCACCGACCGACCTTGGTCGCTCCTATCACCTACGTTCTATTCGTATCATATGTCGCGCAAGGTCATTAGCCAGTGGAGCAGTGTGGGACAAAGGCATTATCCATGAACCTCAATCCTTCGGTCGATCATTCCGGATCGGGCAAAACGAATACACCCCCATTGTCCGAGGCGCGCTCCCGGCCCAAGCCACAGCTCTCCTGCACCCTGTGCAGAAGCCGCAAGTCAGTCATCGCGCTGTATGATACCCCGAGCTCGCTAATCGGGGAATAGATTGAAATGCGACCGCGGCCAGCCATGCAAGAACTGCGTGAAGAAGCCGCCAGGGAGCTGCGTCTATGTAACACAGGTTCATAACAACAGGAAAACGATGACTGGGTCTGTGGGTACCTCGTCATCGAATAGGAATCAATCAGTCAGCAACGTTAATAGCCGAATACGTCGTCTTGAAAGACTGGTCACGTCTCTGGCGGAAACCCAACCCCATGAAAAAAGTGGAGATGTCACGGGACCAGAGAGTAATGCGGGTGATGGTATTAGGAGCCGGGCAATTGAAGATGACATAGCGAACCCTGCGCCTCAACTTACAGCGAATGGACCAGAGACTCGATTCGTCGACTCTTCGCATTGGGAGGCTATTCTCGAGGACGTGAGCGCAGCAAGATACCTCTGACTTGTCCCCTTAATCTACTGACACTCTCTAGATTCACAGTATAAAACATGAACTAGATACAAGCCAAAGCTCCGAGGGATGGGACAACCCCGACGAGCCTCACGGCCTGGAACTCCTTTTCGGCGACCACAGTATTCTGACAGTCGAGGAACTGTTATGCTCCCTGCCAACCAAGGCTGTCGCCGACCATCTGGTTCACATGTTCACGCAGGAAATGGACTTGCCGGGAAGCCATATAATGCATGTCCCAACGCTCCTGAGGGAGTGTGAGGAGTTCTGGAGCAACCCTAATGCGGTGTCCTTAACGTGGCTGGCGCGGCTGTACGCAATAATGTGCCTAGCGCTACAATGGGGCTTGCGTACTGGGGTGAATGTGGATGGTATCATGCTACCTGAGACAACAATCCGCATTTACCGGAACAGAGCCTCTCAGTGCTTGATAGCGTCTGACTACGGCAAGCCCACGACATATACGTTGGAAGCTATGGTATGTTGACTCTTCTACCTTGGTACATAGGGCTTTGACTGACACACAGAAGCTGATGTATCTTGCTTGCGAGCACTTTTGGGACGTAGACGGTTATTTTCGAGCCTCGCTGGTGTTCGCGATGATTGTGCGTCTGGCTTTGCGTGCAGGCTACCACCGGGATCCAAGTCACTACCCCAACATATCTATCTTTGATGGCGAGATTCGTAGACGGTTTTGGGCACACATATTCCAGATTGATGTCTGGTTCTCACACAAGTGTGCTCTCCCTCGCCAGATCGACGAACGTCAAGCCGATACGGCACCACCCGTAAGCGTGCTCGATGAAGACCTCTATCCGACAATGACAGAGCTGCCTATACCCCGTCCAAGCAATGTACCAACCAACATCGGTTTTCTGAACTACAAGACAAAGCTCCTAGAGATCGTCACTCGCATCACCGACCGTTCCAGTACCGCAAACCTCTCGTTCGACGACGTGCTTAATCTCGACCAGGCGTTGGATTCACGGCTAGAATCACGACCCGCTTGGGTTGTCGTACCGGGCAATGACACCACACTGGCCCCGGTCGCACTCGGCCGCCTGATCGAGGTTGATATTCTTGCGCAGTGTGCTCGTATAATCTTACATCGCAAGTATCTTATTCCCGCACGCACAAATCCCAAATACGCCCGCTCGCGGCAAGCTTGCTTGAAGGCCGCCTCAGAAGTCCTACGTCATCAGCAGCGCATGTACGAAGTGTCTTACAAGCACTACGGAACTGTGACAGCGAACTGGCGGGCCTTGTCCTTTATGAGCCACGACTTGCTACTCGCTGCAATGATACTGTGCATGGATATGGATCAGGAGCTCCAGCATCACACGGGCTCAAGGACATTGCAGCAGAGTAAAGAGGAGGAGGAAGGGTTAAACGAGCGGTTTGCGCTGCTCCAGGGGTCTCATCGCATCTACACGTCCTTGTTGTCATACACCTCGGATGCATCAAAGGCCGGGGATGTGCTGGGAATCATGCTCGATCGGCTGCGGCGCAGTCGTGAGCCTTCCGTGGCTGCTACAAGTGTTCTCCCAGTGAGAAGCCAAAGCCACTTCCACCCTCAAAGTCAAGGTCAAAGCCAAAGCCATTATTCCCCTGCACAACTCAGCAGTGCGGCTTCTAGCAACTATCAGGATCCTATAGTACAGCCATACGACCTAGGCGGAATTCCGACAGCAGGGTCATACCCGCAAGCTCATTCCATGTATCCAGCTACTGACGAAATACCTGGCCACCTAATCGGCGGGTATGATGCGGCGATCCATGGGGCAGACTCAGCGGATAGCCTCGTACTTACGAATTTCCTAGAGAATTGGGATTGGACGCAATGGGACTCGCGGTTTCCGAGCTCAATGACTGGGGTTGATGGATCATGAGGTGATGAACGTGTGTTGCAATATGTTTGGTGGAATTACTTCGAGACACTCTTCGCTTTTCACTTGTCCTCGCGATACCTGGTCTCGTGTTTGGAAGGATTAATCTAATGAATTAATGATTTCATGTGGGCAGCATCCCTCTAAAATAGGAGGACATCATCTATAACGGTTTATCGATACATCTTGATTCTAATACCGTATAGTTTCTGAATATACGGACGCCACTCTTGGCACGATCGCCGATCCCCTAAACTCAAGAGCGTTGGAAAGTGGGTCCTATCGGTGGTGTCAGGCCAACTCAGGGGGTGGTGGCCCACAAATCAGCTCGCTGGCGTTGACCTGATACGCTGAAAATTTATGCTTGAGATAGCGCTGCCAAGAGTGGCGTCCGTATATTCAGAAACTATACGGTATGGGCGCGCAATCTCGTCTTGTCGCTCAGACCTTGAACTTGTTCAAGACTACCCATGAGTGCCACTAATAAGAGAAAGTTCAACGTGAGATGATGGCTGTTTTCATTCTGCTCGAATGACATTTGTCACTCGATAGACACTTCTTCACTTGGTAGACCCTTCTTCACCATCTGTCCACACTTAAGCCACAAAACCAACTCAAGCACGAGCCATACAATTAAATGCAATTCTTAGGTATACAGAAACCCACCAAAAGCCCGCCCAGTAACGCATCATCTCCTCTACATCCCCCACTTAAAGAACCAGCAAATTCTCACCCAGACAAGACGCCATCCTAACACCCACATATGCGCTTTGGGAAAATCACGCTCTCTACGCTCAACGCTCAAAAACGTCCATCGCTCCCTTTTACGTGTCTCAAAACATCACAAGCACACTACACTAAACCACACCGCCATCCAATCCAATTCAATCCGGCAAGTAATCAGGCAACCCATCTGGCAACCCATCCGGGCTCCCATCCACAAACTCGACATCGCTCAAAGTGCAAAAAAGCCGCGAAAAGTTAAGAAAGTAAATCAAATAGGCTGTAGCGAAGCGAAGGTTCGTAGGTCTCGTGTTGTTTGACGACGTGGGTGATTGAGGGCGGGGGTTTTACGCGGTCATGGTCTTGCTTAAGCTCGACTTCTGCGGTGCTTGTTCTCTGCGCAGTGTGCGGACGAGCGCTTCTAGTTTGCGGCGTTCTTCTTGCTCGGCCTGTTTGGCTATGTTAGCATGATAAATAGGAAATTAATACGGGGAGATGGACGTACCCTCAAAGCCTTCAAGCCCTCAGCTGTCCGCTCCCTCATCATCTTCCTAAAGTCCTCCCGTAGCATCCTGATGCTCGTCGCCTCAGGCGCTGCGCCTGGCTGGGCCATCGGCGCACCTGGACTCCGGACGCCTATCCAGCGCACCCGCTCGTCGCTGAGCTCCATTTCTAAGCTCTCCTTCTCGTCTCTGAGGGAGTCGATCATGGCCTCGAACCTATCACGGTCCTTTTCGTTTTGGATCATGTCTTTAGTGAGCGCCTCGTACTCGGAAGCCATGGCGCCCAGCTCCTGCTTCAAGTTGCGCTCTGTTTCCCGAGCCTCGTTTTCGCTTTGCGCCGCGGCGTCGTGAGCACGTCGGAGAGACTCCAGCTCTGCGATAAGAGCGGCATTGTTGGCGCCTAGCTCATCCAGCTCTTTCTTGATCGTGGGATTCGCGGCGACTTCGGCGGCCCGTTGCGCACGAGTGCCATAAGCTCCGTCTAGTTCTGCGCGAGCGATGGTGACTTCGGTTTGGAGTCGGATGACTTCGCCCTCTAGCTCTCTCAGCTCTTGTTCCTTGCTGGCGACAGCATTTGCGGCCTCGTTGGCATGCGACTCGGCTGCCTCCTTCTCGCTTGTAGCAGTGCGTAGTGATGCACTGAGCGCCTCGACTGAAGCCGATGCTTCAGCGAGCTCAGCACGCAACTCAGCAGCCTCAATCCGAGCATCATCTTGGAGTTCGCCAATGTGAGACTCAAGCTCGTGGTAGCGATCCTCTGCTTGTCGCCGCGCGGCTTGTTCGGCAACAAGAGCTTCGGAGTCTGCAGCGTTGCGGTGTGATTCTTGGCTGTTTATATGCTCTAGATGATCAATGGCACGGCCAAGCTCACTCTCAGCTTTGGCTTGTTGGGCGCGGGCTTGATTGATTTCATCATGGAGACGGGCAAAGTCGTGCTCTTTCTGCTCATCCGATTTGCTGTTGAGCTCTCGCTGTTGCTTGATCTGTCGACGGAGGATAGCCTCTTTCTCCTTAAGCGTAGTAGCACGACTGTAAAGCCATTGGACCTTGTTAGAAAATGCGGTTAGCGAGAATTCCTCGTTGGCATTTCCTTCTTCGTCTGGAGATACATCGTCTTCTGCGTCGTGGTTCGCTGCTAGCATTTGGCGGCGCTGGTATTTCTTTTGCCGAGCCTCTTCTTCGCCGGCAAGAATGATAGACCACAAGCCGGTTAAGGTAGCTTCGTATTGGGAGGACTGCGAGTACTGATCGGTCGACTTTGAGCGGAATTCGTTCAAGTCTTCGGTCATGTTGTAATGCAGTTGCTCAATGTTGTAGAATGCCTCCTCCATGTAGTTGATCTGGTCCTGTGAGCTGTGCCCTGATGTTTCAGGAGGTGGTGGATAGCTCGCATCATTCTCTGCCTGGGCTGAGCTGATCAGAGCGTAAAGTTGGTTGTTGATGCCCTCGAGTCGGCCTTCAGTTGCATTCTGGGAGTGCCTGGTGTTTCGCTGCAATTGGTTATGCTCCGCGCCAATATCACGCAGCGCTTGATCTAGAAAGTCCAAGTGTTGCTCGACTATCGAAGCTCTTTGGCTGTCCCGGCTGTTTGGCGCCGCCCTTGGAGCCGGCGAGTAACCTTGGTTGCGCTCAGGGTTTGCCGAAACAATCAGATCCCTCAACCTATCATTGAAGTCTTCCAATCGCTTCTCTACCGAGTTTAAAGCTTGATTCTGCCGTTCAATAGCATCGTGGTCTGCTGCAGGCATATGGTGGGTGCCGTTCTTCAGCGCATGCATAAGTCCGTCCAGATTCTCTGGCGATCTGTACAGACTCCTCTCATCAAAATTGCCATCATCTTTGGCACGATTACTCCTTCCATTCTCGTAAGTGTAGATGCTTGCCGGGCTATCCGGTCGACCATCTTCACCGCCAGGAAGGGCGGAGTTTCGGTCTTGGCTCCGCTTTGAGGGCCCTTTGTGGGTAATTTGCAGGATTCCTGCGGTGTGCTGCAGTAGCTGCGTCTCGACTTGTCGTGCTCGTGTTTCCAGTTGATGTAGCTCACGGCCTAGATCGTCGCACTTCTTCAAGCTGGCTGCAAACTCGTCTTCCGATTTCGCAAGAGTTTCGCTGTTCCCACTGCCTATGCTGCTCCGACTGCCAAAGCTTCTCCTGTGGCTTTTAACCGCTTCCCGCTCCTGATCTCTTCCCTTCTTCGAGTATAGGCGGTTGAGAGACTGCGCGGCATCGCGCACCTTGGATTCGAGGGCAAGTTTGCGCTGAACAGCATCGATGCGTGCATTGATTGTCTGTTGTTCCCTCTTCAAAGCCTCGACCTCCTCGAAGGATAGTATCTCGAAGCCTTGGCTGTCAATTATAGCCGTCTCAACCAGAAGGTGCATAGCCACGGGGTCCCGTTTCAAGATTGTCGAGCTGCGCTCCTGGCTCCCGCGCGTGCTGTCCGGCATGTTGCTGGTTATCGGCTTCCTCTGTCCCTCGAGGAACACGTCTGGCGGAGGAACAAAGGTGTTGCTGGCATAGCGCGGCGTCCCTTGGTAGGCAGAGTCTTCGTAGGCGGGATTGGTGCCGCCCATGTACGACGGGTAGTTGGAGCTCGGCGACGGGTAGTCGTAGGACGGCTGGGGACTCAGGCCGTCTCCATTCGGCGCATAGGGGTTGCGCAGGCCGTTGTTCTGCATCTTCCACGGTTGTGTAGATGTCGGAACCCGGGTCCTGGGTGGAATGGTGCCAGAATCGCGGTTTAGCGCTGTGATCGAGGTCAAAGAATGCAGAGCGTAAAAGACAGCTGCAGGCGCGGCAACAGAGTAGGTTCACCGCGCGCGACGCATGATGTATGAAAATTGTGAAGACCAAAGGGGAGGTCTGGGGGGTGCAGGTATGTCGAGTACGAAAAAGAGGACGAGTCGCTTTGGTCCAAGGTCTTTTGGGGTCAGGGGGGCTGGCATCTCAGCCAGGGACCGATCTCTGGAGAACGTGCTAGTACTTGGCAGGGGCACTGTAGAATGCGCCAATCACGTGGCTCCAATATTGCCCCGCGCTAAAGAGGCACGTGAGAGGTACTTCGGAGTCCTTTCAGCGTCCCTTCTTTTGACCCTCTTCATGCACGTCACCTGCATATAGAAAGACCTGTATTGAGTTTTTAGAGCGCTGAGCCTTCCCTTCATCGGCCTTGGTTACTACTTTTGCGTCTTTTCTAACTCTCTTCCTTTGTTTCGTTGTTTTTGTATCTTCATTTCAGCCAAATTATCATCGTCCTGCTGCTCCACCTGCTTCTACAACAAGAAAAGACTGCCATACTTTCCATCCGGAAATCATGCCGGTCCAAATCCGCACCTTCTCTAGGGACCAGATTGAAAAGTACTTTGCTCGAATACGGCTCCCCTCGAAGTATCAAAAATTTGATGTTTCGAAAGACAGCAATACAGATGCACTCGCATTCTTGGGCGTTCTCCAAAAGTATCATCTGTCTGCAGTCCCTTTTGAGAATCTCAGCGTCCACTATTCTCCCCATCGACATGTCTCTATCCACGCCGATGAACTCTTCAATAAGATTGTGGAGAGCGATGGGCGGGGTGGATATTGCATGGAAAATAATCGCCTTTTTGGAACACTGCTAAAGTCCCTCGGTTTCAAGCTCTACTCTGCGGGTGCGCGTGTGAATGAGGGACATGGTTACACTGGCTGGTAAGGCGCTCAAGGCTTAGTACTAATTTTACCTTTGCTTACTATCAGTAAGGGGCCACATGATCAACATCGTCTCAGTCGGGCAAGATAAATATATGGTGGATGTAGGGTTTGGCCCAAATGGCGCCCTATGTCCTCTCAAATTAGATCGATCAGGACTAGAATACCCACACATAGCTCCGGGCTCAATTCGACTCTCTTGGAGAAACATTGAAGACAACACCGATCCGGACCAGCGACTGTGGATATACGAGCACCGAATTAATGATGGCGTTGATTTCGGGGAGGTCTATTGCTTCACCGAGCTGGAATTCCTGCCATGCGATTACGCAGTCATGAATCACTTCACCAGCACTAGCACTGAGTCCATGTTCACGCATATGATCATATGTGCTAAACACGTGCTTGGTGGCGACGATGACAAGGAAATCGTTGGTGTAGTGATACTCCATAGAGATAGCCTGAAGTGGAGAATGCTAGGGAAGAACGAACGCGAACAAAAGTTTGAGACAGAGGCAGACCGTCTCAAGGCATTGGAGGACGTGTTTAGGATCAAGCTGAGTCCGGCAGAGCAGAATGGCATTCGAGCGCGGGTGACTGAGATTAGGAGTTCGATGGATTTCTGATCTGTGTAGTCGCAAAGAAAGCCTGTCTCGTGATGGTCTGCTGGTAGTGTGGTTCCTCTTCTGCTTGTAATCACCTCTCGCCACTGCCCGGGGGACTCCAGATGTATTGATAGCGATCTGGAACCTTGGGACAATACGGAGTCGGTATACCTACACCCGAGGTACTCGTGACTGCTTGAGATAGTCCAAGAGTTCATTGGCTATACAAATGAAATACTTCAGTCTGCTTTGAGCAGTCAAACACATATTGACACACCGCAAGCAGTGGTAGGATAGTAAATGAGGAAATGTAACGAGGCATTGCAGTGATTTGACATGGGCGCATATGTGTTGCTTTCTAGAGCCGACCTTATGATGGGCTGCGTCTTCAACGTTGGTGCCTAGCAAACGGCACGAATATGTATTTGAGAACTTGGTATATTCATTGCTCCAACCTGATCTAGTAGAAACGCTTCTCCATCTATCCCGACAATTAGTCCGGCCCTATTAATGATCTCAACATTCAACATACCGTCCAGGGATTGTTCAGCTCGAACCCCACCGGCGCAACGGCCTTGTCGGTTTGTCCTCTCGCGAATCCAGTCAATCGTCGGTCGCGGTCCATCACTGCGCAGCTTAGCTTGTTGGTCTCGGGGCGCCGGAGGTGGTGTCATACTTTGCTGGAGGTCTGTTAGCAGATGCTGCGATTCGAGGCATTCCATCACTCACCCTGTCCCATGCATCGAGTCCGCGTCTGCTCCTCTTGCTGCCGTTCTGCATGTACCTGAGCTGCGCCAGACCGACTCCAGAGACGGCGAACATCTGCGTTTGCGTGAGCTTCTAGCTTCTCTTCCGGAAGACGACGGGTGGGGCAGCGTACGCCGAGCATGATCCCATAGGGAAGGAAAGCTTCAAAAGGAACCCCCATGTTTGCGAGAGGTCCACCGAGCGTATGTGGTGTAGGCAATGGATTGGAGTGGGCGTGAGGAGCTGCTCGTCGTTGAGGTCACTTGAGGGCGCAAGTTTGGAAGCGGAGCGGGAGCACCTGCAGTCTTGGCGCACCCGCGACCACCACTACTTTCAAGGGGAGCAGCCACTCCTCATCGCTCAGCTATCACCAGGACCATGAACCACCTGTCTACTTGTCACTGAGCCCCGCACTGTAAGTTGAATGGCGGAAGTGCCCCCTTTCTGCCCCAGTTTCGCGCAGAACCGTGCGCACGGCCTCGTCTTCGGCTTCACAGATACTGACAGCGCGACTGCAGCAGCTTCTCATCAGTTACACACTCCCAGAAGGGGCCTCCATCCATTTTCGAACCCTCCAGCGCGAATTCCGGTGCGCGATAGGGCCCTGCGGCGCGTTGCGACTGCCTCCTCGACGCGACGAGTCAACAGCCTGGCCTTACTGCATGACAGCACCACCGAGGTGCCAGTTGGTCGCGCCTTCAATGTAAATCACTCTAGACGGATCAAACAACGCTACCCTGGAGTACTTCTCTAAATTGGCGAACGCCGTCACATATGCCATGGCTGAGCCGAGCCGCCTCTTGGGGCAAGGGACGAACCCCAACGACCCCGAGGACAGCGACCTAGACGGCGAGCACGAGGAGGACGATGTCGACATGGATGCGGAAGCACATGAAACAACACCAGGTGGTGGCTCTACAGACGCAGAGGGCTCGGACGAGGATGCCGAGGGTGAAGATGATGAGGAAGCTGGGGATCCAGTTGGGGCTGTCAAGATCTCTGCAGACGATGAGGCTTCCGAAGACGAAGACGGGGACGAGGAGGACAATGACGCTGAAGTGGACATGGGATCTGAATCCGATGCCAAGCCTAGCGACAGCGAGGGCTCCGATGCAAGCTCAGAATCCGAAGCGGAAAATGAGTGGGAGGCAGAGAGCGATGCGGCCGAAGAAGTCGAAGCCGAAATCGCCGATCCCAATCGCTGCGTGTAAGTGCATTTGCTGGTTGTGGTGCATTAAAAGGCTAATTGCTGGTAGATTTTGTGGAGACGACGAAGAGCACGACCCAAGCGAAGAGTTTGAAGAGTACCTTGCGTGTGCCGTGTGTGGGGATAACGGTGCGTATTTTTGCCGGCAAGGCTGTTTGACGGATCGGGTAGCTGACATGATTTTGGTTCCTGCAGCACATCGGCAATGCGCCCGAACCGCTAATACCCTTAGGGCCGATGATGGTAAGGCTTTGTTACTTCGCCCAGCAATCAAACAGTCTTACTAACGCGTATATAGACGCAGAGCACTGGCGATGCCACACCTGTGTAGAAAATGGGCTTGAAGAAGATACCAAACATAGCGCGGAGCCCACCACCCGTCGTAGGTTATCATCAGTGCCCAAACTTGCACGAGATCTCCTGCCTGCACACCGCGGTGTGGACAAGCCAGGACAACACTCCGTGTTTAACGATCTAATATTGCCGGACGATCCTATGGATGGGTCAAGGTCCCTACGAAAACGCAAGGCATCGAACGACGAAGAACCACCACCTGTTCGGCCATTGCGGAAGAAGCGCAGGCCGTCAGAAGAAGCCTCCAATGACGAAGCCCCTGACGTTTCTCTAGCCGCATCATCCCCTCGCGCTGTGAGAATTGCAGTGTCTGAGGCTATTGAGACTGACGATGGCCATCACACAGGGGCCGAGGAGACATCGCCGAAGCGGTCATCGCGGGCTCGTAGTTCAAGATCGAAAGTAGAGAAGAAGCAGTTGGCATGGATTTTGGACTCTCCCGGTCTCAGTTTGATTGTCGCGTTCCATCTGGATAACGAACGCCTCCAGAAGATTTTATCAACCAAACCCAAGAAGAAACGTATCCGTGATCGATCACGGAAAACGCAACCGGTCGCTGCCGAAGAGCCAGAAGTATCTCACTATCCTGCCATACAAAGCCATTTTGCCGCGCCGTTCTATGCACTCGCTGAGAAGGACGTGGATGAGACGAAGAACAAACCGTACGGTGGCATTCTCTCTGAAGCGGATGCAGACACATCCAAGACGTACCCCGGGCCATCTGATAGAAAGAGGTTTGAGGAAGCTCGACAGAAGGCCGAAGAAGAATGGAAGCAGAAACAAGTTGCTCTCTATGGTATCCCGGAAGCTTCCAGTCGGGCCCATAAGGTATCGGGGCCTCCAAGCAAGATCAAATGCATTAGCTTTGGTGGCTGGGAGATTGACACATGGCATGCAGCGCCATACCCCGAAGAATACAGCAAGAACAGGGTGCTCTATATTTGCGAGTTTTGTCTTAAGTACATGAACTCAGATTACGTGGCATGGCGACACAAGGTTCGTTATTCCCTTGTTCGTAAGCTACGGCAAAGCTAACGTCTTTCAGTTGAAATGCCCGTCCAAGCACCCACCAGGCGATGAGATATATCGCGATAAACAGTTCAGCTTCTTCGAAGTCGACGGTCGCAAGAATCCAGTTTACTGTCAGAACCTCTGCCTGCTTGCGAAGCTCTTTCTTGGGTCCAAGACGCTCTACTACGATGTGGAACCGTTCCTCTTCTATGTCATGACGGAGAACAACGACTTTGGCTGTCACTTCGTAGGCTATTTCTCCAAGGAAAAACGCCCGAGCTCTCAAAACAATGTGTCCTGCATCCTGGTGCTCCCCATCCACCAGCGCAAAGGATACGGCCAGTTTCTAATCGAGTTCTCGTACCTGCTCACTCGCAAAGAGGAGAAAACGGGCAGTCCGGAGAAGCCTCTCAGTGACATGGGCCTTGTCACCTACCGCAACTACTGGCGTCTCGTCCTATGTAATGAATTGCAGGACCAACGTTACCCCATCAGCATTACGACAATCTCCAAGCGTACTGGCATGACGCCAGACGATATCATATCTGCGCTTGAAGGTCTCCGCGCCCTAGTACGGGACCCTATCACCAAGACATACGCCCTCAGGCTCGACTATGCCTTCTTCAAACAGCATGTTGAAAAGGCTAACGCGCGCAATCACCCACGAGTCAAAGAAGATTCTCTTGTGTGGACCCCATACGTCATGAGCCACAATAACATTTCTCAATACGAAGACGGCCCTGCCATTCACACAGTGCAGCCACGCGACGAGGAGCAGGAAGATGACGATGCCGTTCCAGAAATGGGCGTTCAGATGGCCATGGCGAAGCTGGTAAACGGCTCAGCTGGGGGAACTTCTCGTCCTATGTCTAATACAGGCTCACAAGACAACGAAGCCGACGAGGGTGACCCCATGACCCCGTTCCTAGACTCCATCGCCGTTTCAGCACCCGGCACACCCCTCACAAACGGCAATGGCAATGCTGCTACACCCCCTACAGTACTCGCCGCATCTCGCATCCCGCCCACCCGCTTCGAGGTCTACCCTCCCCCTCCGGGTATGCCAGCCCCAAAGCGTCGGGCTGGCCGTCCCTTTGGAGCTCGCCGTCGCCCCAGCACACCAGCTAAGCGCAGTAGCGTCAATGTCACCCCACTCCCTATGCCGCTTGGAAGTTCCACACAGATCTCTCCATCACGCAATGGCACTGGCAAGGCCATGGGGAAGGCTTCGCCGCTGCTCAATGGCATAAGCAACGGGGTCTCCACGCCGTCTACGACGGTGAGGAGGACCCGTAGTAAGCTTCATGAATCCGTCAATGGGCTCGGGTTCGAGCTTAGCCTAGGTCTAGGGGAGACACCCGAAGACGAAGGAGGCGAAGTCCGAGTCAACGGTACCAGTGTCCCGAGCACGAGTCCCCGAACGACTAGAGGAAGAGGAAAAGTCATCGAGATGGAGATTGACGAGGATCTCGACGCAGAGGGTGAGGAAGAGCCGCTGGACGTGGTCATGGCGGATGCGTGAACGTAGTCATTTGACGCGGGGCTTTGCTTAGATGGCGGCGGTATAGGCCGGTCGCGTTGCTGGATACTTGGGGGGTTGTTGAAGGCATGGTGTCTCGGTTCAGCTTTTGGGTGCTGGGTGTTGGCGGCGTTGATCATATCAGTCTAAACCAGACTTCTCTGCTTCTCACCTCTTTCATCTGGAGGACATAGGGCGGGTGGGAAAAGGATAGCGGGCTTGCGTTGCGCCGAATACCTTCTAATCTGCATGGCGTTGCATAGCTTAGGTAATCCACCCCTTAATTGGATCGGTAGCAGTTCGTAAATAAACTGTCAAGAAAGTAACCTACGTGCTTTAACCTGTTGGTATTTTTCTAGGCTCGAAGGATGAGTGAGGATGCACAGCCAATTAAAGGCGCCGAATTACTGCCTTATGCTGTACTCGCTTGCATATAAGGGGTAAGTCGACGCGAATGGTCGTTAGAGCGCCCGTTGAAGCTAATGCGAGCTTATCACGATCCAGTCGACGTCACGTTTGTCCTGTTCGCACACTGGTACACATTTCCTCCGTCCCTACCATCACCTTGCTCTCTAGCATACCTAACAATTACTCAGACTCCGTGGAGACCTTCAAAGCAGAACTTGGAGGAGCCACTATTAATCACGGCGGGGTTCTTTGTTGCTAGATCACCACTGGCGACATTCCCTTCTGGCTTAACTGCACATCCCAATATAGTGCTCGCCGCCACAAAAATGTCCCTCTTTATACATATCCTCCTCGTGCTCTCTATTTGCTACCTCCTCTTTACGGTTTTCTTCGCCGTCTTCTTCGCCTCCCCTCTCGGCCGTCTGCCCGCCGCCCACTGGACCGCTCGCTTCTCCTCACTATGGATAAACCTCCAACGGTACCGCAGCCACGAGAACGCGGCTATCTGGGGTGCGCACAGACGGTTCGGGCCGATCGTTCAACTAGGGCCTAATGAGGTCAGTGTGAACTGTGTTCAGGGGGGTTTGAGAGAGGTGTATGCGGGCGGGATGGAGAAACCGCCGGGGGAGGCGGGGTTTTATAACTTTTTCCAGAATTTCGGGTGAGTGCGCTTCGATGATGTTTCGTGGATATGTTTATGTCAAGGTTACTGTGGAATTTGATCAATTTTTGGCTTGTCAGGCGACGTTATATCTGCAGTTCTCATTGGGGTTGGTTCTTTCATTAGGTGCACTATAGTCTATGCTTTAAAATTTCTATCTTCATCATTCTCCAACCTTTTGTTTCTAAGCTACCCTCAAACGACATCCCCATCTCTCCCACCCAAACCCACAACTAACCTCCCCCCTCACGCCAGCATCCCAAACATGTTCTCCACCTCCGCCTCCAAACCCCACTCCACCCGCAAACGCCTCATCAGCAGCACCTACAGCAAAACCACCCTCGCCGCCTCGCCCGCCCTCGCCGCCCAAACCGCCACCATTCTTTACACCCGCCTGCTCCCCGCCCTCTCCGCCACCCAATCAGCCGGCGGCCAGCTCAACATCTCCGCCCTCCTCAGCGCCGCCACCATGGACATCGTCACCGCCTACCTCTTCGGCCTGCGCAGCTCTTCCACCTTCCTCATCGACACCCCCGCGCGCGACCGCTTCCTGCGCTGGTACACCTCGCGCCAGGGCTTCAGCTTCTGGGGCCAGGAGCACCCCGCCCTCAGCACGTGGGCGCAGCGGCTCTTCGGGATCCGGCTCGCGCCTGCCTTCGTCGACGACGCGAACGCGGCGATTGAGGCGTGGGCGCTGGGGATGTGCGACGCTGCCGCCACCGCCACAACCGACACCGAGAAAGGGGGTGTTGAGCACACGCCGACCGTGTACGCGACCATGTACGCGGCCGTCGCGCCGGCTCCCAGTTCTAAAGAAGGAGAGGCGGTGGTGGACCGCACAGCGCAGCTAACAACGGCGTCAGAGCTGCTGGATCATTTCGCAGCGGGGTTCGACACGAGCGGCATCACGCTGGTGTACGTGGTGCACGAGCTGTCATCGCGGCCAACCCTCCAAGCCGCGCTGCGGGCCGAGTTGATGGATTTATCACCCCCGATTGTGCCGGCTTCTGCGCCGGTGCTGCCGAGCGCGAAAGCCGTGGATGCGCTGCCGCTGCTGCACGCCGTGGTTTGGGAGACGCTGCGCTTGCATCCCGCGATTCCGGGGCCGCAGCCGCGCGTGACGCCGGAGGGCGGGTGTAGGTTAGGGCCCGAAGGCGTGTGGGTGCCTGGAGGCGTGCGGGTGAGCGCGAGCGCGGGGTTGTTGCATCTAGAAGAGAGTGTGTTTGAGCGCGCTGGGGAGTGGAAGCCGGAGCGGTGGATGGAGGAGGGGACGGAGAGGAGGAGGGAGATGGATCGGTGGTTTTGGGCGTTTGGGAGCGGGGGGCGCATGTGTGTTGGGAAGCATTTGGCTATTCATCGTGAGTGTGGATCCAGTTTCTTTGGGATTGAGAAAGAAAAGGGGGAAGGAGGCTTCTGCTTGCTGAAGAGTCGTGGAGGGTTGGTACAGGTGTTTGATGTGCTGACAAGTGGACTACAGAGATGAAATATATCCTCGCGGCCATATACACGAACTTCACGACTATTATTGTGAACGATGAGGGGATCGAGCAGCGCGATGCGTATACGGCGCCGCCGACGAGCGATGAGCTGCTGATTAAGCTGGTGCCTGTGTCTGCGGGCTAGTGCAGTGCTGCTTTAGACAGTCGGCCAGTCCGTGTGTAGCCAGTACGTCAGTCGCTGAACAGTGTGGAGCTTCCGTTACTAGCATGCAAGTATCTCTTTGTTCTGGAGGTGACACTGAGAGGGTCAGTGTAATAGCGTTGGCCGTAATCACCAGCTGAAATATGGTACGTAGTAGATAACGAATGTGACGAAGGAAAAATGATTAAATAGACACTCTAAGTAAGTCCCATGATTGCCTGGGTTGAGCGAGTGCGCGTTCTGTCTTCTCGAAGTGAAGAGATGTGTCTAAAGACCCAAGAATATCATGTGCGATGTAAATGGCTCGGTGTATCTAGACTCTCGTCACTTCAGACAAGACAAAGTCAGCCAGGCTAATCTTATCTCACCTCCGCATTCTCTTGCTGATCACCGCGAGCCAGTCGTCCCTCCAGCACAGACGCTGCCAGGTGGTCAAGCGCCGTGATTGGGCGTACCAGACTTGAGGGAGGGGGGTTGGTGTGGGGTGGGCCTGGGTCCTCGAAGTGTCCGCTCTCGAAGCACTCCGATTAGACCGTGGTAACTCGTGACCATCCACACAAGCCGAACCGTTCGGCTGCCCACCCCATTTCCCCGGCTAGAGAAGACAATTCACTCGATAGTCTCCTGCGCCAGCTACACTGATCAGCTGCGAAATCGCCATGCTGCAGCGAAGTGGAGCCCCGCCCGGCTGCAGTTGAAAGAGCTGCGCAGTGCGACCCTTTAGAGTTAGACTGAGATCTATGGCAAAGAGCAGCAGTTCCCCTTTGGGCTGCTGGTGTGTGGGGCATGCGATGCGGATGCGGATTTGCAAGGGTGCTTTGGTTGTCGTGTGCCTGTCACTGTCGACGAACCGAACGCCTGCGGTGGCCCGTTCGGGAGGCAGATGGCCTCCTGCATGCTGCGTCGTCCAGGGACGCAGACGGGCAGAGGGAACGGACATGCTGCGGTGTCCGCTGCTTATGGCCAAGGACGCATTTGGGCCTCGTGGTGGACAGGCAAGGGCGCCTTGTTTGCTGTGCATGCAACGGCTTTTTGCGCAAGCGCGGCCGTCGGGGAATTTACTGATCTTGGTGTTGAGGGTTAGGGAGTGTGTTGTACTAGATGCGTGTCAGTGGGAAGTGAGTCGGTTGGTCTTCTTACGCTTGTGAAAAGTGCTGGCGACGCGCAAGACTTTTCTGCCAGTTCAGTCGGAGACGGAAAGATATCGGGAGAGGCTAGCGCGGGGGGAAGAGTAGTCTAGGGTGATGCTGCTTAGTAGCTCGACTCAACGGGTGCTTCTCTACCTCTCGGAACAACTGATGACTTATTGAAGCTATTTTGAGAAAACGTGTCGGGACTACTTTTTGCTTGTGGCGGATAGACGCTATACTCTTTTCCGTGCTCGAGACATATACGAGGGAAAAATAGGCTTTCTCTGATTTTGATTTTCGGTCAATTGTTTCAACCGTCTGCCTTGCAGGACAAGGCTGCAGCTATAATCTCCGAGAGGCGCGGAAACTTGCAGGCTTTCACCGATCACTGAGATCTATCTTAGTTGAGCGACATGCATCAAAAAGGCAGTTCCGCAGTATTTGCGAGGATTAGCTGCCCTAGTCTTTCACGCTTTAAGCCCTCAAGGACCTAAAAAGCCGAGAAGTTGACCTTTCAACTGTTCGTACGAGCCTGAAGCGCTAGTAGAAGAGGCTCTAGCATGATGCTGCGCTCGCACGTACAGTCCTAGGCTACAAGTCTAGGCACATTCGGCTCTACCTTGCCCACTCAACAGTACTGTTGGGGGTAGCCTGGCTGCTGAACAGGCAATTAGTCAAGAGGCAGTCTAATCTGCACTGCTTGAAGCTTGACATCGCCTTTGAGTCTTCGAACCCTTGGGGGTAACCCCAGGCAGTGGCATAACAGTGTGCCCAGGCTTGTGGCCTGTGACTGTAGATCATCAGGGTTCATTCAACACGCAGGATCCGGGATCTTACCTGTTTGAGAGCAGACGCGGTGTAAGCGTCGACATGCGCAATTGCAGCACCTCTCAACAAGTTAACGTTGAAGACCACTCACCCGCGGCGTAGATTGGCGGTCCGGAAGTCTCAGCAGCAGGTGCAGCCGAAGCACCGCCAGAGCTGCTACAGGGAATCAAGCGGGCGGGATCAAGTAGCAGCCCTCCTCCAGATACAGCCAAGATGTTGTTCGCGAATCAATAGCAGCCTGTTTGGTGGCACAAGCGATGTCCGTTTCTGCTATGTGGAAGGATCTTTCTTTTGGACATTCCCGCTCCGTCTTGCTCTCCTGCCCGGTTCGGGCAGTCAAGCAGGGGCTCGAACCGCTTTCGGCCCCTGCTCGATACTGATCCCAGCATGGTGAGGGTCCTGCTGTAGGGCTTTCCCGGGCGGTGGGCGGCCGAGGGTAGAAATCATGGGGACTTCACGGGCAGTCCAAGGCCATTGCAGCGCCGGCTTTAGGCTGGCCCAGAGTGGCAAGCGTGGGCCAGCACCACAAGGAGTCCCGGAAACGGAGGTGGAGGTGGGCGTCGAGAATAGGCTATAGGAGGGGCGTCGGCATCATATGCAATTGAG
Organism: Lophium mytilinum; assembly: GCA_010093605.1. NCBI lineage: Eukaryota > Fungi > Ascomycota > Dothideomycetes > Mytilinidiales > Mytilinidiaceae > Lophium > Lophium mytilinum. Next base: position 984,791 of record MU004192.1, on the reverse strand, counting down.
CAGCAATTGCGTCGTGCGGACAAGGCAGGCGGCGCATCATGCAGGTACAGCGGGGAGGGGTTCTGTAGAGCTCGGAACAGGGCCTGACGTGCTAGGTGCTGGGGGCGATAGCCAGGAAGCTGATTCCGAAGGCCCACGGTTCCGCAGAGGTTTGACGGCGGCGAGATTGCCTCAGCACCTGGGCGGAGGGCCTGGAATCTGGGGTTGATTGTCGCATCCTGGCGGGCAACGGGCAGTATGAACAGGGCCGGGTATATGGCGACGTCAACAGGGGAGAATGCCGAGCAACAGAGTTTTGGCTAAGACGCTGCCACGAGGGGACTCCCGACGGACAGACAGCGTGCGCAGGAGAAGAGAGGGCGTCGTGGCTAAAGGCGCGGGCGAATAGGGGTTTCGAGTGAGGTGTAACATCGTAGAATGTCGGCGGTGCAGGAGTTGAGATGCGATGCGATGTGAGCCATCACGCTCAGACCTCCTGGACGACAACAACGACGACTCCAGCCACCAGCTTTCGACCTCCCCATCGCCACGGCTCTCGCCCTCCCAGCCCAGCACTGTGGGCCATGCTACTCCGACCTGCCGCTTGCCGTCGACTGGCGCCAATGCCTCTCTGTTTGCCCTGACGGCCGCGCTCTGGCCTCCGTCTGCGCTCAACTCGACGTCCGAGGTGCTCGGGACGATGCCCTGGCGCTGCCCGCTGCCATGGCAAGAAACGGGAGCGTGTTCCTGCATTTCGTCTTGGTCCAGGGTCGCCCGGAGCGGTCTCTTTCGGCCTTCTGTGGCACGGCAGGCAGGGGCTGCAGCCACGGGGGGTTCGCAGGCTCGCAGTCTTCTATCAGTTTTCCAGCAGTTGGCGGCCACGCGCGCCAGACGCCATGTGCGAAACGTGTCGTGGCACCACGGGCGATCGGGGCCCGTCCGGAGTCGACTAAAGGGGACGTCGTTGCTGTGAGGTTGCGCGGGTCAGAGGAAGACGGGCTCGGCGCCGGGAGAGGTAGGTTGAGAGATTGGGCGCCCGCGACAGCTATATAGACGGCCTCTCGAGTAAAGTAGACACGCCGTCCCGCTACTAATGGCTAAAATGTCTCGCGCTGGGCAAATGGACGTATGGCGGCAGGTCTTCCGGTGCCCTTTGCGTGCTGCGAGGTTCCAGCAACCCCATGCTTCGAGCCCGGATGCCGTCGACGCACGAGGGACGGGCTCTGCCGTACCCATGCTGCTGCCAGCGCCGATGCCGCCTGGAGTGCACAAGCAGCAGACTCAGGCTGCATGGGAGCCTGGGCGGCGGAGAGAGAATGTGACAGGCGGTTTGCAGCACCGCCAGTGGACTGGCACTGTTTCAACTCCACGGCGCCAGTGAGGCCATATAGCGCGCCATCGTCACTCTACACCGGCCTAGCAGCCTCTCTCTTCTCCCGCGTCGCTCGTGTCTGTACCGTCCACCGGCCGCAGATGTCCCAGCGCGATTGGGTGGCCAGCTTCCTTACTTGATCGCGTTCCCGGCTGAGACTGCGCCGCCGACAACCCCATCCCGACCGCACGACAAGCTGCACCGAGCACGGAGGCTGGAGGCGGCAGCAGCAGCAGGCCTGGGTAGTGCTTGGTCCCTGGCGGGCGAGGACGCAGAGCTGAGCATCGACATCGCGGCGATCGACCAGGAGCAAAGTCTGGTAGCGAAGATATCTTAGGCGGAGATCACGACGCTGGAGCGTGCTGTGGCGGCGGCCGTTGAGCTAGGTACTGTCCACGGGTCCCCTACTGCTGCACCTCGATCGTCGAGCGGCACTGAGCGCTCAGTGAACGAGGCCTGTTGCTACGGCTCGGCCTGCCCTGCGTCCTAAAGGCCAAGCTCTTGCGGCCGACCTCCCAAAGGCTAACCTCCCCTCTGTTCGCCCACTATCCACTTGCTTCTTGCTAGCCCGACCTCCTCAGTGGCCCTCACTCTCTGCTCTCTGGGCCTCGTCTCTCCCGCCGTTGTCCAATTCGTCAGCCAGTCCGTCGGCCAGTCCCATCGGGCCCGTCGTTTCTCCACTATCGACCACGCCGACTGATGACTCCACGGAAGCCTTCGACTGCTGCCCCAGCTGTGCTCCTTGATTTAGAGACACCTGGCCGTCTGCCACTGGCCGTGTCGACCTGCTCCACGACGCGCTCCCGCTGCAGCCAATCCGTGGGACGGGACGGTTGCCGGCTGCTATGCTTCCACGGTTGACTCTTGACGACTGAGGCGATCCCGTGCGTGTCGCTGCCCAGGTGTAGAGGCTGTCCAAGATTGCGCCATCTCCCGCTGCGTCCCAGGGTTGACTTCTCGGCACACTCCCGAGCAGAATAGCGCGTGTGGCCCGAACTGAGGGGGACGGGTGGAGCAAACGCTGTTTGAATAGACACCTTGCGCTGAGAGACGCACGCCGGCACGCGTCCGGGCGAGTCCCACAACCTTATTCCAAGCCCGCCCAACGGCAGCGCATGCACTCCATCACGGTGCCTTAAAGCAGCGCTGCAGACACTCTGAAGACGGGTAGCCGTGACTGGTCTGGCTATTTCGGTGGATCGAGCCTGCACTGGACGCTCCTCGTGCCGACCCTGCCACGGTTCTTTCCACAGGACCCTCACTTGCGAATCATTCAGCCAGTCCAGACCTTCTTGAGAAGAACACCGGCCGTGGGTGTGATTCGTCCGTTCCGTGTTCAAGCCCACTCGCACAATCCGGCTCCTCTTCAAGAGTCGATGCTGCGAGACCACTGTCCACGCAACTTCAATTCTCTTCCTCGACATCTGGCTCGCTGTGAATCATTGGCATTCTTATAGAAGCTTTTGCAGCCGCCTCATTGTGCTATATATAGACAAGACGCATCATCGAGGCCAAAATTACCACCGCTGGACACTAGATATTCTCCTCACTGCCAACCGTGTCCCTTTTCCAGACCGTTCCCCAAGGAACCCAGGTAATTCTTTTCCACCGCGCCTCCCACATCTTCCTGTGCAAAGCCCGCCTAGGAACCTCGCAGGCCTTTCCTCAACGAGGTAGATACAGCTACTCCTCGGGACCAAGTGACAGTTACCTTACTGTACCACTCACAAGCCTTCCGCCTTCTTGTGTGGGCAGCACTTCGATCCACGGACAGGTTCCTCATCGTTGCTTAAGCTCACCAACGCTGAGACTATCGAGTCGCTTCTCGATGGCCTCGATGGCCTCGATGGCATATACCTATGGCCACCACCAGGTCTATCCTGAGCCGCCCGCCTCTAGCACGTGTCTCCCGGCCCCAGGAGATTTGCCCAGGTATGAGCTGAAGACGCCGCGACGCTCTGCCTCCCACGCTGCTGTACCTGCGACTAATGTTGGCACCCACAGCGAACAGTACCACCTTTTCATCCGCCAGCACCCGAAACTGGCTCTACTCTCGACTACTGGCACCGAAAAAAGTAAGTTTGCTCTATTCTCCATGCTACTAGTCGGGGGTGATGCTGACAAGTGCCAGATCGCAAGCCGGTCGATCCGCCTCCTGTTGTTCAGTTGAAAATCGATCAGCGGGTAGATCCATCGCAGCACTATCTAAACAACCCCTATCTTTTCATGGCTGTGAGTCTTTATAAGGGGGACATAGATCAAGACTATGAAGACAAGCCTGGCAAGTCCCTTGCAGGAAGCTTGACTTCTTCCAGCCACCGATTGAAAGATTTTGATAACTCTGGTAATGACATAAGTATTCCTATTCAGATAGTCGTTTACTAACAGATTGAAAGACTGCTGTTTCTTCGTCTATTCAGACATCTCCCCGAGAGTTCCTGGCACCTTCCGCCTGAAATTTACCCTGTTTGAGTTCAGGAAAGACGCAGGACCCGGAGGACCCGGAGGACCCGGAGTAGTCGTGTTCCGTGCTTCCATTATTTCAGACAAATTCGTTGTCCAGTCACAGAAGGATTTCCAAGGGATGGAAGAGTCTACCATGCTCTCGCGAACCTTCGCAGACCAAGGTGTTCGTTTGAGGCTTCGAAAGGAGCCGAGAACCATGATACAGTTTGTCCCCACCATTCTGATCCACGATGAAAAAGATGCTGACCTCGAGCCAAGCAAGCGAAACAATCTCCCGTTCAGTCCATCGAGCACTCCGCTTGCTGCCCGCCGACCATCTATGGACGGATACACACAGCAGGGATATTCCAGCACTTACTTTAACGATGGGACATACTCATCTGGTCGGCACATCGATAAGCGCTCCAGGCCTAACGACTACGCCCAATACGCGGTCCACCCCTACCACTACCAGTATAGTCCAGTGACTACGAGAGACTACCAGTTTAGTTCGATGAGTACGAATGGGCTTGGTAGTTACAACTTTAGCAGTGGAGCTGCTTTGCCCCAGCTCAAGTCTGAGTCGCGCGTCTCTACCTCAGGGCAGAGTGCTCTGACGAGCGACACCACTTCGCAGTACGGAATCAGCCCGGAACAAGCTCTTAACAGCCTCGGACAACAGCGTACCCCACAGCAACCCGTGCAGCCCCCTGTTACCTACAGCGAGGGTTACTCTCTCCCTACCTACCGCGGCAGCTCTTCCAATACTGAGCTCAGCCCCACGGACAATCGATTGAATACAGCCCTGAACAGCGGGATTGCGGAGAATTTCCCGTCGCAGCCTCTCGCTTATCGCAACGCATCTGCCACGCATGGGGACAGGGGCCACCAAGCTCTTACATCTCCGGGCGCTTTGCAGATGTCGGACAGTCTGTTGGTGAGCGGCATAACCTACCCCTCCCCATGGGAGTGATGGCGCAAGGGGAGTTCTCAGTACGGTGTTCCGGTTTATTGCTTTTTGATGCGTGATAAAAATTGTTTCTATTCTTGTTTGCATTTTTCCAGGTTTTTTCTTTGTCGATCGTCACGCTCGGCTTGATGAGGCTTTGCCGTTGTGATGGGCAACAAAAGAACTGTTCTGGTGCTGGAGTCTGGAGGTGTTAACGCATGAAAAAAGGCGGTCAAGAGGATACAGAAAGACGAAGGCATGGAGGCGTGGTGTTTGGGTCATGCGTGTTTGTGTGTCCTTGGTTTAGGACTGTTTGGACGTTTGGGATTTCTTGATTTTCTTGTGATATTTTCCATCTCTTTTCTACTGTTCTTGCTGTTTAACCGTTTGTTTTTCCGGGGTACGAGAGACCTAAGGTTCTATGAAGCGCGGAGTTCGGCGTTTCTTAGGGCCCGAGTACTGCTGATGCTCAGGCGGTGTCCGGAGTTTGATGTTTTGCATATGCGTGTTTCGTGCGAGGTGCGAAGGGTCCGGGATGGTGGAAAAACCGTAGTTAATGGGAAAAAAAACTTCAAAACCAAGGCTGGCTGCTGTGAATTCGTGATCCCTGGTGATTGTGGTTGAGTGATGCGACATCTTGGGCCGCTTGGCGGCTACTGTGGTCCTCCAGTAAGAGTCGAGACGCTCCGAGCCGCGGGATACAGTGATATGCCACAAGTCTGGGCATATTGGTATGCCACTGCTTGGGTTACCCCACTGGGCTTTGAAGACTCGAGGGCGATTCCAAGCTTCAAGCAGTGCAGATTAGACTACCTCTTGGCTATTTGCTTACTCTGTAGTCAGGTTACCCCCAACAGTGGTGTTGAGTGGGCAAGTTGGAGCTGAGTCTGTGTGCCCAGGCTTGTGGCCTAGGACTGTAGGGGGGTGAGTACGCTATCTCGACTGTTGGCCAGATGTTGGTGAGGTACTAAGCTAGGCTCTTGAACTCGCTCCACAGAGGAAGCAGTCTGTCATAGTATGGAGAGACAGTCCGATCCGCGGGGGTGATAGTTTCTCCTTTGCTGCTATCCTTGGACTATACAATAGCCTCGTCAGCCGCTAGCGCAATGAGGTTCGATGGCTGATGGGCGATGAGTCTGTTGGAGCGACTGTTCGATTTGCTGGTCTGTTTTTGTGTCTAGGTACTTGACCGCTCTTCTGAGGATCCAGCGTTGCGAGGCTGACTCGCCTAGTCATATCTACCATCCCATAGTGGTGTGTTGGTGTTCAGGCTGGAATGGGGCGGAGTGGACGAGTGATCGGAACGGGCCCTTACTATCTTATACGAAGGTATCCACGTCGTCAGTATGAAGAGTGAGTGCGCTGGATGGAGCTTACAGCGGTCGTCGAGGAGGAGTCCTGGTTCTATGCAGAGGAAGCCGACGACATGAGGTCAAGGACTCCTCGACGTGGGAAGGGAAGCAAGGTAGCTTCCTATCTGCGATAGAGAGACCGAAAGGTATCATACCTTGACGGGCTTAAGGACCCATCCTTGAAGACGAAGCTCGCTATCCTGCACTGTGCTCAAGGCAGAGATTCTCATAAGGTTTAAGAGTAGCTCCCCAGCCCCCAGCCACATCGGAGACACTGAGAAGCATCAAGACGTCGAGGATCAGCACCCTATCTACGACAAGGGCAAGACCTATCAGGTGTTTATGGTCTTCGAGGTAGGTCCTGGCGACGATCTGAAGGTTGAATGGGCTCTGGCTGTGTGCCTCGTTTGTTTGAGGGGGGCCTTGAGGGCACTATTGAGGAGCTGCCTCGCTGGCTAGAGCTGTTCGTCGGATCGTGCGTGGAGTGTGAAGGGGAGGACGGTGGTGAGGACTGTAGAGTCTGTATAGTGGAATCATGATAGATGGTATCGCTCATCGGAGGAGCTTGGGGTACACATAGCAAGTAAGGGGGTTCATCTTGTGGGTTAAGAGGCTGTATTGAGTGAGATAGGGAGGGGTATATCTAATAAGGCAAGGAGGAGTGAATGCCGGCTTGTGGAAGAAAGAGAGAATTTGGAGGGGGATATGTGCGATTAGGAATGCCGCCTGTCGTTAAGACTGGCATTCGGAGTCATAACAACTGGCCCTGTGTGTCTTGACGGAAGTGACTAGAGAAAGGAGTAACGATGAGGAGAGGGGAGCGGGCTTTTGTACATGAATGACGATGAGAAATATCGAGCCATATGTATCTTCTATTGAAAACTAGAGGAAGGCTGGATCTTACCAGCTGGTATACCAGACTGTCAGATGGCTAGAATGAGAAAGCCTCATGGTCGTAGCGTGGGGCAAGTCACCCAGGGGAACAAGTTACGGAACCAAAGGTTACGGATCCGCAGAGCTCCCAAAATTCGGAGCAATATGAAATAAAGTCCTGCAAGAACACATTCCCGCTTGGTCAATCGCAGACGTCTTTATGGTCCCAAGCTCCCTGAAAGCACTCGATTATTTACATTTAGCATTACAAGCAAGATGCAAGTATGGAATTAGAGAAGGGAAACGCTTTTCGCAATGAAAGAGCATTGATCTTCGAACAGAGGTAAGCTTTTGAGAATGAATGGTTCCGATTCTTGGAACCGCTCCAGTCCGCTTGGGATTCCTCTAGGTCGTTCACGCGCCCACGTTGCCGTGGGCTAGAAACAACGAGTACAACAATCCGTGACAAAGATCAATCCACTTTTGTTTGCTTATCGAGTAGCGGGCCGCTCCATCTTCCCCAATTAAGAGGATGGCATCAATCCCACGTTGTCCGAAACGTGATAAAGTTTCTGGCCCCGACGAGCAAATCGATCATTTGCCTCGTCTTACAGAATGTCGCTTCAAGACGGAACGGCCTACACTTCACAAGGACGCATTTGTAGAGGGTCATTAAAGTCTACCTGATGGCGGGCATCGCATCCGTGCCCTTAATAGGGCATCTCCAGGCCTGAAGGCAAAGCGAAGATGAAATACTCGGGCGAGCCGTCAAAGCTGGCTTGGATACGTACCGTCACCTTTGAGAGCTCGCTAGCACAGGTGCAATGGTGAGCTCATGCTGGTTAGGTCCTCAATTGCTACCAGAGGGGGTCAGAGTCGCGGGCTCCAAGGATTCCGAGATTCGTAAGAGCTTGTGAATTGGTTGGTAGTCATACGTTCACCCTCCACCTGTTTGAACCGTGTGTATTCAATCTTGAGGGAGTCCAGTCCTTCTAAAATGGCGAAAGTAGGGGTATCTCCTGGGTGTTTTGTCATCTAGGGCATGTCATTGCGTAGATGTGATCATATGAAAGGTTCGAATAGGAACGATGTGTCTCTTTCCCAGTCATCTGAAGCGCGGACAACCTACCACAAGTCATCGCTCCGAACAGTGTTCTATTCATGGTGCGGAAGGCGGTCTGGTGGATGGAGTTTTGAGACAGGAACTAATGAATAGAGAAATGACGTGTTATGTGGAGTATATCCACGAAAATCAGCCAGTCTTGCGAGGAAAGGAGAGTTCTAGAACCTACCTGGAGCTCTAAAGATAGAGGCGCAAAATCACACGCGTTCTTTCGTGATAATGAACGGTTTAAATACCTCGCAAGTTCCTCACGTTCCAAGAGAAGATTGACCATAGTATGCAAAGTCCGCTGCTCGGATTATAGCTTGCATGAAGCCCGCGATGTCAACGCTGCGCAACCAAGGAGTGGCCATAGGTCCAATGGACGGGTAATCCAGCTTTGCAGCGATCTTCTTCTGGCTTCCAGTGAATAGGAGTCTTTTCTCGAAGGAAACAAGGTAAAGTTGCGATTTGGAAGCTATTGAATACGCCTAGGTTGCGACGAGGGAGTTGACACTAAATAGTGAGCTCACATCAAGCAAATTCTCATGGATTTAAGACTACGTCCAGACTGTGAAGAGAGACGAAGGTAAAGGATCGGCTGGTAGACTCCGGACTTGAAAGTCACTGCGCGACGTCTGAAGGTCTTACAGTGATAGTGCTACGAACAAGGGAAAGGGCCATGTGCGGAGTTTATAAGAAAAAATATCGAAATAGCATAGACGTTCACACGTGCTCTTTCACAGCAGTCATGGACAATGATAAATAGGAGGTAAGCCAAGATGGTGATGGTCGTGGTTGTGGTTGTCGTGCTTTTGTGTGGCGTGTGTTCGGTCGCAGTGCTTGGGAGCGCCGGACCCCGCTAAATTCGACGCAGATTCTAGGAACGATTATAGTGGACACAGTTTGGGCTCAAAGAATATGGCAGATTTCTCATCTGACTTGTGTCTCTCGAAAGATGTATCTGTTGCCCGTCGCATTTGGCTCTTCTTTATCAATAAGGATGCAACCAATAGATGTTTTGGGTGATGAGAACTGCAGCGAAGTTCGTCTGCTGTGTACAGCTTAGTACGGTGTCCTAAAATCTTTGGCTCGAGCGTTGCGCTACACGGGGAAGGGGATAACATGCTTGTTCTGCATACATTTAACAGCGCTATTGCGGTAAATAGATGCTTACATTGGTCATTCTTAGCATGAGGGGACTTCTGCAATTGGGCCAAGTTCAAATGCTCGACGGCATCTCGGAAGGTAGCCCACACGGAGCCACAAGCGGCCAATCAAGCTAGAGCACGTATGCTTTAATGATGAGTTATGGTTGGCCAAAGGATCTAGCAAGTCTACTAAAAAGATCTAGTTGTTAAATTTGTGAGCGGAGCAGAAACACTTTACTCTGGTGTGTGAAGCGAGCGCCCCATAAAATTTCCATAGATGGCTTTGGAATGCTGACTCTTCGCTGAGAAGGCCTTGCAGTTCTCGATAATGTACCACTGAAATCTTGAACAAGCTGTTGCGTTGTTGTATTTATTTTATATTATAGTTATGTTGAGGATGGTACGAGGTGAGGTTGTATCAAACTTCCACGTGGTGACCCGCTTCGCGTGGCGTAGCCTGAGGCTAACGATAAGGGGCCCAGCGTTGAAAAACATGTGATTACTACCGAGCAGCCTTGTTTTAAGGATATCCAACAAACATCGTGCACCTATCAAGTTGTAACTCTAGATCTTAGCCTCAGGACCTTATTGTGAAAGTCATAATCTCTGTTGTCTTTTCGTAGCTCTGAATATATTCGTATATACTTTGCTGGGACTGGCGAATTTCAGATATTCGTTTCGGTGTCTATGCTAACTGCCGATGCCACACCTCCCATTAGCCATATTTAGCTAGTCATTGAGAGATCACGCCTTCTTGAAGCTATGTGTCTCTATAATTGCAGATTTGGAAGTTCCGCCTCGGACACACGCTCGACCCCATAGAAACTAAGTTTCTCACAGCGTGATGAACGTAGAGAATAAACACGGAACATTCAGATCAGACCTCTCAACACCCTTCGCGATAGCACAAATAATGCTATCAGTCTTCGTCTACTAATCGTGCATGAGGAAGTGAATCGGTTCGTAAAGAGAACGATGATAAAAAAAACCTGAACTCTTATCCAATGATTATCACTTCGACGGGATCCGTCCTTAGATGCATTCTAGACCTTCCGTTTTGGTGGAACTTGTCAGAGTAACCCAGAATAGGCACGAGTATGAAAAGCTGGGCACTGTCCCTTGCCTAGGATGGCCTGCCTCCCGAGGGACTCTCTTGAGCACAACGATGTCAAAAGAGCATGTCTCAAATCCATACCGACGTAGGTGAAAACGCAGACTCAACGTTTGAAGAGTGAATCCGAGGACTTCACTAGCAAGACAATAGCTTTCTCCGAATCTCCTGAGTTGCATTACATGGCAAGTTGCATAACTGCCTCTTTCAATTATCGTTGATCCGTTATAGTCCTGGCACGATACACGTTATGTAGATCTTGATTCATCAAAGACCGGGGGGCAAATCTAAATCCCGGAAACAGAATCTGGTTACCTCCGCTGAAATAATACCGCGGTAAGCTTCCACAATTTAAAGCCAGATGTTGTTCATTAACTCATCGTCCTGCAAAAAGGTATTGTGGTAGTCTCGGGCGACAGACTTCATACCTAAGCCCAACGTCGTTGCGATGTGTAGTGCTTCATCTCTCCGGACGCTGCTGGATCGATTCCGGAGCATCATCAGCGTGACGGGAGATTCGTGTGATCGGGATAGGCGAGCAGCTTGAGCTCTCTTTTCAGTCTCGGACATATGCCATCTGCCACATCAGAGTCGCGTCCCTAGGCCCTACACTTTAATGGTCTGACCTTTGAACGCAACATAAAGCTGCTGAGCTAGAACAGTTTCTTAAAAAGTTCAAAGACAGCGGTTCCAATTAGAAGTGAGGAGTTGTATGCAAGCGCCCTCAAGGTTGAATCTCCAGTCGATAAGACAGTGCATCCTGGTCCAGCCCCTGATGATAGGCCTTGGATCAGTGGTGCGAAGAACCGGCCCTTCAAAGGACGCGAAGACGTAGTCGTCGAATGTGAGCGATGCACCAAAAGCACGCTCCAATACCCCAGAGAAGAGCATGCTCTGAATTCTGGCCAACGCCGCTCCGTCGGACAAAGCCTCCCAATTAGGTACTTGCAATTGAATACGTACTTGTGCACTCCAGCATCGCTAATCAGAGTACGAATCACAGTCGGGAAACAGGGTAACACCTTTCGCTCCGAATACCCCCGGAAACTCGTGATGATAACCAGGCCATGGACACAGGACGATATTGGCACCGTTAAGTTCGAGTCCGCGCTCGTCTAGCAGGTACTCTATCTTGATATGGAGAAGGACTTGGCTTAAAACACGTCTTAATGTTGAGTATAATGAAACGAAGCCGAGTATTCTGATTAGGCACAGTGCAATGACAACGAAGAGGGGACGATTGAGAGGAATCGTAGAATACGAGGCTGAGAAATGTGATCACTCATGCCTAGTGCCTCCATTTTGAGCACGCGACTACGCTCGTGAAATTGGAAGACTACTGCTCAAGCCATCTTCGTGATGGCATGGAAGTAATATGTAAGTCAGTCGAGATAAAAAGAGAATGAATAGTGTCTGCCATGTTGTCGGATGTCGGAGCCACGAAGATTGAAATAGCTGGTTTCCGTCTAATGTGGTCTGAGCGGGAACCAGGGAGCGCGTCGCCATTCTGCGGGTCACCTCTCCCAGCTTTGGAACCCTTCACCACCAAATTTGTGACGCCCTCAGCACTCACCATTTATCCTTTTTCACGCATTCATACGGAATTACTTCCACTTTTACACAACCTTGCAATCAGCCACGCCATGCAACCGCCCGCCTTTTGAATATCCATTACCAAACACGCGTTTTCCTCTCTGCGGCGCGTGAAACCAGCGACCATTGAGACTCATTCTCCGCCATGTATCTCCCACGGGAACTAATATCACAACTTTACCTTCACCTCCTCCGAACGAACCATACTCTCTCACCACCCGTCCTTCTCCTTGTCGCTCTCGAACCAGACGCGCTGTGTGCATGCCGCATACTGACCGCGCTCTTGAAACGCGATTATATACAACACAAAATACAACCAATCGCCGGATATGGAGACCTTACCCGTGCTGGAGAAGAGCTAGTACGACCAATGCGAACTACGGACGGAGGTAGTGGTGGTGTTGTCATTTGTCTGGGTGTTGGAGGCATGGTGGATTTGGAGCACGAGCTGGGACTGGAGGTGGACGAGAACGGGGAGGGTGGATTTGGAGGGGTCGAGATATGGCTCATGGATTCCAGAAGACCTTGGAACCTAACCAACGCGTTTGGATCGCCTCTGTTTCCAGACCCGCAAACCGGCGAATTGGTGCGAGCGCAACCAGGACTCGACCAAGGCCGAATATCTCAAGCCTATAAGCCGGGGAGAGGAGGAGTGGTGATATTTGATGACGGAGACATCGAGGAAGAGCTTGCTGCGGAAAGAACCGCGTACTGTAGTCTCGAGGAAATGCCTGAGCTCGGCGATGTGGATGACGCGTTGGACGGTGCCGAATCCGAGATGGAAGACGACGCTCCTATCTCGGGTCAAGCGCCGAAGAAAAGGAAATCGTGGGGAATGGATGAAGACGACAGCGACGATGACGATGGTCCTCCAAGGCAAAAGCGAAGAAGTAATTCTGTATGTTACGCTGTTGCATTTGAGTTGAACCAGTGGACTAACAGCCCCAGTCATCCCCAATACCCTCGTCTCCAGACCGTGCAGAGCGTCCGGCGCGGCGTGGTCTTCTCACCCATCGTCTCGGCGGCTCTTCAGATTTCTCTAGGTCAGATTCTCCTCGCAGCCGATCTTCATCTCCAGTCGTGCCCAAGGAGAAATCTGCCTTGGTTCTACGCAGGGAACTCATCAAACTACATGCAAAGCACAACAAGACTATTGAAGAGTACTACACCCTCGGCGCGTCTTACTCGGAGCCAGTCTCATCGATCGTCTACTCACTCGCCTCGGAACTCGGACGAGAAGACAACGACTTGCTTTGGCTAGCCATCGTCGGTGTAAGCAGTCTTGAGCTGTATGGTCGAACGCAAAATGGTGTCAGCTTGAGTCCACTTTCGACCGCTGGAGGCTCCTCTGGCTGGAATGGTGACCGAGGAGAACGAGTTCGAAGTATCTTCCGTGACGAAGTACGCCGACTTAATCCGATCGATTTAAAAGACATAGCCCGCGAAACCAGTTTAGGGGACTCTGGAGGCGTGATACCAACGCATGCGCGATCGCCCACGGATATGTCAATACGGTTGTCCCCCGAACCACGGTTTCTTTTGATTCGACATTGGAGTCTTTACGATAGCATGTTACATTCTCCGTACCTTTCGGCTCGACTGCATATCTGGAGTGATGCAGGGCGGCGTAGACTGCACAAACTTCTCGCCAAAATGGGCGTGAGTCTCACACAATGCAAGCAAAACTACACGCACATGGATATGGAACTGAAGCGCGGGCTGCGGGAACGTCTCTTGAAGTTTGCTCCTGTCTATGGCCTCGATGGGCTCGTCCCACCACCTTCACAGCAGACAAAAGACGGGTGGGGCTTCGTAAGATGTTGGGGTTGGAAGGCATGTCTTAGTGCAATAGACGCCGGTGTAGTCCTCGGTGCCATCCTCGAAGTCGGCGATGCGACAAACTTCAAACAAACCAGCGAATTCGAATCTCAGGACCGCGCCCGAAATGGTGCATCTCAAACGACGGGACACGACGAGGTCGTAGAAGCTTCAGACACCGCCCAGCAGCACATCTCGGCTCGCTTTTGGACGGCGTACGATGCCATATCGTCGGTAGATCTGTTGGTATCGCATATTACTACTGCCCAGCATCTCCACCGCGCTATCCTCCGCACAGGTACCAGCCTCATTGAAAAGAAACAGATTCGCCATCTCCGTGCTTTCCGCATGGCTGTCGTCAAAGAAGGCCCCGATGTTCAGCTCTTCACGCATCCCGGTGCACTGATCAAACTCGCCTTGTGGGTCGCCGAAGCCATTGGCGAGCTCAACGGCGTCAAAGGGAGGCGGAAAGGGGGTGAGCTTGTCGTAGCAGGTCTAGACGAGGCGCGTGGGCTTTACGTAGTTGTCGGACTAGGCAGTGGAGGCGGGATCGGAGCAACCAAGGACCAAGAGAAGAAGAAGGAGGACAAACGAAAGGCCAAAGCGAGCAAGAAGGAGGAAAAGGAGCAGGAAAAGGAGAGGAAACGGCAAGCACGCATTGACCGCAATGTTGCCGCCGGACTCGACGAAGACGAGATCGAGGACGATACCGAGGACGAAGAGGAAGACGACGAGAGCGATATCAGTGACGATGAGGACGGGTCTGAGGCTGAGGCGAGGAAACGGCGGGGTTACGGCAGAAATCGGTTCGGACTTGCGTTCAACGAAGTCGTTAATGAGACGAGGGCGCGTGTAAAGATCGATAGCTTTGAGCACTGCGTTGTTGAGGTCAAGAAAGAGGATCTTAGCGGATTCTTGGAAAGTTTGAGCATGAAAGCTGTGGTTGGGTGATCAACGGGAAAGGGGAATTGGGTCAATGCGGGCATGAAGCGTGGCATTCGGGTGTGCATAGCATGGCGGCTGGCGTTTAGGGTGGTCTGAGCTATTGGTTCTGGGTATGTTAGGCGTAAAGTCTCGCGATAGTTTTATACACTCTAGTTACTACTCCTTGTCTAAGCTTCTTTTGGTCTTTCTATTGCTGCTTGAGATTTCGCTCGTGGGCTGACAGGTAGAGTTATAGAGATGAAAAATGAGACGATGACAGCAAAGAGATCACGATCGAATTTCCTCAGACCCTTGCCCAAAACTCCAGCGCACTCGTGGATATGGGACATCCAGAGTTCCCGTGATTGCTTGCCCATCCTAATATGGCAAGTCTTGGCAGCCAAAAAAGCGTTGAGTCTAGACGACATTAAAAGGCCTCAAGGGCTAGTTTAGCCTCGAATTTCCACGCTGTTGTCAAGAGGGTGGAATCCAGGCTCAAACCTGGTGTCTCGTCCGGGAGACTGAGAATCAGGCCTGTGCTCAAGGCGCCTTGACACATCAGGCACGACGGTGAAGAACCCCTAGCCGCACAATCAAAGTCAAAATCCAGAGCTTGATTTGAAATCTAGGCTTCTAGGATCTGGGCGTTGTGGGAATCTGTTATCCATGACATCGATGTTGCGGTCCTTGGGGTTCTAGACCATCTCCAAATCGTTTCTTCCTTGGAATGGGCGCTGTCTGCGGGCAAAACACGAATCCCACGATATCCTAGGTATGGAGAATATCAGGTTCCACGGAATCGTAGGTATTGATCTCATGAAATTCCATATGGAAGCCTGGTTGTGACGCAACTGATACTTTATATTTCTACATGTTAGCAAGACCAATATATATAATGGTATGGTAATGAAGAGGACAAATGCATCTACACTTACAAGCTTAATTGAATCATCGCAAGACTGTTTTAGTGATTGCAGAATTCGCTGCCGTTCTTCCAGCGTCTCAAATGTGTCGCGGATCTTCCCGAGTGTGGATTGAACAAATCTCCCCGAGGATTCCGATTTCGTATTTGGAGAGCCCAGAGAGGCAGAGTCGTAAAAGTACCCAATGTCTCCATTTTCAGGATCTCTGAATCTTTCCCACGTCTGGATCGTCCTTGTGAGAACTTCCAAAAGGTGACTCAAGAGGGTTACCACCCTAAGTGCCCAGCCAAAAGTCTCCTTTTCGTGTTTCGTCGAACCATTTCCCCGAATTCCGAGATAGGGTGAAAAGAAGTCGGGATGGCGAGATCGCTTTTGCGAGTGTCAACTACCGTGGAAGGGAGGATGGAACTATACGTACGTAATCATTGATTCTTGATTCAACTGCACTGATTAAAGTTTCCCATTTTTCCAGAATATTCTTCCCGCGCCTTTCAACAGTCAGAAGGAAGTATTCCCTCGGGTCCCAAATTGGTAGATTTGCGTCCGTACCATCGGCGATAATTGAGTCCTCTTGAATAACCTCGTAGGAACAGTCATCCTCTTCTATTGCTTCGTCTTCAGAATCTCGATCCTCAAAAGCATACGCAATCCAACGTTGGTTGTCCGAGCCACAGATCATAAGTGAGAATCGTGATTTGTATATAGTCTTTGGTCCAGGCACGGGGTTCAACGTCTGCCCGTTCAAAAACGAAATATCAACCCACTGGCCTGCTGGTATAGTTCGGTCGCATGGCGTTGGCATTGGGCATGTTGTGAGCACGAAGAACGGAATATGCAGTTGCATCCGGAAGACAGGATACCCTATGGGGGGCTATATCGTGAACAGCATTAATACGACTAGTCAGTTTATGTTTCATTCAATAGGGTATAGGGGTTAGGTAACAGGAACCCTTACAGCCTTGACCCTCATTGATGTTTCGAATGCTAGGTACTGGCGAAGAGCATCTCTTAGCGCAGGTACTTGGTGGTATGGTGCAGTCTCTACTAGGGCGATTATGAAGTTGGGATCCAAGTTTGGTATATAGCTGGATGATACATTTTGTTAGTCAATTTACTTTAGACTGGGAGAAATTATTCCTACATCAAGCGTCGGTCCGCGTCTGGTAGTTGTGTGTTGTTGAACCTCTAGATATATTTTGGTTAGGCTACTTATGGAACTCAGATGCCAAGATTCGTTATTTACCGGTGTGCTCAAGTGTCGAAGGAGGCCAGTCGCGGTCAACGGGTTCTGGCATTTTCTGACGTGCCCGCCACTTACTCCGTCATTTTCTTCCAATACAATGCTCCTATCATCAACCCACGCGACCCGTCTTTGTCCCGCGGCTCCTAATCCAAGTGCAACATCTTGAAGATTGGCGTATTGGCAGAGCTGTTTTACCTCTTGGAACTTGCCGAAAGGTTGATCATCGTCCTGGTCGTTGAAGAACAGCGTAATGCTTCCGGTTTGGGAGGCTTTGAGGCTCCTTTTGCAGTTGACGTAGGATTCTGGTTCTCTAGGTATTCGGTTCGTAGAATAGAGTGTGTCCCACTTTTTGGGAGTGTAGTTACCAGACAGGCCATGAGAACTTCTCTCTACAGAGGTAATCGCTGTTCCTCCGGAAATAGAGAGCCCGTGTCGCCTCTCGGCTAACATTTTGTCCGCAGCTTCAGAAACTGCCCTTGCATAGTCTCTGACCAAACTGTTATCGGCTATCATATACAAGAGTTGGGACAGATCTGAAAAGCCTTCAACCTTGTCTTTCAGTATGGAACGCTCTCTCATTTTGGTAGACTGGCTCGATGAACTCATCGTTCGGGAAGCCGAGCAACAGGAGTGAACGAAAGAACATCGGACCAAAGCATCAGACTCAATTGGGAGAGCGTCAATAGCTTTCAGCACAGCTATAATTTCTTCTGCCCCAGGACGATCTTTCGGCTGTTTCGAAAGAGTATCCTTGACTATGGCAGCTAAAAATCGTAGCTTCATTGAATCACCTTTTCTCAGTTGATATATCCACTTATCCACATTTCCGAGGTTGGCTTGGAAAGATTTATCGCCATTACCCCGGAGCTCTTCAAGCAGTTGTAAAGGTATTTGAGCGACACCATATGCCATTTGCAGGAAAATGCATCCTAGGCTGAAGATGTCCTCAGATCGGCCAGCAGGTTGCATCTGCGCTCTTTCTGGTGAATGGTATTTCCTGTTGATAACCTCCCCATTGGCCGAAGTGCTAGTGCTGAGGTTTGAGACGTCTTTCGACCATCCGAAATCCGTTAACCAGAGTCCATCGCGCGAGATGAGTATTTGGTCAGGCTTCAAGTCTCTGTGTCGGACTTTATTGCTGTGAAGGTATTCAATTGCATGAGCAATGCAGCCAAAGGCGGTACATAGTCGCTTGATTACGGCATTGTAGACTTCGGCCGGAGATTTCGGAAACCGTTCTTGATGAGGAATGAGGGTAGCGAGAAATTGGCAAGTCCTCTCCTCTTCATCCTCAAGTTCTATCAGGGTATTCGTTGCTACTAGTGCCCTGAGTTTATCCAGTTCCAGAAGGAAGATTCTGAAGTCGCAATGGGCTACTGGCCAGATTAACAACCCCACTTCGTGGAAGCCTCCAGTCTTGCCGTGACGAATATAAGACCCCACAAGTTCCACAATGTGTTGGTGCCGTCGCATCTCTCGTAGAATCTTCATCTCGTTAAGCTGAGTCTCTCCGATGACTCTCGTGTACGTTCGCTTCCAGGCCAGAGCTATGCCTCCCATTTTCGTTTCGTAGACGGTGCTGACACCGCCCTGACCTAGCACATGACCCTTCTCAAACGGGATCTTTTCTTTCTGGCTGAGCTGTAAATGTCGCGACGAGAAGTTCTTCGTCCATATTTCAGAAGCGCCTGACATCGCGAAACGGGAGAGAATTTGATGAATTGACTGCGAGGCAGAGGACGAATCGATGGGATGAGCGACCCCAAATACCGGCCGCCTAGGTACTGACCAATAGCTGTGCTTTCATGTATCGGCAGTAGAAATGTCGAAAGACAAGTCTCAAGGTGTAGGTTTGATGGATGTTAGAGATGAGGTGGTGAGACTAGTGAGTTGTCAAACAGCGAAATTCGTGGCTGGGGGATCTCGATTGGCTAAGCGTTGTCTCATGCAGCAATATCCAATTACAGGAGCAGCTTTCAGCAATGGTGGTGGCTCAGCAAAATACAGCCTTGCCCCACTTCCGGTGAGAGGTTTCAAGCCTTAGGCGTGAACGCTCTTGTCCAATGATGATTAGCAGTGGGAACGGTGTCTATCTTGGATCCGCCCTGGACGCCCCGTGCCTCCACACTTACTCTAAACCAGGATTTATCGCATTAAACGATAGTTGATCCCTAGCGCACCACCGGCAAGAGACGAATTATGATGGCATAATCCGATTCACGGTAACATGGGCTTAGTTGACAACGCGGATATGCTTTGATTCTACGCTACAAATCACTCCCACGGCACGTGCCGGCTCTTCATATGCCTAGCGAGATTACTTTTCTTCGAAGGGCTGTACGTGCACCCAGCTACAGGGCAGTGGAATGGCGGCCCATCGTTGAAGTTCTCGTGATTGTCGGTGTTGACACCTTGTGGGTTGATGATGGGGCCTGGACCTGGAATGATATGTTCCGCTGTAATATGGGTGCTGGCAAACAGATAAGTCAGACTGGAAATCGAGAAATGCTATAGTGTCGAGAGATTATAGGAGCACTTACTTCAAGGTATTAGGGGTGAAGGACCGGGGACAAAACGGACAGCCGTGAAGGGGCCTGGGCGGTACCCGCGTGGTCGTACTGACACGCGCCGGTGGTTGTGAGTTGGCGGCTTCGTGCTGTAGACTAGCCGAGTTATGAGGTAGACCGCGCGTATCATTTTGTGAAACTGTCGCGTTGTGGCAGATATTCGGCAGATCGTGCTCGAGTGTGGTTTGGTTATTCTCAAAAGAGGGACTGGTATCTTGCGGGAAGAGGGGAGGAACGATGCTATGCCTTTGCTCATTCGGTGAAGAAGCGTCATCTTGCTGCAGCGGGGGGAAGGGTGGGTAGTTCCGGAGGTCGAGCAGTGACGGATCGATGGTCCCAGAATGTAGATGATCGTGATCAGCAAAATAAGTTACTGCCCGATTACTCGAAATCTAGTAAACTTCTCCGGGTGTATTTTTCTTGCGCCGCGGCAGCGAATACGTCACTTCTTCAAAGACCGAATGAAAAAAGGGAGGGCCAGGCACAGCAACGTGAAGAAAGGAGTGAATGGGAGTGACTGCAAAAGAGTGGCGACTAACGAACGCAGCAGCGCCGCAGTGAAGAGAAAGAAAGAGAGTGGAATCGGATGCGAACACCAGACCCTATATAGCATCTCCGCCGCAATCTGGTCTTAAAACCAAGTCTCGCTAGGCATCATCCAACCTTGACCCCACTTTCAGACTCGTCAATATATCCAATCAGACGTTAGTCTTTGCTCAATTTTCGGGCGTTCCGCATCGTTGATTGGTTCGATGTTCTTACCTCGCTAAGACCGTGCAGAGGTAGATGGCCATGCATGAAAGTGACGGTCTCGGGATACTGCTCGCGTCACTACTGTGTAGAAACTGTTGGGTGGTGTCATGACTATCGCATCCGACTGGCCAGGGCTTATCGGAATGCGTCTTCGCTATGATCCGGTGAAGTGATGGCATGCTAGACTGTTCCAAACCGGCCTTGCTTTTCGATCTTGGGCATCATTCATTGCCGCCGTAGGGTTAGCATTGGCTACGAAAGGTCCCAGAAATATTACCTAGCGGATTTGAGTGCATAGTGAAGTGTCTGGTGACTACTGAGTAGCATGTTTGGCTGAGAGTCGGTCAGGTCTTGCAGGACATACTGCAGTCGAGAGCTGCCGTCTCGGAGTGACCGTATATGATTTGAAGTTATGATAGGCCGCACGTCTGTGGACACGACTTGGCCACTGCTGGGCATGCCCCGATGAGGGTTTCCTGAATCCAAGCGCCATGTTAGATCTTGCGCCGCGTAACTTGAATGCGCATATAAAGTAGCTTGGATTCCCCTCTTACCTGAAGCATCATAACGACCAAATCTTGTCGACCAGATCTTGTCAACCCTCTTCCCTTTGCTTCAAACACAGCCACGAAGTAGGCAATATTCGGAGAAAGGTGTGACCCCCAATCCATAGGCCACCTAGGAACCAGCTGACATCAGATTCACGGTCAAGACATGATGAGTTCCATATTCTGCTGCTCCCAGGTTGGTCCTTACAAGTCTCGATTCCTGAGTCACGAGTCGAAATTCCAAGAGTTCGTGCAGTGGGCGGCATTCCCGATAGCAAGCTCTGTCGAGGACCATAAGAATTCGGCGCTCCTCCTATCTGAATTGGAATACCCCTATGTCGTACAAGTTGTCCGACAGGTCAACTATGGTACAGTTGAAAGTAAACGATATTTCGTGGCCACCAAGGGGAAGAACGGAGCGGAGCCGTTCATCGAGGTCACTGAGGACCAGCTCATCCAGGAAAACTATGAGAAGCTGAATTCGTGAGTTTTCTTCTGATAGTTGTCAAGGGCCCATGTATATGGAATTTGGTATCGACCGAAGCGCACTGCTAACGGATAAGCAGATTCAAGAATTACAGATGCACTACCCACAACAAATTCTTCGAGCTGAATGTCTATCAGAAGGACCCTGTCAACAAGCATCATTGGCGTGCCAACATTGCTCGTCCCGCTGGCGACATCGACTTGTGAATGCAGCACAAGGGCGGCTCGTTAGATAAAGTCGGATGCAGAAATGAATCAAGCCTCGCTATTTACTTTCGTGTGATACTTGTACTCCCCCAAGTTGAAAACAGACCGTTGATTTTCTGACAATCAGCATTGATTTATGCAGATATGAGCTCACTCGAATGGCAGCGCACTGGAGTGAGCGGCAAGGTAGCTAAAAGCCAGCGTCAAACACCAGCCATGATGAATGGCGAGTCGTAGGATTGGCGTATCTTTCGCTAGCTTTTCAAAATCCACTCATGGTCCGAGGCATTACCAAGAACCACGGGTTTGTCCCGACGGTGCCAACCAAATCTCACGCCCAAGGAGTTGCTGAAGCGTGGTCACCTGGTAGTTCAACTGGATCTTTTCATTCGCGTGCTGCTTCTTAGTCCGATCCTCCTCCTCGAGTTTTTCTTCCTACTCGTACACTACATCTCGTAATTCACGTCTAGTCGCCTTGTGAATTTAATCGTCATTGTAGTTACCCCACATAGCATCAAAGTAACCATTGCCGTTATCGTATTCATTGGCCGCTAAACTGACCAGGTGGTAATGGTTCGGCATCGGTGAGGTAAAGTTAGCGTTTTACTTGTTAAAGCATTATTTGTCTCTACTTATTGTGAGTGTGCGCGCTCTGTGGTGCGAGGGGGATTGTACAGCATGGTCGCTCGTTCGAAAAGAGGACGCTATTTGTGCGCGGGCGGAAGCTAGTCAGACACCGGGAGACAAATCATGAGGCTGGAAGGTTGATCTTCGACACACGATGGCTGTGGGAAGGTGGTTCTAGGAGATGTGGCAGGTTGAGGTTATTCTGCGTTGCGAAAGGCGACTACATGTCGTACTATTAGATGTAAAGCTTACCATTTCATTACCGGATAACTCTTCGAAGTGGACACTACCTCACATCTTTCTACTCACTAAATAAGCTGTTTACGCTTCCACTAGGTGTGCGGCCGGCGAACGCGGCGACGCCCTCTTGCGCTGCGGAGTCGGCGACAACTAGTGGCTCATGCAAGCTGCACGCCCAAATGTCTGAACCTGCCAGAATGTTTTGTTTCCTGCGACAAGACTGAGGTCCAAAAAAATCTCAACCATCAGGCTTCTCTAAAATCTGTAGATTGTTACACAGAATATGAAACCGAAGCGAAACGACTTCCAGTGATGACTAAACCACCTCTGTATCATCGGAACCCGCCCGTGATTTCCACGACACCAACGACCTGTCCTTGTTCAACACCTCATAGACTTTAACTTTCTTTTCCTCACTGTCCGTTGTGCCACTGAATCTCGAAAACGACGGCAATTTGCCATACCAGCTACTGTTCTGGTATCCTTTTTGGGCAATGCGCAACAGTGGGGCAAGAGCAGGCAGGTTGGCAGCCCACAGTCCGATCAGCATTTCCATCATCACCCAGAACGTGGGTTGGATGGCTTGAAGCACATGGGGTGTTTTCGCTTCGGGAGGCGCTCTGTAGTCCCGTTTGAGCCTGCCGAGCTGATAAGCCACGCAGAGGAAAATGAAGCGGAGCAGGCCTGCAATTGTAGAGCTGGGTGCGTGTCAGCGTTCTCCTATCAAGGCAATCTTGGAAGAGGGAAGTCAAGGACCACTCACATTCCACCCAACAAGAACACGAAATACACCGCCCTCTTCTTCCGCCTTTCCAGCTTCAACTTTCGAATATACGGCAGTGGGAGTCCCACGACAAATATATCAGTGAGCACACTTGTTGCTGCGAACATAACAAGTACCATGCCCTTATCGCCGCACTTCTGCTGCGATACTGTCTGGTCCAAGGCGAAGTTCAGCTCGAAGTGTTTTCCACAAAGGAGCAAGTCTGCTAAAAGAAATGCTACACTCCATAATGCCACCAAGCTAATAAGAATATTGTTAATCCTGTTGAAACTCTGGTAGGACCAAAACATTCTCTTGTAATAGAATAGCAGTGATAACTTGATAGCGCCAAAAGCTACCTTCTCAATCGCCATCATCGCATATTCGACTTTCCATTCGATAACAATTGCTTCGTTTTTCGTAGCATTTGAGACGGCACCGCCAGCAGTTCCGTGTGTGATGTTGTAGAATTGGATGGCTGTACACGTCGATACAACGATGAGGCCAATGAGAATGAAGAAGTCGTCTAGGGAGAAGGAATTGCGGGTTTGAAAGGGGGAAATTTTGTGATAGAAGCGGATGTAGATGCGGAGAGTTGTGAAAATGATGCCGATACTGAGAAACATGGCGTAGATCGGTATCAGGGCAGAGGAAGGATAGTATGCCATCTTGGAGTATACTAAAGACAGAGTATGTATTGAGGTGCGAATTGAACTTGAACAGAAACAGAGAGGGACGGTATTTAACTATTTATGGTGACCTAGTGTGGTAGATACTTGAGTATGGCTCGTCAGCATTTCGGAGAGCTAAAACGAGCTGGATGTATATTTGTGACCGTTTGGCGTCGACAATTCGGATCCAGTCGAGCTCTAAGCCTTGTGTTGCACTACCATTCTGCTCGTTGCTTCCCAAAGCCACAGATTAAAAATAGGGCAGGATTCGGACTCTTGTGATTATGTGATGATGTTGTGGGACGAAAATGACTAGGGTGGCTTGCGAATCAGCCAATAAGATACAGAATATCATCCAGCCTATCATGGTATGCCATTCTAAATTTACACTTACTCGCTTGGCCTGATTTGTAGGCGGATAGATCCCTCTTATCCCATTTCGTGAAGTCGCAAACACCGTCGAAGTACAAGCTGGGGTTCAAGAGTAGCGAAAAGAACGGAATCAAAGAATCGAATGACAAAGGAAACTAGTGCTTCATACATAGAACTAGACTACGCCATTAGACATTTAAGTTCAGGAGAGGAGAGTTAGTTGAGAATTGCGACACTGATTCACCGCCGCATGGACCACTTTCCATTTCCAGCAATCCATCCGGATTGACGCTGCTATCCATGCCTCTCACGAGCGACCAATTGTCCAGGTACAGTACTAGTATTGGATGGGTAGGCGGTGAGAAACTAGGCATTGCTTCGAAAATAGGTCCTTTGTGCAGCCGCGTCGACCTATTCCCGGAGATAAGATGGGCAATGAGAGTTGCTTCGAAGACAGCCAGGCTAATTGAAGAGATGTGCAGGTGCTTAAGAGATGGTAACAGGGAATATGCAAAGCCGAATGATGATGGTGGAGGAGAGAGGAGGAGAAGTCGACGCGTGAAAGTCGATAGCGCACAGACCATCTAGAACTCGAACGAGGGACAGTTCATCCCGCCCCCACATTCGAGTCACAGCGCATTCACCCTAGCTTTGCTCAGCAGACTCTCGAAAGAACGTTTCGCCACCTTGAGCTTCTCCTCATACTCGTCTAATACTCCACCCGTAATACCCATCATGGCACCAAAGAAAGTCGCTGGCGAGGGCTCGAAGAAAGCAGCTGGTCAGGCCCGCAAGGCAGATGCTGCCCAAGCAAAGCAAGCCGCGAAAGACAACCAGAAGGCCGCTGAAGAGGACAAGGAGTGGACCAAGGGCTCGAAGTCAAATTCGAAGGCGTAAGTACCACCACCTGAGAGGCCACGAAGCCCGCCCTAAGCTGTGCTTAGATGCAGCCTTTGCGTTAATCATGGCACTTGCTGACATTATTACCCCTCTACAGTGAAGCAGCTGCTGCTAAAGCCGCCGAAGCCGCCCGGAAGAAGGCCGAAAAAGATGCCCTGCTAAAAGAGGAGGAAGCGTCTCTACCCAAAGCCAAAACTGGCAATGCCAAAACCGCGCAGAAGAAGACAAAAGGCATCGACAATGCACTGGGATCTTTCGACAAGCCTTCGGCACTCAACGCGACCGGTATCGAGAATGCTTTGGATGCGCTTGACGTAGCGGCCGATTCCAACGACAAGGTTGAGAGGCATCCGGAGAGGCGATTTAAGGCGGCTTACACGGTGTTTGAGGAGAGGAGGATGGAGGAGATGAAGGATGAGAAGGGCCTGCGACGGAACCAGAAGATTGATCAGATTAGGAAGGAGTTTGAGAAACATCCTGACAATCCGTTCAATCAAGTGGCTGGCAAGTTCAACTCGACGAAAGAGGAGCTGGCGGAGATTAGAGACCAGGAGAAGGGCAAAAAGGAGAAGAGGCTTGCAAGCCCGACTGGATGAGAAGCTCCGTTGGGTCTGCATAGCTGGCTGATGAGTAATGAGGTTACGAATACTTGACGAAGTGCTCGTTGAGTGGAGAAAAATAATGGGTCGTGTTTGGGGGCCCATTGTGTCAGAAGTGGAATAGTCCCTATGGGTGCTCCTATCAATATTATATGGCCTCCGGGCTATAAATATTGAGATTCAAGTAAAATCCTTCGGATCTGCTAAGAATTCAGTAGAGAATAACTCTACCGTAGAGAGAACGGTTTCTAATACTCTATGATATGAAGAGAGTGACTGGGCGGCACGATTCCAATATCTATACCTATTCCTGAGCCCTCCGCCAGATAACGATACTATTTCTCGCTTCCTAAATATACGCGGGACGCGGATTAAGCTATATTTAGTGGACTATCTTCAGAAAAAAGGTTTCACGCTAATACAAGTGCGGCAAGAGGAGAAGCGTTGGAGGTCTGACGACATTCTAATCTGAAAGGAGCCGAGGACGTTCGCGACCTTTCATCTCTCCTAACATATCATATCATTTGAACTCGTAATCTACTTACTCGTCTAAGCACAGGGTATCCACATATTTCATGTGCGTGTACAAGGTATAGCCACATAGTTTCACCGCAGGACTTCGATCCGCCAGTCAAAGGCAGATAGATATCGAATACTTATATTTCATTTCTATCCAAGTCTGCAACTCGTTTACATCTTATTGTCACTCTATTCATTGGCCACTACATCTTAACCTCGTTGTTTCTTTCGATTCCGAGACTGCCTCAAGCACATCATGGCATCAACCACTCCCAAGGTTATCTTCTTGATGGCCGATTACGGCCATGATCCTACCGGTAGCACTGATCACCTCTTCTTAATGCATGTTCCGAAATTGATGCATCACAGAGACCGCCGTCCCATACGCAGCATTCAAAGATGCAGGCTTCGATGTCTCTTTCGCAACCGAAGTAGGGAAAGCGCCTGAGTGCGACAAGAAGATGCTCGAAGGATGGACACAGAAGCTCCTCGTCGGTCTCCCCCAGTCGCCCCTCCTCAAAGCGCACACGACCTGAATCTAGAGTCTTACGCCATTAGGGAGCCAATCAAGCAACGCTGAACCTCTATAAAGAGATG
The DNA here is from genome assembly GCA_010093605.1 of Lophium mytilinum. NCBI lineage: Eukaryota > Fungi > Ascomycota > Dothideomycetes > Mytilinidiales > Mytilinidiaceae > Lophium > Lophium mytilinum. Next base: position 958,107 of record MU004192.1, on the reverse strand, counting down.
TCGTCCGCCTCCTCATTCACATCCCCCATCTCTTGGAGCACCCCCAATTTTACGCTATCCCCCTACAACCTCGTCTTCCTCCCCGGCGGCCACGAAAAGGGCGTCCGCCAAGTCATCGATTCTCCTGTCATCCAATCCCAGCTCGCAGCGTACTTCCCTCAGACTCTGAAGACCTCGAAATCCGCGAAGGCCGTGGCGGCGATCTGCCACGGAGTACTCGGGCTGTCTGAAGCAAAGGGTCCGGATGGGAAAAGCGTTCTGTATGATGTCACGACCACGGCGTTGCCGGGGACCATGGAGCAGGGAATCTTCTGGGCGACGAGGGCAGTGCTCGGGGATTACTATAAGACGTATGGGGCTGGAAGTGAGAGTGTGGAGGCGGCGGTGAGGGGTAGGATGCGGGAGCCGGAGACGCAATATAAGAGCAGCCTTTCTGGGAGTCCGTAAGTTGTTGCGTGGCTCGGTCAGGGTGTGGAGTGCTGACATTTGTGATTTAGGTTTGTTGTTGCTGATGAGAAGTACAATTATCTCAGCGGAAGATTTCCGCCGGATGCACAGCTGCTGGCGGAGAAAGCAATTGAGCTGGTCAGGGAAATCGTGAAATGATAAATGCTCAAGTTTGGTTGATGATCATTGCATTGCTTTCTCGTTATATTGTACATACATATCTTATACTCTACAATATGCGTCGTAGCTGGTTCTCATCCCTGCTTTTCAGTCTCAAACTTCTTAGCTGAGCTTGGCTTGACGCCCGCCATGGCGTTGTCAACGCCGCTCCACCGCCGCACTAGATATTGCATACCGGCTGGCAACACGCCTAGAATATCAATCCATCTCGCGTAAAGCGGTACCGCAATAGTGCCGCCCCGACCTCCATCTACTAGACGAATGATCTCCTTGGCTACATCCACCGGTGCTAGAACTGGGGCCAGAAAGCTCGACGGCGTTTTCACGCTCGCGAACATGGTTGTGGAAAGCTGGCCTGGTTTGCAGAGGATTGTGCGGATGTATTGGCCTCTTGGGTCCCTAGCGAGTTCGGCTTCTAGAGAGGCATGCATGGCGAGGAGAGCAGCTTTTGAGGCTGTGTAGTCTGCCAGATTCGCCGCGCCAAGATGACCAAGTACGCTGGAAACTGTGACTATGGTGCCTCGTTCTTCTTGGAGCATGCCCGGGAGGAACGTTTTAAGGGTGTGGAAGTGGGACAGTGTGTTGATTCGGAATGTTCTGGAGTAAGTTAGCTTATGCATACTTGAGTACGATGAGTCGTGAGCACCTCTCTATCTCCTCAGATGAAAGCTCCAGCAGCGGTTTGCCATGAACAATGCCAGCATTGTTGATTAGAATCGTAGGGACACCAAGCTGTACAGGCTCAAGTCAGCACTGCTCCAGTCTCAAAGTGACATTCAAGATCGCATACTTCTTCGACGATTCGCTTCCCCGCAGCCTCCACCTGCTTTGGGTCTCCCACATCACATTCATAGTACGCAATGCCCTTCTCCTCAGCCTCGTCCTCGGAGAACTTCTTTACATCCAACACAGCAATATTCGCATTCCGCATCCCGTACACCTCGGCGATCAACGCGCCCAGCCCACTTGCCCCGCCCGTTATCACGATCACCTCCTCGCTGAGATCGACTTCGCGCGGCGGGCCGTAGGCGATTCGGTCGTTGATTAGGCCCAAGATACCGTAGATCGTAAGCAAGGACGCCCATGCGACAGTGACATGCATGGACGGGTGGTCGTACGGGGTTGCCTGGGCGCGAAGACAGAGGGGTATCATCCACGCGACGAATGGGTGTAGAACCGTGTAGCTGAGAACATTGACGATGATGTCGATGGTTAGGTAATGGTGCCATGGCTTCTCAGTGCCTGATATGGTTGCGCCTTCGGGCATCTTCGCGGGAATCGTTTGGATCATTGTGGTGGTTGGCGGATATATTGCGGCGCTTAGCTTGTAGGTTGTTGTGGACACTAGATTACGACTTGGATTACTTTGAAGTAGACGAGGAGCTATCCTGGATCCCGTGGAGTATGATCACGAACAATTAACGGGAGGGGAGACGATACAGAACACATGGTGTTTTCGTTGCCGCCGGCTTTCTTCACGCGCTGCGTTTCAAGGGGACCATTCGGCGATCGAAAGACTTGCACCGCTCCGAAGGATTAGCTTACATACACGTACGGCATACGAGAAGTGAGTGTATGGTATCGTCTGCCGTAATTTACTGCCCCTGGCATCGACCTGCACAAGTCCCTTTGCCTCGTTCATCAGCGACACCGAAGGGGCTGTCACCCGCAGCCGTGCGACGTTCCTTTAAAATGTAAGGGATCTTGTATGACCGCATAATCCAAGATATCCCGAAATTCCCTTAGAACTGCATCTTGAGGTTGCATCTAGAGCCGACTTCCCCGTCAATGGGCATAGACATCACCATACGGTCAAGAGAAGATGAGGACCTATGCCATGAGGGTATTGGTATGAATTCAGTATGACGGCTCCATCAACACTCCCTATGAGTAGCATGGTAGAGTTCTGGTACGACTTTCACGTTTTAGAAGACAATCTTCACAGTTGCGGCAAGGTACATACAAACTACAAGCACACAGTACCATGCATTGCGTTAGTTGTGAGAGTACTCGCGCGAGTATTTTCACCAACTCCTTTCTGCCTGCCAGCGATTCGGTCTCTTGGTGACACCAAGCTCGTCGCATATTCAGAACGGTTTGGAATAGATTGGACAGGATCATGTCGCTGCTTCAAATCTTGGATTTCTCACCTGGCTCCAGTTTAGCCTCTCGAATATTACCCTTCCAGAGCCTTAGGTACTCTTGATGACCTGTGGCTTAGCGTGGGCGCAATCCGGGTCTCAACTCGAAACACTGGTATTCTATACAACGCCTGGACGCATCCGGTGGCTTAGCGCGGAAATCAAGCCACGAAAATGTCGCCAAACCGAGATAATTTGGACCGTAACGCCTCCCGGTACTGTACATATAGCAGATCCAGCTCATATTTGGTTAGAATGTGTCCAGAAAAGGGCATCCTCCGCTCTAATCCCGTTTATACCAGCTGTGGCATGATTTCCGCGCTATTCTAAGCCACCGGATGCGCCAGGCGCTGTAGATCACACAGCGTTTTTTTGATGTAAGGTGGCACGAAATGATCTCAAGGCCATGAGGTTCTATAAAGTCTTGTTCTTTTCTATCAAGTTCTCGTCTCTCTCTCGTACACGATCATTTCGATACTTACTCCTCAGCTCGTTATGCGTTCTCTCCTAGCTATCATCTTCGCTCTCGCAGCGTCAATCCCATCAATATTTGGAGTAGGAATAGCATACGTCGTCAACGCCTGCGATCACGACATTTTCATCTGGTCTGTTGGCTCAGCCATTGGACCCAAGACTACGCTCCATGAATACAGCATCTATAATGAAAGCATACACTACGATGATAAGGCTGGTGGCATTTCTATCAAAGTCACGACGAAAGACAATGGCCTCTACGATGCTAGCCCGCAACTGAATTTCGCATACGCTCTGGACACGGCAAACCACACCGTTTATTATGATCTCTCTGATGTCTTTGGAGATCCTTTTGCGAATGAGACCGTTTTACTGTATGCCAAACAAGAGTGCCCGTCCATCGCTTGGCCCGAGGGAATTCCTCCAGCTGGTAGCCAAACGCAGGCGTGTGCTGATGACACCAGCCTTTGGCTGGCTCTGTGTGGTCAGACGGTACCTCACCGTTTACTCTTCCATTACAACTACAGACTGAAACTAATTTGTCACAGCAATGAAAGATCGTGAAAGGAAGGTGGTGTAGCACAGTATATGCAGGCTGAGGGGCGTTCCCGTTCCCGTTCGAGGACATATGTGCTGCGAAATGAAAAGTTTTCGACTAATTGATGATTCATGTATCTCATTGTTTTTCCATACATTCTAACGGGTACCTGAAGACTTGCAAGTTTTCCCCGTGCCCTCTCATAGGACATGTGACTCGACGCTTCCCACTCCTGTCAATATAGCTTCGGCTTCTACAAGTAACTTCCTTTCGTGCCTGCCGCTCTTCTAGGAGTACTAACTTAGTTCTCGACTGGCGGATTCAAGTGGTAGACTGTATTCGGGAACAAGATAGCAATTGTGTGCGAAACTACCCGGGTTGGCGCCTGGCAAAGCAAACCATTGCTTCTCTTTGGGCAACACTCCTTCCTCCTCATCGGTTGGTAGCAGCAAAGACGAGAAAATAGCCCTACCCAAACACAACAACTGGAAGGAGGAGGTCGATGAGCAGATGGTAGGCACGAGCCTGCCGTCTTGTAAATAAATAATGGTGCTCGCCCACCTCTTCCCTTTCTCCCTCACATTCCAAACAACAGTTTTCCCACCAAGAGTATTACTCGATAAGCTCCGCAACTCATTAGCATCATCATCACTCTCGGAGCTCTATCGTCTCGTCATCGCCTGTCTCACCCTCTCGCCTCTCGTCCGCTCGCCACAATCCCATCCTCAACCGTCTCCAACTCTGCAGTACCACTAGGCTACTTCAACGGCCGTCTGGGCCTGACGCAGTAAGCCCCTTCTACATCTCACCGATGCTTTCACTGACTTGGCAAAGATGCACTCCACCATGATCCTGTCGTCTGTCTGTCTCCTCTCGGTTCTTTCATCCATCCCAGCAGTCGCCAGCAAAGGTACCGCCAATGTCAGGAACGAGTGTGACAAACCGGTCTACATCTGGACCGTCGACAGCAAGTCCAGCGGCCCTGAGGTTGTCCAGCCCAATGAGGAATACACCGAAGATATCCACGTCGATGGCAGGAAGCACGTCGATGCGAAAAAAAGGGCTGGCGTTGCCATCAAGATCACCCGCGAACCCAATGGCCTCTTCGTCAAAAACTCTCCACAGCTCCTGCTGCAGTACAACGCCGAGCCACCCAAGCTTTGGATGAACCTCCACGAACTCAACGGACATCCCTTTGACGGAAGCCCATTATCGGTGACCGGCTGCGGAGACGACATCACTTGGCCGACTGGCGTCAACTGGAAGGATCCGAAGGGAACCGGCAATGGGACCACTCAATGCCAATATGGTCTGTCTATTACTTTGACGCTCTGTGGTCTGGCAGAACCCGGTGATTGCGGCCACAAACGGAGGACTGAGGATTGTGTATCTGCACAAGGAGGCTGCGTAGGTCACCTCTACAATGGCCATGGTTGCTGCCCCGGGCTGCTTTGCATGGGTGGAATGTGTCGGGATCTTTCACATCCAGCGGACTTGGAGGCGCACCCGAAGCTCTTAGAGATTGCAGGCACGAACACCACAATTCAGTAGCGGGCTGGAGGCGCTGTGGGCTTTAGCCAGGGTTTCGTTCTGTTTCTTCTTCTCTTTCTTGTACACCACTATGCTGAGCGTTTCAATTGACTCTGCTTGCTTGTAGTTTAGCATGATGGCCTCCGCTTGGCATGAGTTAAACCATGAATGTGAACGACTACTAGAAATTGAAGACCACTCAGACGTGAACCATTATGTTGATACTCTGTCAGCTCATCTGAAGCACAATCCGCTTAGTGATAATTGTGCCTGTATTGTGCAGTGGTTGCGTCACGTGCCAGGGTCCGCACGGACCAAGAAAGTGAAGAATCCACAGCCGGCGCTAGGCTCAAAGCATGAGCACGAACGGGTCATGGGCAGCGGATGATTCCTAGCTTTATGTTGTCAATTGTCCAAAACGTCTACCTACCCCTCTTACAAACCTCAAAACCTTGCTGGACATGCTCTAGCTAACCCTAGTCTGACACAGAAGCTCTCGCGAGATAGACACCTACGATCTAGCTTCTGGCCGCTCTCCCTCACCACCGCACCCTTCCTTGCAGAACCCGCCCGGTATTGCATACCACACCCTGGGACACTATGGCGCGGAATCGCAGTATTTCGCCAGCCGACGGCTTCCCGTTGGGCCACTCCGCAACCTCCCCGCAGCCGCAGGTGTCGAAGCGGGACAAACGGAGGAACATGCTCTCGGACAAGCTTCAGGAGATGGTGGCATCCTTCGCGGACAACAGGGACACCCACTACAAGGCCCAGCTGGCTGCGGTACAGGCTGACATGAACTTGATCATGCGGGCTGACCCGTACGCGAACAAACCTTTGGAGGACAGTGGTGAAGAAGCCGCCGAGCTCATTCAGACCATCTTGGGCAACCACACACGCCCAGCGCCAAGTGCGGAGACAGACTACGTCGCTCAAGTGGGATCATACTACTCACGATTCGTGGAAGCCGTCAACGATGCTATGGAGGAAAGAGACTACAACTTGACCATGCTTTGGGTGCGTACCCGACCTCAAACCCTTCCACTCGTCCACTATACAATCGCTAATCAGGCTTCAATCCACAGAATAAGCACCAAAGCGCTAGACTAGAGCACGAGAACACACACCAATACAAGGTTCGCGTCGCCGAGGAAGAGCACCGACTTCTGGCTGCGACGGTGCGCGAGCGCCTCACCCAGAGCATCACGGCGCGCAGAGCGCGATTGCTACGCGAAAAAGAGCAGCTCGACCTAGCAGACAGCAATGCGCTGCTCCTCCATCCCAACCAATTCAGCATAACAAACCCCGCCAGCCCCGGAGGTGTCCAGAGCAATCGGAAAACGCGGCATACAAGACATCGAATCGACCCAGACGATCTGGCGGGAGCAGCGGCCGCAAATGAGAACAAGAAGAAGCGGAAGCTGTTTGAGGCAGAAGACAATGGCTCTCCAGGACCATCTGGCAGGAACGCGGACCTAGGAACAAATTCGCCCTTCAGAGACGCCAAGGCGAGGACGATTCACACCCAGTTCGAAGCCTCGGCATATTCGATAGAGCGTCTCTTCACCGAGAAGGAGCTCGCCATGTCCATGAACAACGCTGCCATAGCAGCCGCACACTTCTTTGCTAAGATGAAGAACGCAGATAACACAACCTCTCAAGATCCCACGACGAACGGTACGAATGGCGTGAGCCACGACAACGGTTCCGACAACGAAGCCAATTCCAACGAGATAGACCACGAGTCGGACTCGCCCCCAGGGCCACCTGACATGCTCCGTACCATGTCGCAGTCACACCACGCAACACGCGGCGCGACTCGTTCCGCTTTAGGTGATCTGGCGTCCCTCGCTACACGCTCATATCCGTTCACTGCGGCACAACCAATAATACTGCCAGCCAACATCGGCTCGAAGCCAAATGCCGCTGCTCCGAGTCCTGCGCCTTTGCAAGCTCAAGATGCGGAGCAGGATTTCATGATCATATTCCGGGACGCGCCCGCGAACGATGCGCTGAACGAGAAACTCCTCGCCGATGCCGTCGCACCCCTTAGAACTCGCGAGTATCAGTACCAGCCCCCCGGTTGGCAACCTCCAGTCCCGGAGATCACCACAAGTATTCGGACGGTGGCACCACATCTGGAGGTTGGCATTGGCGGTGCCTTAAGCGGAATGGGAGGCGTGACAATGAGCGCGCAAAGCAGTATGGGTGGCTTTAGCGAAATTGGAGGCGTGGCGATGAATCGGTTTGGTGAAGGCAGCTCGCTCGGTGGTGTCGGGATGCGGAGGACGGCGAGTGGTGCGGGATATTCTGAAATTGGGGAGGATTCAGGACCAGTACGAGGCACGGGAAGCGGGAGGGGACGGAGGGGTGGCAGGAGGGGCGGTTAGGTATGGCATATAGGTGATGAGGCAAGGTGATCAACCTTTTGGGCTACGGCGTAGACGGGATTCATTCACCTTAGGTTTTGGACTTCTATATCCCCCGGACTTTTCATTACGAACGGAGCTCGCCATGGTAGGCTTTTAGGGATTTGAGCATAACATTTCGACAGCGGCTGGTGCTGTGTGTTTGTACAAGATTGGCAGGCATCGAGTAATTCTTCGTTCTTGCGATGAGCCTGTTATTTACGACGGTGGAGTGTGGGAATGCTTTCTTTGATGCATGGTAAACTAGACTACTTCCATGTCTTGCTGGCAACTCGAAGGAATGTGAGCCCGCTTCGATACCTCAAGGACAAAGAGCAGTGAAATTTAACGCTTGCATGAATATAACCATATGAGGTCCGTCCAAACCCCCTTCACCGTTACAGGGTCCATGATTGGCAGGTGAAAAGGAAGCTTTCCGCTCCACTCCACTCCGCTGCCAAGGAATTTGGCAAGCGCAATTAACGCGTCTTTCCGTATCGCTTCATCGCGTCGCATGAAGACCGCTGCAATCATCTATTTCTACCAGCCCACCACCCCCAAGAATGTCAGAAGCCTCCACTTCCTACAAGAAGCAGGATGGTAAGCTTCTGGTAGCTCAAAATGGCAGGACTGTGACCTGGAAACCGAATGCTCCGTCAGCGTCGTCGTTGACGATAGCTACGTCCGAGATCACTAGTAAGCTCCCCAAGCCTTGAATATCGGCTATCCAGCCTCAGCGACACTCGCGCACGCATGGAAGCTGACTTTAGTCCTCGCAGATCTCCAACAGACACCGGAGAAAAGTGCCAAGGTGTCTATCAAGATTGTCGTCCAGCGCATCCCAGGCACCCCGCCAGAGAACCACACCTTCAGCTTCACGTCACCAACGTCCGCTCGGGCGGAGCAAGCATCAATAACGGCCCTACTCCGAAAGCACATCGAACTCGCAAGAGCCTCAGGCGGTAACACACCCGCACCAGCAGCAGAAGATGCGCCCAGACAGCCAGCAGCCCTAGCCATCGCCCAGGCAGTTTCTGCAGGCGCACGAGCTGAGGAAAACATGTACGAAGATAGTCGCCTGATGTTAAACACCGAGCTCCAGAGGGAGCTTTTAAATGCAAGACCAAGGCTCTTCGAAATATTCAATCAAGCTCTGAGAGAGAAACCAGACACGATAACAATAATCCAGTTCTCCACACAGTTCTGGGCGGCAAGAGTACACGATCTACGTGCATATGCCGTAGAGAAGAGTCAAAATCAAGGAACGTACAACGTGCTGTCAGAAATTAAGCCAGTGAACGTGGACGGTGCTACGCGGCTCAACATTAGTAAGGAACAGATCCAGCTCATTTTCAAACAACACCCGATGGTGAGGAAGGTCTACAATGAAAGCGTGCCCAAGATGAACGAGGGCGACTTCTGGAGTCGTTTCTTTGGTAGCCGACTGTTCAAGAAGTTGAAAGGCGAAAAGATCACCGAAAATGATGCGGTCGATCCAAGACTCGATCAGTACCTGAGCTTCAACGAAGACGCCGACCGCACTGAGCAATTCGTCATGGCCCATGTTCCCCACATCATTGATTTAGAAGGGAATGAGCAAGATCACAGCCAGCGGCTAGGGAACCGGCTGGATTGGACGATGCAACCTAGTACGAACGAAAAGGTGCCCATATTACGCGTGCTCAACACTATGAGTGAGAAGATGCTGGCGGAGGTGACCCCTACGGATGCCGCGGATCCGCACGCACCGGCAGGTATGGACGAGGAGACGTATAAGGAACTAAAGCTTCGAGATCTTCAGCGCGGGGCTGATGACAACCGGATCATGCTCAAAATCAGCGACAAGAAGAAATTCTTCACTGGCAATCACGGCACGCAAAACTCTAGCAGTACTACTTACGCGAAACGAAGTCCCGGCAAAGTCCTTTCTGCAGTACGAGAAGACGTCCGGAACATCTCGGACGGTATGTCAAGTGGCCGAGGCTTAAATCTCGAGACAGCTATTGGTACCCAAGAGGACAGTGATAGCGAGGATGATGAAGAAGGCGTAGAAAAGAAGGCTCGCGTAGGCAACAAACACAGCCGGGGGGCAGCCACAGTGCAGATCATGGGGGCGATCAATCAGCGCCACTTGCATCTAGACGATCAGCTTCTCTCGACCACATCCACTGCGGAGCAAGCTGCCAAGGTCGGGCTGACATCGGGTGTGCTTGACACCCTGGCCATGACGCACAACACCACCGTGGAGTTCCTACACTACTTCTGGACAGTCTTTCTGTCTGGCGATGCAGACCGGGCTCTTGAGGCCGAGAAGCTGGTGGAAACACTGGCCAAGTCGCTCGAAAGAATCAAAGCCGTGGCTGATACTGCGGAGAAAGAACGAGAGCGCAAATTAGGAGAGCAGAAGAAGCGGATCGAAGAACATCTCCAGAAGACAGGTAAGCGGAGGAAGTTCGACCCTAATTCGATTAAGGGCGGCTCCAAGGCCGTCAATGACATGATGGCACCTATCACGAGGGCAATCGGGTCGGCGCTGCAACAGTATAAGCAGGCGTATGAGGAACAGAGGGCACAGATGTCCCAGCTCCAGATGATGCTATAGGGTTGCGGATCTTCTCTCATTCTCTCGTTGTTTTCATAGCGATGGCGTTGTGGCTGGGGCAGGACCGGCTTCCGGAAACCAATGGTCCGTGTCGATCCCTGAATTTATATCTGCATGTTACGGTCGCGATTCATGAGGTGCGTCTGGCCAACCGCACGCACGACACGGCCGACGGGTATCAGGCGCCCGCTGGGTGAGGTAATACCAATACCGGGCGCGTGGGACGGTAAGATGGATCGGTACCCGCGCGCAGGGAGAGCGTGGGACGGGAGTCCCGCTCCCGCGAGCCAATGGCTCGGGTTGGACCCAGCTCCGCCTCACCCGCAACCATCTGCCGGGAAAGTGTGGAGACGGCCCTGGTCCAACGGCTTTCGCTTGGCAGGGCAGCGGGTCAGTGAATGGGCATTTGGGGCATGACTCGTGGTAATTTGGAATCTTTGAGCTCGCGAGCCTCGTGGGTGTCACTTGGGATGCCCGGAGATGGCTGGTCGAGGGGACTGGTAGCCCTGAAGCAGTATCTGGCGTCGCCGATCAACCCTCGCGTGGCTGCGATCAGCACTTCTACTTGGTAAAATGGCCTGATTCTCACAGCACCTGCGTCCTAGGCGAACTGTGCTGAGCATCGCTGCGTTGTTGTGCCTGCGCTGCGGAACGGCGACCTCAATAAGTAGGAGACCCTGTGACATCATGAAGCTTGGATCCGGCGTCGTTTGCCTGGTAGATAGACGCAGCTTAAAACACCCGCTGCCGGCCTCCTTTTCCCCGCGAAACAGCTCCCCTTCCCTTGCGCAAGCTCCAGATCTTTTCATGCTATAATGGTCACTCACTTGCAGCTTTGTGTTTATGAGTTTTGTGCGTGGCACGCGGTTGCTTTATTGCTTGTGTTTCAATTGGGCACTGACGCGTGCTCGGCGTCTTCAATCTGAGACCCCCGCCAAAGCATACAAGCATGCTATAATTATGCTCTCAATGCTTATATCTCCTAGGTCACACTCAGGCGTACACATGTGAGTGGTTTTCAGTACTTCAATTGCATGACATCAGCATGAAAGAGCTTGGGGCGCAGGAGCCATGAGAAGATAGGGGCTAGGACGTCACGCCCCAGGATTGGTTAATTGGTTAGACATACTGTCACTTAAGCTATACTCCGGTGTTACCTCCAGCTATAACGAGTGGTGTGTCAAGACAAGGACATGGACTCGTAAAGGAAGAGAAGGAGATATAGAAACCGTGAACTCCCCGAGAGCATACCGTCGCCAGGAACCTTGATGGCTCAACCAGCCAGTTACGGTAGCTCTTCCCTCCGAAAAACACCTTCGGCGTATGACATCTACACTCTTTTTGTTGTTCAAACCGGCGTACCTGGGTATGTGCGATGATGGCTGACGCTGTTAGATACACACATCAACCAAGCACCGCCACCCTATGTGTCCTAGTCCCTAAGGGTGTTCCTGACGGGATCGTAGTACGTCACTACTCGAAAGGTTAGCGCTTGATCGACTATCACATTCGGTACTGCATGGCCGCAACCTCATGCTGGAGCTACTGACCTTGACCACCGCGCTGCCCATGCCCATTAGTCGGCTCTCTGAGCTCGTTTGGACGTCTGGAGTTGCGATTGTCTCTATATCGGAACACATGCCAGAGGCACCACCGAATTACCCAGTTGTCCGGCGTGGCTTGGCCCCCGATCGAACCGAAGTCGTAGTAAGAACGAGTCTCAACACTAGCGAGCTTCCAGATATTCATGACCTCCCGGTGCATGGCCGTCTCCGTCATATTATCTGCCGAGTATGGTTGTCGAATGTTCGGGTCGTGCCTGTTCTGGGCGTAGAGGTTGTTTGGATCTTGACTCAACCGATCCCTGCCAGCGGATGCTTCGTCCTGTTCCCCCCCATTTCGGATCAGCAACATCAGAGAGGCAAGGGGCTCTTACATACCAGCATGCGTCGGTATAGAAGCTTGTGCGAAGGCTCAACGTCATTCAAGCCAAGACGAGCAAGGAACTCCTCCTTCCTCGCGCTCCTGGGCGGGTGGGGTTTTTGGACGGGAGACATTGCTGGCCAATGTGGAGCTGTTCACGAGTCAGGAAGATGCCTGTGGAGTGAGGGAGCAGACGAAATCAGCAGCGGATCCCTTGTCTTAACGGAGCCCTCCAGCAGCTAAACCCGTCGGTCGATTCTTATAGTCCGGTCAAGGCCTGTCCGCAGTGAACGGCACAGCAGATAGGCCGCTAGCCACTTGACTAGGGTTGCAGTCCTCCCACCTTACCGGAACTCTGGGACCCCTCAATCGCACGTCGGGCATGATGAGTGGCCAGTCATGCTGCGAGATGGCCTGCCGACTGGGGACAGTGAGCCTGCCAGCACAGCCTTCGCCCCATGCAGGAGCTCTGCCGACAGTTCCCAATCCCGGAAGAGCTAGGAGGGGATGAACGCAGCCAGTCCCCATCAAGAACTGGCACTCTTTTCGGTTTTCGCCGATCCGTCGGGTGGTCTGATGACAGTTTGCACTGGCTGCATACCGGTGCATCTATATGCAATGGCGGGAGCGCTTGCGGACTATCTTATTCGTCAAGAAGGCGTTCGGCAGTCCAATGGCGGAGGTTTCCTAGCTGTCGAGGAGTGGAACAGCGAGCAAGGGCTCGTTCAGCTCCTGGCAATGGACGACAAGGCTTATCTCGTCCAGGCGATGGTATTCGAATTGGGCACTAGCATCCGAGCAATCTACTGGCGGGAGTCATTCCGGGCCAGCGATCTCTCCGGATTTCTTGAGGGCGTTGGTGGATCGGCGCGCTGTCTGGCGCCAACAGTGGACACGACGAGCGAACAGGAACACGACGGCGCTGGACCGCATCCCAAATGAACAAGACGTGCGGCACCTGCTCCAAGGCAGCAGCAAAACTCCCTCAGGCCATTCTTGCATTTGTAATTGTCTAAGGCGCCCTTTTGTCTTGGTGTGCTCAAGTCAGGGGTCGAAGATGGTCCGGGCTCAAAACGATATGGGTGCCATCACTTCACGCTGAATGGCTGGGGGAAGGCAACTACACCACATGGCGGGCGTAGGGAGACATGTGGGGCAGTCTGCATTCTTGTCCCTCGCCTAGACGACTGGCGGGAGGAATTAGGGCTCGAGGGAGCCGTTTTAGGCGGTACATGGGCCACGATTGGGCTCGCCGTGGCCAGCTGTTGAGAGAGCCAATTGAGAGCGGAGGGGATCGACGATGGTAATGATTCGATGTAGCACGATTTGCATGCAAGCGGCGGCCCTGACGCAGACGGACTAGGCGCCACGATGGTGAACTTCTGGCGTCCTGCGACAACATCAACCACCCTTCACGACCGCGCCGTCCAGCGCCACGCTCAGACCGCGTGCCGGCGCTGTGGCAGAGCCATTCTGCCAGTGCACGGAGCGTCCTCGGGCAGGGAGAGCTTCTAGAAGGCGCATCGAAGGGCCTGGCAGCGCCACAGACGGGCCTCCTGCGCTCTGGGCACGCCGCTGTGATCGGCGGCTCTCAAACCGGCTTGTGCTCAGTGAGCGGCACGCCCCAGCCCGGGACCTGCCATGTTCCCGTACCGCGCGCCCAAGCACCCAACGGTGAACGGCTACCCGATGGTCGCTTGTGCCAGTTCGTCGCGACGCTGACGCTCAACTGACGCTGAACTGACGCCCCCCTCTCGGCGACGGTCGACGCACCTCGACGCTGCAGCCGCGTGCCGGCTATCTGCCCGATCCCTTGCTGCCAGGGCCCTTGGCCGCCGCGGGCCCATCCTGGCGAATCGAGCTCCGGCGATCTGGACGGCTGGAGATCCACGTCCGGGGGGATCTCAGGGCAGGGCCGTCGCCTGTCGTTGGCCACCACCACGAACCGGAGGCGGAGCGCGCCCCAATGCCAGGCTCGCAGCGTCTGTTAGCCTTCGCTTCTTTGGCCGACAGCCGCCACAGGTTTTGGGGCGTCGCGAGAATGTCGGCTAGCATCCCGAAGAGCAAAAACCCGGGTTGCGGCCCAGCCTGCGTGCGCCATGCGCCGCAGCCCGTCCTGGATGGACCGACTGCACTCCGGCGTCCACCGCCGCTCGTCACTGAGCACATCGGGCCTTATGATGCATTTGCACAGTCATGGACTTGCTTCCTTGTTCTGGCGGCAGGCTTGCCTTCCTACGTCTGACCGCACGTCTGGCCGCCAGGGGCCCGCGGAGTCGTATCATTTGCGCTGCCAAGCTACGCCCAAACGGGGCATCGAGTCTCCATGGACACATCGAGATCGTTCCGAGCTGTCAGATCAGACAAGATCCACCGGATTGCATTCCAGAGCGGCTGAGGCGCACTCCCACGTGGCCCCCAGGGTCCAGCTAGGGCGGCACAGCGGTATGAGCAGTCGTCTCTGCTCGCCAGGCCACCGGTGCAGGAGTGTACCGTTGGCGTTCGCGTGGGAGCGTATGGTGCGACAGACGCTGTCCAGAAATCGCTTTGTACGTCGTCGCCCTGGACGTCGCTCGTGTGGCCCAACGCCTTCTCCTGCTCCCGTTCTCCTTGCCCGACCGTGGCTGCAGGAATCGCTCGACGCGGCAATAAAAAGCGAAACCTAAAGACAAAGATCGGAGCATCCTCGACTCGGGGGTGGGGCTTTCTTTTTGCTTGAGACTTGGGCGGTGCGTTTGGAGGCGTCCACTGTGAAGCCTCACTGCGCACGAGCACAGACACCTCCGCCGCAGAATGCTGTACCACCATCGTCAGCTACTGCTGCTATCCTGCCGCACCTCTTCTCCCGCAATGGGCGGTGGTGTGATTTGGAATGCCATGCTGATGTCAGTACCACCTGGCTGGGGTTCTAGAGGGCGCCTCCTGGGCCAGACGCCGTTGCTCTGCTCCTGCGCTCTCCACGCCTTGGCGTCGGTGAAGCAACGTGCTTTTCTCCCCGTCGCTGTAGCAGGGCAGCGGCGACGAATGCGGAGGGCAGCCCGACCATTGGGTAAATGCGTGGTGCTTGTTACTTTCAATTCTCCACCAATGTCGCGTGCTCTGATCTAAAAGATCGGACATACCGACGCTCGATTCTCATCACTCGTCTTCGATCGGCAAGCAACAATGGCTGCTCCTAAAACAAACACAAAAGCTGCTCTTGGCCAGGGAGATAGTCTTTATGTGCTGCCATTGGCTTTCTCCCTGGTGCCATCTGCCGAGCGGGCCCCCAGCGACTCCATTGACGGCGCTTCAGGGACTTCGTCAACCTTGCCCGACCTCCACTCTGCAAACTCTCCTACTGGTCCAGATCCCCTCTCTGGCTTGTTGACTGCCACGTCCGTCAACAGAACTGGTTTACTGATCCAGCCTGATGAGCCAAAGTGCGTCATTGACCAGGACGTCGGGGACGATGCTTACGCCCAAAACAAAAAGGAGTCCTGCAAGGATCCCAAACCACGTCCCGTGCCGTGCAATCTGGCACTTCGATTTACCAATCGGCCAAATGGCACACAGCTCACGACCATAATCGAGCAGAGATCTTACTCGACGCTGAGCTCGCTCCCGTCTCTTATCAGCACCCCTCGTCGTTATACGTCCGGCCAGTTGAGCGCCAGCCATTCGTCAAGCACGCTATCACCTAATACGAAGTGTCACGAAGGTGCCAGCCGGCGAGAGGTGTCGAGGAGTTTGGATGAGGTGGCTTTGCACAAGGTCTTCGAGGCTGCCAAACAGAGATTACAGGAGGCTACGAGCGTCAAGACTCAGAGCACACCGAAATACAATCTTGAACAACCGCAAGTCGATACGCCCAAAGACATCCCAGTTGTTTCTCGACTCGAAGCAGCTCCTGAAGACTCTAGCAAACCTCAGCTCTCTCCTGTCACTCAACCTCAGCGACCGGACCCCGAACGGGAGGCCAGACCCGTGAGGCAAGTTCTTCGGACCCTTTTCGACACGGTCCGTAAAACGCCTCGACACACGCTTTCTCTCTCTGCCTTGAGAAGTCGCCCAAATGAAGACACGGTGGTTCAAGACACGCCGATCTTCCGATCAGCGCGATACAAAGGGCTCTCAGAGCCGTCAACAAAAGGTGACTCGAGCGGCCACGCACACAGGAGGAAACGCGCAGTACACGAACCCAACGTTACTGGGTCTGTTCATCTTGGTTACAACTTGTTGTCGGGGCGATCTGCGACTCCTGCCCAGAAGGAGAAGCCAGGGAACGATTCCAAGGCGACCTCTCACCAGCCAGAGAAAGCGCCCCGCAACGAATCACCAGCAATATTTGTGAGAGGACACCATTTTCAGGAAGACCAAGCAATCACGCCGTGTTGCACAACTCCGGTGTTGCTGAGACCTGGCGAAATCTCAGCTTCGCCCACCCCCTCGCCCTCGCAGTTCTACACACCACCGACCGCGCCCATAATCTCATCGAAACGCTTCTCAATCCCGAACAACGCACCTACGATCGTTCAGCCCACCACTCCTCTTCCCCTCTCGATTCGAGGTAGAGATGGCGACGGACTGCGATACTCGTTTGATGGAGTCCTTCTCTACCGTCCGAACGCTCCTTCACTCCACAAATACGACCGTAGCCGCACTACCAGTGGCAGCTCCTTGTCAGTATCAAGTTCCATCCTCGGAACAGACGAGGAGCACGACTCAGGAGCTAGCAAAAGACGAAAGGCAAAGGCTACCTTAGTCCCTTACCACGACCACAGCCGCCTCCCTACCTACGCGACCACAAACCCCAGCTCAAACCACAGCACCCCTTTCCCCTCCCGAGACAGCAGCGACAACACTCACGTAACAACCACAACCACCGAGTACAGTCTGAGCGCCAACCCAAGCATCTTCCACCCCCCCAAACCATCCACCTGGTTCGCCTCCAAATCCCCCCTCCTCAACCCTCACCCGCCACCCACCCACACTAAATCCCACACCCTCACCTCCGCCGCCCTCCCCATCCTCCTCCCCTTCGCCGCTGCCAACGGCATCGTCACCACCTCGACCACCTACAAACAACCCCACGGCGCCTCCCCGAGCGCCAGCACCTGCATAACCTCCTTCCACTCCCCCTCCGGCAACCTCATCCGCGTCACTTCATCCTCCGACTCCGACGCCTCAGCACCCCGCCCCTCAAAACGCCACTCCCGCATCGCCAGCCCGTCCGCGATTGCCTCCCTCCAAAACCCCATCGAGCCCCTCGCCCGCCTCGTCACCCTCCCCGCCACCCCGTCCCCCGCCTCCACGTACCCGCTCCCCAGCTGGCTGCGCAAACCGCCCGAGCGCCGCAGCGGTAGCGGAGGAGGTGTGGCGTATCGCCCGCTGAGCAGCGAGAGCGTCCCGCGCGTTAGCATCCCGATCCGCACGCACGTTCACCCGCCACGGACGCCTATAACGCCGTCGGTCGAGCCGCATGGTCCTGCGATTCCGAGTCATAGGAGCGTGGGATTGCCGAAGGGGAGGCTTGTTAAGCACCGCGATGTGCATGGATGTGGGGGGGAGGTTCGGGCGGCGAGTTTGCAGCCGAGGAGTGGGGTGAAAAATACGAAGGGGATGGCGGGGATAAGTCAGAGGAGTTGTAGGGGAAGGGGTGTGGGGAGGGTTATGCAGGGGGTTGGGTTTGTGGCTGTGGATGGGACGGTTGATGAGGATGATGGGATTAGGGGGACGACCAGGGGGACGACGGGGTTCTGTTGTGAGGGGAGGGTGGGGGAGAGTGTTGGGTGGGCGTTGAGAGTTTGTTTTTGTCAGCCGAGGGATGAGGAGGGTGGAGTTGGTAGGAGGGGGATTGAATGAGAACAGAGAGAGGTGAGTGGTTTCATTGATAGACGGAAAGTTGGATACGACTGCTGGATACTGCTTTGGGTACGCCAGATGGCCGACGCTTTGGATACGACGACACGACATACTTAACGACCAAGATTACGAAAAGGAACGATACTCATGAACGGAGTAGATTACGTCTTCTTACATTGTATATACACCTCTGTATAAAATCAAAAACAGTCCGCTAGCGTACGCGCTTACTCATAATCATGATTACCATCAACACTACCGCCGTACACTACCCACTGCCCTCCTTTCCCCACACATCTCTCCAAAACTCTTTGAACCCATACGCCCTCCCCGGTCGCTCATCCTTCACCCTCACTCCTCCCCCAGTCAACCGCTCCACCATCCCCGCACCCTTCCCAAAGCCGAACCCATCGTCCGTCGGCCGCTTAGGGGCTGCCGCTCGCTCGACAATCGCGTTTGCTATCTGCGGCGCGACGTCTGAGTAACAAGCAGCGAGCTCGCGGGGGAGGGAAAAGTAGGGTTTCTTGGCGAGGTCGGGCGCCATGAGGTTGTAGGTGCGTGTCAAAGCGTTCAAGGAGGTAATTGAGAGGGTGAGGAAAGCGTTTTCGGTAGCGAGCCAGGTGGGATCACGGAAGGGGATTGGTGGGGGTGATTGGGAGGTGGCAATTGGGGGTATGGGGTCCTGGGTAGACGGTTGATCCGAGGTGACAGATTCAGGGGATTCAGCAGCGACCGCTTGTGGGGTTTTGGTTTCTGTGATGACTATCTCCGTCACTGGTTGAGTTACAGAGGAGGCGGAAGTCGATGGTACGCTGAGCTCCCCTGATAGCGAGATCTGAGAAAAATGGCCTGCGTCGTCTACACTGTTGAGTTTCTCCTCTTTTCGCCTTGGAGGGTTGACGATGAGTTCGGCTGCCGCGTAGGCTTGTGCTCTGCGGACTTGCTCTTGAAGGGTCCCTCCTCTACTAGCGATCATCCTGGCAGCATGCCGTTTCCAATCGTTTCGCAGCCGGGCACGGAACTTGGTAGCGGTGCTGACAAGCTCCTGCTGCTTCTCTATCCAGGGCGGCACAATCTCCTGCTTTTGAATAATCTTGTTCATAAAGTACTCCGTCGTGTCCAAGAAGGGACTACTAGCATTATAGTCCCTCTCAATCTGCTTTCCCCGATTCGGAAGATTCTTAAACTGCCCCCTCGCAATAGCATCCTCAATACGCTCATTCGCCAGAGAAGCCAGTCCCTGAATAGTCGCCGGAACCGCACGAGCATGCGGTGCGAACCGATCCTTCATATCCTGCCGCATCTTCTCCTTTTCCTTCTCCGACAATCCTGAATCCTTGAGCGTAGCGTATATAGACGTCTTATCCCTCGCATTCGCCAGCCGCGCCCCCGTAGATCTATGCCCCGGCCGCCCCGTATCCACCCTCTTCGGTGGCTGAGTCGCAGGGGACGGAATCCGCGTCTTCACCCGCATCGGCTTGTACGAGTCCGTCAGCATCCGCAACGACGCATCCTCCACGCTCTCCGTCCCGGTCCACGCCTGCGCCGCGGCGATGTCTCTCGTGCTCCTCCCGGCACTCGACGGCAGTCCGGCTTCCGCAAAAGCGCTGGCGTATTCGTTTTTGAAGTTTGCAGAGGCGATCCGTTCTTCTAGTTTCCGGCGTAGGGATTCGTCGAAGCCGGATTCCTCGACGGCTTTTTGGGCGCTTCTTCCGCCTGTTTCGAGGCTTTCTTCGCTCATTTGTGCTAGTCGGCGGGACATTGCTCCGCTTTCCTCCTCTTTCGCCGCGCCATTGTCCACGCTTTGGGCATTTTCGTTGCGGGAGGGTTCGTCTTTCGCGGGTGGCGTTGCGGGATCAACGAAGTAGCGGCGCTGGAGATGGGTTTTTTGGGGGTGGAAAGCTGCTCGCAAGCAGCGAGTGCATGTGTACGATGGCACAGCAGAGTGCTTTGGCATGTAGATTGAGGAGAATTGAGGATGGATGGGAGAACCGGTTGGGACACAGTGGATTTAGGAAAGATAGGTAATCGCTAATCGTCATCCATCGCTGGATACGGGCGGAGCGGACTTAGCGCCAGCTGTGCACGGCCCATTTTGATGTCGTCTAATTCCATTTTACTATGAAATGTGGGGTTTCACGCTTCGTCGAACTCAAGTAGAAGTCCATTCTAACTCTGTCCGAGGTGGCTAGAGAGCTATCAGGCGGACTAAAGCTGTGGTTTCTAACTCTTCGGGATAAATTAGGTGGTTTCAGGTGGTACTAAGTGAAGTATGGATCCAGGTTATTATCTATACCAGCCAGCCTGGTGGAACTCCCCGCTATGATGAGTTGCGATGATTCCCTGGTGTAAGACCAGGAGCCGCCAAATGAGTAGACCATCCCATCGCTCTGCTCCAGAAAAATCAAGCGCGTAAACAGAATTGAGAGTGAAGACCTGAGATGGCCGCCGATAACCGAGCCCCAATCCAAACACCGCCCAATGAGTGATATCCAATGTCGTTATGTCGTCTCGTTACTCTGTGCTCTTCATCTCAGCACTTGCATAGAGTTATTATTCGAAGGGGTGTCGAAAAGCAAGCAAACCGCCGTTTTAGGTTAGACTCGGGATAGAGGATATTCGGTAACCGTGGTCGTATTCGTGAAAGCATGGTACTTCTCTTTTCATCTGGCCGTTCCTCGTTCTGACACTAAGAGGGAGAGCAGATACTTCTTGAGAGAAATCGAGGGCACTTTGTGTGTGTGATATCGGATTGCTCATCATTCGTCAACATGGCTTATTTGAATGGGTTTCGAAGCCTTGCGAATGGACTGACAGCCCTGCCGTTTAACGACGCATGTTACTTGAGGGTTCGTCAGTACCTGTAACTGCCTCCAGGAGGATATCCGCCGTACCCGGGCTGAATCGGCGGCGTGGGAACCATGGGTGGGACTCTTGTTCTTCCTACCACAGTGTATGAATGGTCCTCCTTAGT
Source organism: Lophium mytilinum (assembly GCA_010093605.1). Taxonomy (NCBI): domain Eukaryota; kingdom Fungi; phylum Ascomycota; class Dothideomycetes; order Mytilinidiales; family Mytilinidiaceae; genus Lophium; species Lophium mytilinum. Next base: position 937,046 of record MU004192.1, on the reverse strand, counting down.
AGGCTCTCGTCTCGATCGTCTGTCCCGCTCAGGTGGGGATGAAGCGTCCCGGTCTCTCCTGCTCTTCTTCTTCTCTTTGGTAGTAGTCGACAGCTCATAGCCTTTATCCACGTACCCCGATACTGCAAATGGGGGCTGTGACACGCCCTGGGCCCGATCGCTAGGGAGCCGCACCTCGACAAGGCTGTAGAAGTAGTCTAGGACCTCCGGATACCGCACCACCGAGGCGCGCCAGTCGGCGTCAATCCCCCGCTTCAGCTCAGCGTGCGCCTCAGAGATCTGCGCCTGAAGTTGACCAAGCAGGAACGGGTGGAGCGGCGGGTGGCCCGAATATTGCATGTAGATGGAGTAGTTGGGCAGCGAGGCCAGGTACGCAGCATGCGCCTGCTTTCGGGTCGAGGTGAGGCGCTCGAAGGCGTTCAGAATGTGCTTCCGAGCGTGCGAGATGACCCAGTCCCTGCCACAACATACGTCAGGTTGGTGATACTTTGCGTGCGGTGAGCTGTTACCCACCGAATCTCGGCCAAGCGCGAGTCCATCGCCCGTGCCTCTGCTTGCTTCACGGCGATCTGGAGGCGCTCCGACTCGCACGGGCACTCGGGGTATGCAGGCGCATTGCATATGGCACAGTTTGGGGCCGCATCCATTGCGAGTGGGGTTTACTGGCGCGGCGAGAGCATGCTGGCGAAGACAAGTTTGCGAACAGAGGGGTGGCGATGGGGTGCAGGTGAGGCTCAGACGGCGAAGGTGGTGGAGCAGCCGAGAACACAATCAGACGGCGAATGTATTAGACTAGACAGGCGGTGACGGCGTACATGATACATGACGCGGAACGGCGGTTTGGGTAGAGTGCTGGTTTAGCATCGCGAGCTTATGTACGTGGGATGAGTTGTCGCCGTCGCTAAAGTCATGACCCGCCGGGCTTGTTGACTTTCCCCAGCATTTCCAGCATCGCAGGCATGTCGTCACAGAGCGGTGAGTTCGTGGCGCGGACGGCCATTGCAGCTGCTATTGGTGGCCGCGAGAACCTGGGGCGAATGGGCTGGAAGTCGTCGAGTATCTGGGGTGTTGAGCTGCGGGAATCAATTGCTTTCGACAAATTTGTCCCCCTCGAGTCATGGTATCCCAATGTTCCGATTCGAAGGCCGAGCGTTTCCTATTCTCCGAAGCCTATAGCCAATGAGCGGGTGCTAGAAGTCAGTTGCGTTGTTGTAAGTGCGTACATAGTCTGCTCTTCCTCCCCACATGGTTACTATCTTTGGCACCATGCATACCCATTTTGAGAACTGAGCAATTGAACGCCTGTGCTACCAGTGCCTAGAGCTCGCTGTGTGGTGGGGACTGTGGAGGAGCACCACCAATATTAATATATGCTGCCAGCGAAGTGTTGCACGGCTAACGACGCAGCTTTCTGACTGAGAAGAATAAAAACGACTCAAAGACGACCAATGACGGCTCCAGGGAAGGAGGCCGCTGGCTGCTTAATAGCTGTCAGGCAGCGGAGCATGGCATCGAGTTTCACATTGACTTGGGTGCCTAATACAAGCTCCACATTGCCCCACACCCGGGTCGACTGAATTGTGCACCTTTTATTTGGCTATCTGCCTTGTACGCACCCTAGCTGCTGGCGATCCGTCGTGTAGCCATGGCGTCGTGTCTCCTGTCCCAGACGCCGAGTGGGTATGCTATACTATGCTCTGAAAAGGAGAACTCCAAGTAGATTCATTCGCCATATAGAGAACAAACGCAAAGCCACGCACGGGTATCGAAGACTGTGATGAACCCACCCATCTAAAAGCACCCAGGCACCTCTTCGCCGAGATATTGATCTGTCCGGTACTTGTCCCCAATCTCACGACGCAAACACACGCACATTTAAATCCACGCTCCCGGTCGCAATCACGCACCGGATGTTCAGTTTACCAGTCGGGTCTTCCTTCTTCGCTGATCCATTTACGGCAACGCTCCCATTTGTGTCGCCATTTACAGGCGCGTCTTTGACCACACTCGGTGCCCAGCGGATGCAGCTCACAAAGTGTCCGTGCGCATCCTCAACAGTCTTCACACACCGTCCTTCTTGGGTAAGGTCCCAGCAACGAATGGTCTTGTCGTCACTGGCACTGAGGAGGTACTTCCCGCCGGGGTGAAACACGAGGCCGCGTATCCAATTGTCGTGGCCGATGAGTGTCTTAATCAGCGTACCGCGGCCATCCCATAGCTTGATAGTTTTGTCTCTTGAGCCGGTCGCTACGAATTCGGCGGAGCTTGAGGCTGGAGGAGGCTTCTTGAGACCGGCTAGGGCAGCGAGATGAGGGTACGACCGCGGTGGGGCGAGAGCCACACACTCGACGACATGCTCGTGGCCGATGAAAACGCATTTAGCATCGCCCGAGGCAGCATCCCATAAGCGAGCAGTCTGGTCATTGCCGGCAGAGACGAGCCAGCGGCCGTCGAAGGAAGGAGTCACGTCGCGGACCCAGTCGGCATGGCCACGAATGGTTTTGACGCAGTATCCTGTGGTGACGTCCCATATCCGAAGAGACTTGTCTCGCGAGGCAGAAACAAGGAGGTTACCGGAGGAGGGGGCGCCAGCAGCTCCGCTCGGAATGAATCGAATAGCGGAGACTGAGTGGTCGTGGCCGGGAAGCGTGCGGATGTTTTTATAGTCATCCGAGGGGTCCCATAGCTTGATTGTGAGGTCGCTGGAACACGAGGCGAGGAGAGTACCACCCCGAGGTCCACCAAAATCCACGTCTAACACGCCTTTCGTGTGGCCTTTCACAGTTCGCTCAAGTTCGCCGAGTTCCCAGTCCCAGATCTTTATTGTGGTGTCTTCAGAGCCGGAAGCAAGGGAGGAAAAGATAGGATGAAATGCTACGCAGGTAATGGGCTGGCGATGCGACTGAAGCGTATGGCGAGCGGGAGACCGAGGGAGCCAACTGGCAGGGTCTTGATTCCTTCGAAGGAGCGATGTGGGGGTTGCGGAGTCGAGCTCGGCTTGGAGGCTATTGTTGCGGGATTCGAGCTCCATTATCTAGGGTGGATGAGCATTGAGACAGCTTCATATGTGGAAGAACCGTACCCTTTTCTGCAATCGCACCACGCTGGTCCATTTCTTCTCGAGTATGCCCTCATATTTCTTCCGTGTTGCGTCGTCAAAACTGTCCCCTATGCTGAGCTCTTCGCGGAGGGCTGCTGCTGTGGATGGGAGATTGGCGGAGGAGAGGTATGCTATCAAGGCTTTATGACTGTACCAGTGTCAGCAGTGTCCACTTCAGCAAAGGGGGGAGGCCGCACAGCTCCTCTGCTTGCCGCGGAGTCAGGATCTGGCTCATCGCGGCGGGCGTGTGCTCATCCGGCGAGCTTCCAGACGGTGCGCTTGAAGGGCGAGAGACTTCTTGAAGGCGTTAGAGTCTTCCTGCTCCACTTTCAGCGACGGTGGGCGCCCTGTGTCAGAAAGTCGCCTGGATATCCGCTGGTTTATGTGTCTTGGCGGAGGTTGCAGGGGGCAATTCCTCGTCTCGTCGGCAGCGCAGAGGCGGGGCAATCGGCGGAGACACACGTGATGCCTGTGTGCACTCTGGAAGAAGGTCAGCGGTCAATTCGGGGTGCTGAGACGCGCGAGGCCGGCTGCTGGCGGCGTGTTTTGGCAGTGTGTGGGCGGCCGTGGCTTCGATGATATCGCGGGCAGTTAGGTTGCCCCAGAAAAGACGTTGTTTACTTCGCTGGCGGGACTCTCGCACCGACCCACCTCCTCCACATCCCACCTCACTACCTTTCTACCTACCCATCGCCTTTCACCAGTCTCGCTCTCGTGATACCCATATCCTCTGCGCTTTGTATTGTTGCATCTACTGTCGCATACTTTTCACCATCTCTGCCGCTGCCCGCCAGACGCACTGGCCCCACTGCTTTGCGTCGACATTGCTTTATAGCACCACCACAGTTGTATGTGAATTGCGCCTTCTCTGACTCCCTCCCCAAACACTCTACACCCATATGGCCAACAGGTCTTTTGCATCTTATTACCTCCTATCACCATGCGCAGGCGCTGGCTCCGTCGACTAACTTCACGACTAGGCCTCTCATCGTCTCCAAGAAGCCCTGACTCCAAACACCCTCCACCGAATAGCCCCGAATCGAAGAAGTCTACACCCAGACTCACCATGGCAGACGCCGAGCCTGAGGACTTCAGCGCCCTTCCGCTACCAGACCGCTTCACCCACAAGAACTGGAAGGTTCGGAAAGAAGGATATGAAGCCGCTGCCAAAGAGTTTGATATAGCCCAGAGCGAAGCCGATCCGCTGGTCAAACAGTTTATTCAAGATTCTGGAATATGGAAAGGCGTGGTAGGCGACTCAAACGTGGCCGCACAACAAGAAGGCTTAGGCGCATATTGCTCCTTTCTACAGATCGCTGGAGAAAAAGGCTGCACACGGTAAGCTCGATTGAAAGGGACGGATGTCTAGACGACTGTATTCTTATATTTGTACAGGACGCGAAGCCACACCATAGCTCCTATCGTTGAAAAGGGACTCGCCGCTACCCGCCCGGCAGCGAAACAGAAGGCCCTCGAAGCCCTTATGCTATTAATCGAGCTCGACAAGGCCGAACCAATTATCGAGGAGCTCCTCCCAATGCTCTCTCACAAACAGCCAAAGATCATCGCCGCGACACTGTCCGCACTAACGTCGATGTACCATGCATATGGCGTCAAGACAATCGAGCCGAAGCCAGTGCTGAAGGCCTTGCCCAAGCTCTTCGGCCATGCGGACAAGAATGTGCGCGCCGAGTCGCAGAACCTGTGTGTCGAGTTTTACAGATGGCTCAAGGAAGCTATGAAGCCCCTTTTCTGGAATGACCTGAAACCTATCCAGCAACAAGATCTGGACAAGCTGTTCGAAAAGGTCAAGGACGAACCACCGCCAAAGCAAGAGCGGCTTCTACGTTCCCAGCAGGCTATCAAAGAGTCAGCACCAGTCGCAGCTGCAGAGGAAGAGGAAGAGTATGAAGAAGAGGCGGCTATTGATCTGGAGCCGGAGTTTAATCCCATTGATGTCATGCCAGCAATACCCGCTAACTTCGGAGACCGACTAGCCTCATCCAAATGGAAAGACCGCAAAGAAGCTTTAGAAGAACTCCATAAGGCCATCAACCATCCAGCAATCCAGGACGCAAATTTCAACGAGTACATGAACGGATTTGCGAAGAGCATGAAGGACGCAAATATTGCAGTAGTCACGATTGCTGCAAACTGCGTAGAGGCATTTGCAAAGGGCTTGAAAAAGAACTTTGGTAAATACAGGTCAACTGTTATGGGCCCAATGATGGAGAGATTGAAGGAAAAGAAGCAATCGGTCACGGACGCTATTGCGGCCGCGCTGGATGCTGTTTTCATGGCGACAAAATTATCAGATTGTCTCGAGGAAATTTTGGAGTTTATGAAGCACAAGAATCCACAGGTCAAGCTCCAGTCGACTCTCTTCCTCATCAGATGTCTCAAAACAACACGCGAAGCCCCACAACTGCCAGAAGTAAAGTCGATGGCAGAGGCGTCGACAAAACTTCTTACCGAGTCAGTGGAAACACTGCGATCTGCAGGTGCAGAGGTTCTTGGTACGCTTTGGAAGATCATGGGCGATAGACTCATGCTGGTACATCTAGAAGGTATGGACGAAATCCGGAAAACAAAGATCAAAGAGTACCATGAGACAGCGGAGGTCAAGGCGAAGTACAAGCCAAAGGCCGCTGCTCCACCTCCAAAAGCTGCCGCTGCCGCTCCCGCTCAGAAAAAGATGTTTGGACAAAAGAAGGCGAATGCTGCTGCAGCTGCCGCCAAACGCCCTGCACCGCGCGCCGCAGCACCACCGCCGCCAGTGGAAGAGCCAGCGGCGCCTCTGGCACCACAGCCAACTGCCCGTTCTGGTGTCTCCAAAATGGCACCGAAATCTGGCCTTGCCCCTCCAAAAGGTGGTCTCAGGCAACCGAATAAGGGCTCGGGTATTGGGGCTCCATCTCCAAGACGAGCAGTCGTCTCGCCTCCACCCGAAGAGTCCGCACCACCCCCACAACCCAAACTCGGTCTTGCCGGTCGCGGCCTCGCAGGAAGACCACTAGGCAAGCCCGCACCGCCACCAGCCGAGTACGCAGCGCCTCCTCCACACAATAATGGTCTCGCTGCCGTTGAGCGCGCCGAGCTCGAAGAACTACGCGGTGAGGTTGAGCACCTCCGTCGTCAACACGAAGAGTGGCGGTCCGAACGAACGAGATTAACCTCTCAAGTCCATGAACTCCAAAACCAGAACGCCCAGCTCATCGAAGACCACACGAGGGACGTACTCTCGATCAAGGCGAAAGAAACACAGCTGGTCCGCGCGAGAAGCGATTACGAGTCTGCAGAGCAAACAGTCCAGAATCAGCAGCGCGAGATGGACCGTTTGAAGCGTGAGCTTAGTCGCCAGGTGCGGGTATCGAGCCCCCCGCCACAGGATTTCAGCGACGCGATATATGCCGAGACCGGTGCCAACGGCGGTGCTGGAGGCCGCTTTGGAGACTCAGGCTACGGCGGGGCTGTGTATGGTCGACACCGTGCAGCAGTCAAGTCACGGAGCCCGAGCGATGAAGGCAAGGAGAATGTCGATTCGGATAACTTCACAGCACAGAGAGATGCGAAACAGAGTCCCAGAATCAGTCGGGAGCGAACGGCGCCATCTGCTACTGCGAGAAGCTCGCAATCGAGCAGGTTGGGCAGTGGCACGGCGGGCCGAATGACTCCTACAGATACGATTGGAGGTGCTGCCAACGGAGCGGAGAGCTGGAAGCGTGCAGCGGAGGTTACGCAGAATTTGAAGGCCCGGATAGAGTTGATGAAGGTATGTTGACATTTGCTTGGGACGCGTCTGCTTTAGCAGTCCCGGAATTCTCAACTGTATGCTAACGAATACTTTAGGCCAAACAAGGGCTCGGTAGGACGCCATCGCAGTCGTGAGCGAGTCGTGACGTGTGGATTCCTATGCAACGAATCAATCCGTGGAGTCAGGTGTTAGGTATGCGGCGCGCGCGAGGACTGCGATAGATTAACGGTACAATCGTCGTGTTCCCTTTCAAAACTCTTCTCTGCTTCTTCGGCCAGCGCATTGGGCTTGCTAGAAGCATCAATCATTTCTGGCGTTGGGTGGGGTTTTAGGTCTGAAAGAGGACATCGCTGCCTTTTGTGCTGAACACTCTTCTTTTGGACGACATGGAGAGATGACCGTGGGACTATCAGATATCCTAGTAATGCATGCAGCGAGTTTAATTCTTTTGTTAATCGAGATCTTGGAATGGCAGTGTGAGACGTTCTCCCGCTATCACTTCCGCAACTCCTGGTTGTCTTGGCCGTCAGGTTCTTAGTAACTGTCGTGAGCGGTCCAGATAACATGGACGATTGTGCTTTAGAAGTGTACATTAACATTACCTCATACGCTTTTCTCATCTTTGGCCATCTTCCTACCTGCTTAAAGGGAAAGAGATGTTGCTGGAGAACAACACATCTCCGGATGCTACTAAGACAAACCTGCAACGAGATGGACCACCAGCAAGACCTCACAATCCCAACTCGCGACGACACCACCTCGCCTACCATCCGGTAACACAGTCGACGCAGTCGTATCCCAATGTCGCAACGCAGCAGTGGCCCAGCCGCACGCATGCCCATGCAGTGATCCCGCACCCGCAAACCGTAGAGTCGGCGGTGAAGACGCAGACGCAGACGCAGACGCAGCTGCCGGGCGAGTCTCTGGTTCTGGGACCGACCAGGATCGGAAGCTCGGGTACCCCACCGCCCAGGATTAGCGCTGGTTCGGGAATATTGAAAATCTGGGGTTGAGGTTGCTAGGCAGGCTGGGGGTCAGGATAGAGTTGCGATAGTGCCACGGCTCGGGGCGATCACGACGTTAGTTGCGCCGAGGTGGGCGACTACGCGCTATACGTAGTTGGGAAAGGAGATATGGAGAAGGTTTTGATGAGGTATGGTAGCCAACTCTGTATTAAAATATTCGTCGCCTTCTCTACTTGCAATAGCATTATTATGGATCCTACACTTTGCCACCCATCTTGTCGAAACATATTAGCTTTTCCGTGCTTTTGATCCTCCTCTCGTTCTGCGTCTATTAAGTCATCTAAGGAAATAGGAAACCAGAACTAATACAAGATGCCACCGTGCTTGCGGCAGGCTGTTTTGACTGATGCAGGCGTCGTGGTCGATTTGATGGTGTAGCTGGGAGACTGTTAACTTCCGGATTTGCAGGATCGTGGAGGCTTGACTTACGTGGTAGTGCGAGTGACGGTTGTGTAAGAGTAAGCGATGGTGTAGATAGTCTTGCTCTTTGTGGGCGTTGGGGCGGTTACGGTTACGACAGGGAGCACTAGAGGAGTTAGTTGCGCGAACGCTATAGTGGTTTAGGGTGCATGGACGTACCTGTGACACCGTTTGCCACGGTCACTGGGCTTGGTGTTAGGGTCGATGTTGTGCTAACGCCGGCTGAGAAAAAAAAAGGGTCAGTACACGGTTAGTTCAAAATTGATGGGGTTTACTTACTGGTCAAGGTGATGGTTGTCGCTGGGGCAGTGCTGGGATAGTTAGCTTCTAGAGCGTGATAATGCATTCTATTGCGCTTACCTTGTCGACGTTGCCGTGACCCAGTCAGAGGTGGACGAATCTAGGACTAGTCAGCAACGGGCTCAAGAGAAATTAGAGAGGTTTCAATGAAGCGCACCTGTGACCACGAGTGGCTGTGCATCTGGAGCACGTCCCTCCAAGTTTCTCGCCGCAAGTCTCGCCTTGCGTTCTTCGAGGTACTTAGCCATATCAAACGCGCCTGCGTTATTGTCGATACGGCGGAACAGCTTCTTCGCCGAGGTCGACATCGCGGCGGCTGTAGCCACGGTCGGTGTGATTGTGCACGTCGGATCAGCCGTCGTTGCTCTTGTCGCCGCAAGACAAGAAGCGGTGACCGTTTTAGTTGCTTTGGCGATTGAGAGGCTTCAGAGGGCTTAGCAAATGATGACGAGCAGGAATGGAGCAATCACGTACGTATACTTTGTAAGCTTGAAAGTGTAGAGAGTCTTCGTGGTCGTCGAGGTAACCTTGCTAGGCGTCACCCTTTCAAAAGGTCAGCGTGGTCAGCAGACTACAACCGGGAAAACATACGTAGTTGTCGGCTTTTTGGTTACTGATGCGGTAGTTATAGTCCTGTAAATGTTCAGCATAGCTCACGGGACTGAGGCTTGAAGAGTAGGGCGCTCAGGATGCCATACACAGGGACCAGAGTTGATGTTGAAGTGTCCGTGGTAGTAACGGTACTATTGACGATTGGCGTTGTGGTGATAGTATTGGTCACTTAGTTGAGTTAGCATCCTTCGGCTCTTTTCCTGGGAGGCTTGACAAGATACCTGTGGGCGTGTACTACATTGTTTGTCAGTAAAGGTCTGCAAAGACATAGATCGGGAAACATACGGTGCTTGTGTTTTGTGGCCCGACAGATAGCTCAAAATCACGCTCATACGCGATTGGGTCATCATTGCCGTTGTTGCTGAGGATTAGCACTGACCAAGCACCTGACCATAACTGGTTTTTGTTCAATGGGCTATGACAATTAACACTTTGCATTCGAGCTGGGTTATTTTACGACTTACCAAGTTGAGAGCTCGTCCGTATCATCCGGTTGGAGAGCAGTGTCCGTGCAAAGGTATTGGTCTCCATTCGGATCAACGAAGACATTTGTCGCGGTGTCGTTATCGCAACCTTCACAAGTTGTTAGCGCTTTGTCAAGAGATCTCCCGAAGTCAATCACCTTCAAACTGCGACACAAACGTGAATGGATCACTAGATAGGGAATTCTGGAAGTATGAACCTCCATCTTGGAAATCCATGCCGAAAGACTCGCAATCCGCCATAGCCGAGCGAGCCATCAAGAGCAACAGGCCTACCCGGCAAGCGAGGGTTTTGAGAGAAGACATATTATGCAACAGCTTCAGTTGATGTCTATGGAGATGAAGTGGTAAATAGCAGAGCTATCTGGAGAAAGGAATGTCAAGGTGTTAGGACTAAGTGAAAGCTCGTAAGTGATCGACGCGACATCAAACTTTTAAAGATCGGACTGACATGAAGGTGAGCTAGCTCTATGTAAGTACTTTGCAGGCATGCAGGTTCGACCACTACACTCGCCGAGTCCCGTCCTTGGAGCAAACACTGCCCGGGGGCCACATCGGACAATGCAGTGTCAGCAAGGATAAGCTTTCGTTGGCCGTCCCGCGGCTTAGGCTTCGAGGACTTCGACGACGTAGACGTGTAAACGAACAGCCTTCTGCAGTCCAAGTGAGAGAAGGCTTTGGCTGAAGCTGGGCCGCACTGTCTGACTGTTACACAACAGTCGCCAGGGACGACCCACGAGACCAGCGTGTGGGAAGAGGTCCTTGATCCACGATACGTACGGATTGTGAGAGATAACACGCGGGATGGCGTTGAATCAATAAAAGTTTTGGTGGGGCTCTCTGGAGTCGGATCACCCCCAGTGGAAGGTGGCTTGCGGCTCGGCAGGGGTGAGTTGGTTACAGTATAACCTCCCTATAACGAACCTTACTGTAACGAATTTCGCGGTACAACGAACAAAACCTTAATCCCAGTTTTTTTTGTATGGGAAATAACGAATTTTCAATACTACGTAATTCATTAGAAAGTAGCCGGATTCGTTATATTAAATGTATGGCAACCCCTTTTTTTGACCCTGGAAACCCCGTATTTGGGCGGATTTTGGGTGGGATCTTCGGTATCCACCCCTAATCTACTTACAAATCCCGTATTTAGGGTACCTTGGACCCTCTTCGGACGCCCTTTAGGAACTTAGTTAGATTACCACTTAACGAACTCTCTATGTAACGAATTTTTTCCGAGAATCCCAGATTTGTTATAGCGAGGTTATACTGTATCGTGATGCCGCATTGGGGCTACTGCAGGACACCTCGTACCCTGCGACAGTCGTGGCGATGACGAGAGCGCTGGGTCCAGCATGTTGCGCCATCCAGGCTTCGATGTTGGTGCAGAGCTATGTCTCCAATCGCCCCTTTTCCCCGGACAGGCTCCGTAGTGCGAAAATCTATTTCGGGAGCCGTTTTGAAGCTGTTGAATCTTTCCGAAACGTAGCCCAGGGCCGCATCTGCACAGTGGCGCCTGGCGTATGTTGGCAGAAGCTTATCTTGAGGGAGACACTTTGCTTCATTCTTCCGGAGCCGTGACAGGTGCCAGTGACAAGGTCAGATGTGTAGGCTTCCAAAGCTGGAGATTCTGCCAGCTGTCATTGCTTCCTGCAGGCCGTCTTGCGGACGCAGGAGTCAGACGGGCGCCGCAAAGCTGCATCTGGAGGAGACTCGGGACGGAACGCTCGGCTCAGAGCTAAGAGGCCGACAGTCGAGTAATCGGGCTCGGCTGCGGGAGGCTCTATTCACCGATTGGTAGAGATGTGGATCGGTGTGGATCGGTTGCGAGAGCTCGAGCTGACAAGAGCGTCCTCCAAACAACGATCGGAGGGGAGGTGGGGAGCCATGGCTGGTGGCGCTCTGCTGCATCCCCTGCTCAAGCCACAGGCCGTGCTGGGAAGCGGTACCTAGCGACTCCACATGCCCGGGAGTGCCAGAAGCAAACAAGGGCCGGCTAGCTAGCGGCAGTCGGTGAGAGCATGCCGTGGTGCGGGCAACGTGAGTGGCGAAGGAGAAAGGGTCTTCTTGCGGGCGGGAAGATCGCGGGAGATGGGCACGATTGGCGTAGCGCTTATTTTTACCTCACCCACGTCCTGCAAATGCATAGGAACCCACCCACCACAACAACCCATCACAGCATCGTGATGAACAGAATGCGATGCATGGACCAGATGCCGAGTGCATGGTAAACCTACGCCGGGCAAATCCACGCCGCTCATTCCCGCTCTCTGCAACCCCGCTGCACGTCTCGCATCATGCCATCGACTCCGCGCAACTCCGCCGGTGCCCTCATAAGGCTTTGGCGCCTCGTGTACCACATACCACACCGTTCTGCCGTCGACCCGTCGTCGTCGAGTTAATATGAACCTTCGCTGAACCAAAAGGCGCTGACTTTGAGGTAGAGCGCAGCACGTAAAACGCTGGGCGAGGCAGAGTCAGCTGTCATGTGTGGTGGGTTGCACGAGAGGCCCCTCGGAGCTAAGTCTTGTCAGCGTATGGGCATCGCGGGGCCTATTTTCTGGTGTTGAGGGATGAGTCTCCAACCCGCTGGCCCAGCATGCCAGATGCTCGGGCGCGAAGTGTCCAGGGACCAGGTACCAGCGTGAAGATCCCAGCCCCGTGCACCGCACATGTATGCAGGCACTCGCTTGTGGGTTACAAGTTACTGATCACGTACGCATCCTAGCGCCAGCGGCCCCTTTGGCGCTGTATGCTCGTCTATTCAGCCTCCTTGCAGCCATCAATCATGCAGAACGGAGCTCTCTCTCGGGATTCAATCCACGTCGGAAGCACTTCAGTCCCGAAATGGTGGCGTCAATTCTAGACTCCTCGCTTCGCCTTGTTCACGTTACCGTCGGGAGACAACGTGCCTGTGCTGCTGTGGCGGCACCACTCCTCTCCCGCGGGCGATCCGCCAGCCAGTTTCAAAGGACGCTGCGCCTTCAGGTTGGTAAAGCGGGGGTGATGCCGTGTAACGATTTCGATCGTATCCATCAGCGGACCGAATCGAGACCGAAATAACGAGACAGAGTCTGAGATCTATTTCTTGTACCTTGCTCAATGCATAATGTGCCTGCATGCAACTATGGAGGAGTGGTGACGAATCAGGGAGTAGACGATGGATGCCAGCGGAGAAGTAATCCCTCCGCGGATCAAGTTCTCGTATCAGCCAATACGTAGAAGGATCCGCATCATTGTTACCTGCGGCGGCCTCTTGTGGATCGCTTCCACTAGCTCGGGATCGCGTTTCCTTGGTTGGAGCACCGGCTGGTAGCCCGCCAAAACAGGCAATGCCCTAAGCCTTGCATATTTTTTCCGTTCTGTCAGCCTCAATCAGGGACCTATCTCCTTGTTTTACTAGTCTCCGCTTTATCTTCGCTTTCATGCAATGTTCCATTCCAGCTGTGACAATTTGGCAGGCAGCCGGTCAGCCCAGTCCGCCTTGGAGACCCGGTCACATTGCGAATCCGCGACGAAGTGGCCATTCTCTCATGAAATCTCTTCTCATTCGCTGGTGGCGAATTTTCTCTCTCGGTTGGCCCTCACGTCGTGCAACAAGCTTTGTCAAATTTCCCCTTGATCTATTCCAGTTACTCCCCCCTGACGTTCATGCAGCCAGTCCTTCCGGCCCCAACATTATGGATCGCGTAATTTACTCCGTACCCGATCCATGTCTCCAGGTGAGGTGACAGGGCAGCACCTCGATGGCCAGAAGAGTCTAGCTGGTGGCTCTAAAATCGGTATTGGAAGCAGTGCGCGTCTACTTACGCTGAAAATTTCGGACCCTGCATTCTTATAGCATATATATTAGCTCCCTTCTCTCGGTCAAGTACCTGCATTCCCAATTCAAACGATTTCCATACTTTAGGAGTCTCCTTCGTTTCTAATTCTTCCGTCTTTCTGCCTCTAGATCATTGATTGCGTGTACTTTTCAATCATCCTTCAGGCAATATGCGCGTGACGCAGTTGGCCGCCGCCTGCCTTCTGGCATTAGCTTCCACGACAACAGCTACACAAATCCCCCAAGATCACGTTCTATGGGGACCAGGCGGCTCTGCTGGGGCAACGCTTCACAATGTGCGCCGTGCAACTAGCTCGGTTGCTCCCAGCTCGACTTCCAAGACTAGCTCGGTCGCTCCCAGCTCGACTTCCAAGGTCGCCGATGCGGCGTGTACCAATGGACCAACTTCACGCAATTGCTGGTCAAGTGGCTATTCCGTCTTGACAGATTTTGATAAAAAATGGCCAACCACCGGCAACACGGTTCAATACACTCTGACTGTCACGAACACGACGTGTAATCCGGATGGGAACGGTGATCGGATATGCTTTCTTTATAACGGCCAGTACCCAGGTCCTACGATTGAAGCCAGTGAGTGGACCTCCTACGAGATACGCCCAACGTCATTTACTGATTCAACTAGACTGGGGAGACACTGTGCAGGTCACGGTAGTAAATAAGTTGACCGGGAACGGCACAGTCATCCACTGGCACGGTATCCGACAGCTCAACACTAATGCTATGGATGGTGTCAACGGAATCACCGAGTGTAATACTTTGCCTAGCGATTGTACTGAGTAGTTTTGGCTTACGAGAATTAGGTCCTATCGCACCTGGCGACACCAAAGTATACACGTGGAAAGCTACCCAATTCGGCACGACCTGGTATCACTCCCATTACTCTTCTCAATACGGCGACGGCCTCATTGGCGCGATCAAAATCAACGGTCCTGCATCTGCAAACTATGACGTTGACCTAGGTCCTTATCCAGTCAACGACTGGTATTATAGTACTGCAGATCAGCTTAACGTTATCGCTTCCAAGTAAGAGTTTCTATACGTCCTGGTAGTCTCAAGCCGATACTAATATACATTTCAGCAACCTTCAGCAGGGACAGCCCCCGCCACCTGCGGATACCCTTCTCATCAATGGCAAGAATAAGAGCCCGGGTGGCGCAGGAGCATATGACCAAGTCCAACTCACGAAGGGGAAAAAGTATCGCTTACGTCTGATCAACACGTCTGTTGACAACAACATCCGCGTTTCGCTGGATAACCACCAACTGCAGGTCATTACGGCTGACTTGGTTCCTATCAAACCGTACTACACAAACTGGGTTCTCTTGGCCATCGGTCAACGGTACGACGTGATCATTTACGCCAACCAGACCGTCTCCAACTACTGGTTCCGCGCAGAAGTTGCTACCGACTGCGCCAGCTCCAACAACTTCTACGGCCGCAGTGTTTTCAGCTATGCCGGTGCTGCCTCTGGCGACCCAACGACCTCTGCTTTCACAGCTCCCAGCGGGGGCTGCGTCGAGGATAAGACTCTCGTACCCTGGGTCACAAACACGGTCTCCAGCTCGGACTTCATCAATCAAGTCGGTAATCTCAACGTCGATCTGGCTGTCGAGCAGGTCACGACGAACGGCCAAAACATCGTCGTCTGGGGCGTCAATGTTTCCGCTATCGACGTTGATTGGCGCAATCCGACGCTCGAGTACGTGAAGACTGGAAACACGTCATATCCATCGGTATTAAACCTCATCGAGCTGCCCACAGAGGGGATCTGGACGTACTGGATTATCCAGGAGACACCGGGAACCAAGGTGCCTATTCCGCATCGTAAGCCTCCTCTTTCTGTCTCTCTATCAATCTTCCCTCCTTTTACTATCCTGCCACTTCTTTGAATGCTGCTAACTAAAATCCAGCCATACATCTGCACGGCCACGACTTCTACGTCCTCGGCACGGGCTCCGGTACCTTCGATATCAACTCTTCCCCCTCGACCCTAACCTGGAACAACCCTACCCGCCGCGACGTCGCCCTGCTGCCCGGCGCCGGCTGGCTGGCCATCGCTTTCCAAACGGACAACCCCGGTGCCTGGCTCATGCATTGCCATATCGCGTGGCACATCAGCGAGGGCCTCGGTGTGCAGTTCCTAGAGGCTAAGAGCCAGATCACCCTCCCCGGCTCCGACTGGGATACGCAGTGTACGGACTGGAAGACGTACTATCAGAATCCGGTGTATCAGAAGACTGATTCTGGGTTGTGAGTGTAGGGCAAAAATGTAATAGAGGTTACGTGCGCTGTGTAAATCGAAAAACGGGGATCTGGGCTGGGTTGCTGGTGATGTAGGACTGTTAATGTTGAGGTCTTTAATAATGATTCATCTTTACTTGGACGAAACTCATGTTGTGTGCGATATGCTGCCGTGAATGATTGTTTTGAAGTCTCCAGAGAACCAAAGAGGGGACTTTGGGAATTGAGGAAGTTTTCTGATTCACCAGACTAGCGCGGAAGTCAGGAGATGATATACACTGAGCCATGAGAAGCTTTTGCGGCCGAATGAGCGAGTTTTCTGTCTGAGCGCGTTTCGCACCAATGATGTTGGTGATGTTGCAGCCACGTGCTTGGAAGTGGATTTTAGGGACTAGCTACTATAGATCGAGCAGAAGAGAGGGTCCGCATGCTAACGAAGCAAACCGCCGGGCTGCAGTGACTGGCCCTCCGTAGCTATGCACTAGGAGACCCAAGATCAAGGCTCATAAAGCAAGCGAAGTTTAGGTAGTTAGTTATTTGAATGAGGAGATAGTAAAGCTTAGAATACTCACGGATTAAGATAAATATCTCCTGCTCTGTAACCCGCTCAGCTGGTCGACCGACCTCGACTGGAAAATTGGGGGTGGCAGATAGGCTCGCTTACTCAGTAACGCTAGACCTTTTAATCGACTCGATTAGACCGTGACGGGGACCATCAAGTCTCCGCACTCTCACGTAACACTCAGTACCGTAATCGACTTCGGTCGAGATCGAGTAGACGGTTGGATGAGCTAGTAAAGAACAATAGAAGTAAACGCGAGTGAATAGAACGAAGGAGCTGTCTGATATCTCACCCAATAAAATTAGTAAGAATCCACCTACCACTCGATTGCTAGATGTTTAATGCTTGCTCGTCCAACCTGAGGTAGAGTCTTTTGACATAGTGGTTTGTTTCCTTTCATTTTGACATTGAATTCCGAACCCCCCTTTCCCGATTTATAATGATTTCAGCCCTCACTTTTCAACCCTCATTTCAGCCTACGCTCCCACCTCCGCAGTTTTCGAAACCGCGCCACTCTTAGCACCAAGCCTCACATTCGCGTAGTCCTCCCCCTTACTAGCCGCCACAATCTTCACATCTACATCCTTGCTATCCGGCAGCGCATATCCATAATTTCTCGAAGTGATCTTCCCAATTATTGGACACTATGCGGCATTGGAATACGTATTGCCGTGGATCACGGTCTCCACCGCAGAACCCAGACAGGTCGGGAACGCACTCCCTTCGACGCTACGGTCTTGTTGGATCTAGAAGCAGCCAATCGCTATGGTCTTCCCGTTGGACTTCCTAAAGCCGTGATAGAACCAAGTCTTCATCCTAAGCAGAGAGAGGAAACATCTTCTTGATCGGACGGAGGTTTACCGGCGGATTTGGGACTCGCTCGTTGTGAGTGGTTGTAGCATTTCCACTAACGACCCATGTAGCTACAGACTTGCTTCCCGTACCCCTCGAAGACAGGAAATGGGGAAGATGGTCTTGTAAGTTAGACACCTATGAGCGACGACAGCGTCCAGCTTTCTCATATTTATCCTCCCAGCTTGCTGTTATGTACACTTTTGAACACTTTGTAGACGCACTTTTTTGGGTAGCAGAGTCTGCTAGTGTCACCTCCTGGACTGTGGCTTCCACAGGAGTGAAGAATGGACTAGTAAGTATCTCTAATTTCCATACCAGCTTCGCGAAACTGACCGTGGATATTAGTCTTAGTGGGAAGCGTGGCTCTGCGTTATCCTCGGTCACTGGATTGTGGTAGTTCCGCTTCTCATGACGGGTCGACCTGGAGCAAAGTACCACGTCCCTTTCCCGGTCATTGTCCGAGCTAGCTTTGGTGTTTGGGGCAGTTACTGGCCGCTGTTCAACAGGAACGCTATGACTATCATCTGGTCAGGAGTACAAATGGTTACAACGTGAGTCTTGGAAGCGCATGCTATGCCGATGACTCGAAATGCTAAAACGGGCGATTATAGGGGTAATTGCATCTATGTAATGCTGCATGCCATATTTCCTTCCATTGCTCACGTCCACAACGTCTTCCCTGCGGATGTTGCAATGACATCTGGGATGTTGATCGCTTTTGGCGTTGCGTGGATCATTGTCACAGCCTACGCATTTATTCGGCCACGGAATCTTGGCCGCCTTATCATTTTCAAAGCGGGCATCATGTTTGTGTGCTTGATAACCTTCTTCGGGTGGTGCGTTCGCGAATTTCTTAGAAAGGCCCTCCTTCTCAGTATCTGATTCATTACAGGTCTCTCTCAAAAGCAGATGGCATCGGCCCGATCATTCATGAAAGCTCTGCAATTCCAAAGGGCTCATCTCATGCTTGGGTACACGCCCAACTTTCCTTCGCATAGCGATATTAGACCAGATACTAAACATATCAACAGGTGTTTCTTACCAACTTCTTCATCCAGGCGGCGAACATGGCAACTTTCGCAACGAACAACGCCGATATAAGTCGCTATGCGCGTCATCCGAATGATGCACTTTGGACTCAATTCTTCGGCCTGCCTCTGGGCTATGGTCTTATCTCATTCTTTGGTGTGTTTGTGACATCTTCGAGCAAGGTCATTTTTGGAAAGGTATGGCCTCCTACGTCTATCTTTAAGAAGCAATCCCCTCATGCGCGCCTAGATCCTCTGGGACCCTAATGCCATCCTCGACGGCTTCCTCACAATGGAGTACGACTCCAAGACCCGCACTGGTGTATTCTTCATTGCTCTCGGATTCACGTTCGCCCAAGTCACGACCATGATATTTGCCAATCTCATAGCAGCCGGGAATGACACCGCAGCGATGTGGCCGCGGTAAGCCTTCTTCCATTCTCTCAAGCAGTACCGTCTCGCCCCACCATTCTGACACATGTATAACCAGATTCATCAAATACCGCCGCAGCGCCGTAATCTGCATGATTATCGCTTTCGCCATCAACCCCTGGGAATTGACCAAGACCTCCTTCACCTTCACTAGTTACCTTGGCAGCTACCAGATCTTCCTCTCGGGCGTTATCGGCGTTATAATCTCCGACTACTTCCTCGTCCGGAAAGGGAACTACGATGTCAACGCGCTCTTCTCTACTTCGCGACAGGGACCGTACTGGTACTGGCACGGCATGAATTTCCGCGCGTACACTGCGTACTTCACGGGTATTGTCCCGGTCTTTCCAGGCTTCTTACATTCGGTCGGGGTTAGCGGCATTCCACTCGGAGCCCAACGGCTGTACGTCTTCGCGCTACCGGTCGGGATTATCGTGAGCGCGATCGCGTACTGGGGTGTATGTAGCATCTGGCCGGTTGAGGGACAGGCGAGTAAAGAAACGAAGTTTGAGAGCGCGGAGGCTGAGTTGGATGTCTATGTTCATGGTGCGGCGGAGCCGGTAAATAAGAAACGGGACTTTGAGGTTTGAGCGGCCTTGCTTGTGGTCGGGGTTAGGTTCTCAGAGTTGACGAATCTCAATCTTATATGAGAATACAGTCATCAGGAAGATATATTGACGCTGCGTACACCTCGGGAAATCTGGTGGAACAATGATTTAATACACTTTCTATCCATCTACACGTTTTATAGTCCTCCAAAACGTTGAAGTCAGTAGATTATGCCTCCTATTTGATAGATGGTACACCTAAGAAGTATTCCCAGCGGCCTCTACAGTGGAATAGACTTAATACGAGCCACGTGAGTATACTTACTTCTAGGTGTTCACTCTTCCGAGCAAAAGATACTTGTGAAGTGGGAGGTGACTTTGAAAGCACTCACTTGGGGTTTAGAGGCATTCATTAGTCGCGGTGATTGGGACTACCTCTATCCCAAGAAGCTAACCAACCACACACTTGAAATACTGCATGCAGATCAGCGCTTCGCGGAATTGATGAAGAGCGGAAAGAGCGAAGGATGATGCATATCGTCTTCATTCAAATATTCGTATCGACCCAGCCCATTGGATGTCTAGACATCAGCGATTTTGCAACCTCTGCCAGTCTCCCGTCCCTCCACGAGGTAGATTATCTCGGAATTTGATCAGTCGACGACACATGGGAAGTTGCGTCTGTCATTTTGACTCCACTACCAGACCTCCAGCAGCACCATGGGGACATCCTGGATCTATTTGACAGCAACCCACGCTCGTCGAATTGTTCATACTCTCGAGGTACTACCCCCCATAAAACCACTGCCGCCTCCATGAAGAAAATATCCAGGCCCTGTGGTTGACGTTCCTTTATACCGAGAGATATTTACATGACATGTGAGATGCACGTGACTTGTGGTGATGACATCCTCTTGAGTAGACACGATGTGTGGTGGACAAGACCTCAATGCCTAGACTTTTGGTACTTTTGGGAGAAAAGTTCTCGGATCTAACCGCGGCGGTTACTTCTGGGACTTTTTGAAGCGGATGTGGCGGAGGCGGAGGGTCCACCGGGTGCGCCGCGGAGGACCCTTTACGTGCACGCAAAGGGGGTCGTTTTGAGTCTCATTCGTGAGAAGAAGAAGCGGATCTAACAGTTACAGGTTTTTTATTGGAGAGAGAACTTGTTGGACCCATACGGCCTTGGATATGGGGCGCAGAGGACTTAAAACGTAGGATGCGGAGGGTCTTCAGCGTGAATGTGAATGCAATGAAGTGACTCGATTCAATTTTCTCCCCACACTACTAAGTGAAAGGCCCATAAGACGCCCATGCTATGAAATTACCAGTATCAGAACACCAGAAACACTCAATCATCCGTAGACGAAGTGGCAAAAGAAAGTAGACAACTTGACCAAACGAAAACAATTTGAAACCAATTACCGTTACACAGTTTCCACCTCTCGCCTAGACCCTCATCGTCGTAAACCTCCTCGCCAAACTCCCTACTCCACTTCCAAACGGACTATGGCTGGTCGGGCTTTTGATGCCCGCACTCTTGATCCCCATGCTCTCCCTTCGCTCAAGCACCAGCTTCTGCTCATTTGCCGAGAACAGCATTGCCTGCGCCGCAGCACCGCCAGGCGAGAATGTCTCGTCGTCGATGAGTGCCTTCCTGCGTTCTGCAGACAGAGAGAAGTTGGTTGCCAGACGTAACGAAGGGATAATGCGCGAGTTGACCTTCTGTGCGAGACTGATCTTGCGGGCCTTGGGCGTGGTAGATGTCAGGAGGAAGTACCCGCCCTCACCGGTAGTTAGGTTGGACTCGACCCAGGCGGAGGTGTATTTGCCCTCGCCAATGGCTTCATGCACAAGGCAGGCTTTGATAAGGAGGAAGCCATCTTGGGGCGCCATCTTGACCATCGTGTTGTGCCAGGGGGTGGGCACATGCAGGAGGTCGTCTGTTTTCTCAGGGGAGTAGTCAAGCAGGGAGGCGGTGGTGCGGCAGTTAAAACGTGAAAGAAGGTTACAGCCAAACTTGGGACCGGAATTGACGTGGGCGTGGATGGAGAGGCGGACGGAGGCGGGGAAGAGGAGCTCGCAAAGATTGGAGTAAGCTTGGTTGCGCTTGAGCATCTCAAAAGCAATTTTGGCAGCGAGTTTCTTCTGCTGGGACTTGGATTTCGACATCATGAAGCCGTTGTGGGAGAGGTCCTCAAGCATGAAGCGTGTGAACCCGCGGTAGAGGGCTAGTGCTGCCTTATCGCCGCTTTCAATTTTGTTGCGGAGCGCTGAGCCGTCGATGCCGAAAGCATGTACCATGAGCTTACGGCACAGGTTGGCGTCCTCGGTGTGTTTGGTATTGACATAATTGGGGAGGTCGAGTTTAGCAACCGCAGATGTAGGAGCGTTGAGTTCGCCGAGAGCGAAGAGGGCGGGTAGGCCGAAGAAGCCAATGCGGTTCGATTCGGGGCCTAACATGGCGTCCTTCATTTCGATGAGCTGGGAGCTGTAGGTGTCTACTACTTCGTCATCGACACCGACTGGTGAGGTTAGCATCTTGCTACCGGAAACGTTTGAATGTGCTTACTGTTGTCACTGAAGACGTGACCATCAGATGCGATAAAGCAGCATGCGCCCGGAGGGTAAATCTTCTCGATATCCTTCACGAAAAGATACAGGCCTCTTAGGCCCAGCTCCTCGCCTTTATCCGGGCGAGTTCCTGCCACCTTGTTCAGAGAAGAAGACTTGCACGGGAACGCAGGAAGAATCATATCGATCCTCTGCTTTCGAGATGTGAAGAGAAGTATCCTGTCCCTGAAGTAATCGCGGCCTCCGAAGTCCCACTGATCCCCATCGGCAATGTTTCGTAGTGTGTCTGAGAAGATATCGGTGATGGTGTTGGCTAGGTTCATCGCTTTCTCATCTTCTTCCGGTAGAGGTTGGCAATGTGCAAGTCTCGCCGTCTTCAAGACCAGCGAAACAGCCCACTCAGCAACAGCGTCGGTGACTGGCTTCTTGAAGTATGAGTTGGGGAGCTTCAGGAGGCCACGAATCTGTGTCTCGTCCTCGAGCTGGGTTTCCCATATTTCAATTGTTTGTGACGGTGTGACAGAACTGGAGTCTAGGGGTTCGGCGATGACGCCTGTAGGATTGTCGACCTCGAAGGCTGTGAGAGAGGAGCTGATTGTAGTGATGGCTCGTTTGCTGGCAGTGGCATTGGGCTGGACAAATCTCCCCCAGTACGTTTCCCAGTCCTTTTCGACTAAAAGAGCTTCTGGGCCAAAGACGGCGAGCAATTTGCCTTCAGCGTCGCGAGTGTATTGGGCACGGATCTGATGATAAGGGGAATCACCACGCTTGACTTCGACCATTATTGCGGTAGTATAGGAGGAATTGAACAGAAATCAAGCGATTGATGAGTAGTAAAAGCGAAGAGAAGATGATAGATGGTGAGTTTGATAAAGGATAGTCTTGGTCTGCTTCAGGAAACTATATACCTATGCCCGAAGGTGCATTCTAGCACCCCATGGCTTCAGCCTCACCCCCAGGTCGGATTTAGAGCAGTGACAAGCATTCGCAGCATCCTGGACCGCCCGCCGGCACAGCGGTCTATCAGGGCCTGCCAGCTGTTCCAGTCGCACACCTTGCTGCAGCCGTAATGCCAAGTGCCCAGCTCGCCGTTTGTTCAGCAGGCCGAGCCTGTCATCGGCGACATGTCGGCGGTACGTGTTGGTCCCCGCAAGCCCATGTTTACTATGGTAGTGCCCGTAGCGTGCACCGCCGCGGGTGTTCTTTGATGCATTGGGACGCGAGGTGGGTTGGGTTGCGGTGTGGAGTCTCAGCCCTACAACGGGTGGAGTTGCGTTTTAGGGCGGCTACGCCAATTGCATGATCCGTAGCCGATGCTCGTCTTAGCAAATCGTAGGATTACAGCCCTACTTGGCAGCTAGCCCACACAGGTCCCTAGTGACTGGCGAGGGTTGCATGCGCTCAGACCAGTGGCTGGCGCAATGTATCCAACGGCACCGTGCGATTGGTGCTAGAATGGAGCTAAGCTCAAGGTGGCTGGGGCTGCCAAGCAGTGAATAGCTGGGCAACTTCAGCTCATGCCGCCCGCTCCCTCTCGCGTCTCCCCGACACAACTATGCCACCAACAACATTCGGCGTTTGCTCAGACAGCAGGCAGGCTTGAAGCTTGGTATCGGGGCTGAGATCTGCTCCTTTTTAGCTTCGCTATGCAACCCACGCTCCGAGTTCTCCTGAGCCATGCATGCATACTCTAATGTTAGTTTCCAGACCGACATGCATTCCACGGCCCTTGATACGGCTGTGCTTGCCCTTTCCTCGCCGTCTGCTAGCTAGCCGCCGTCTCACCATGCTCACCGCAAAAGTCGAGTCCCAAGCCCGCCTGAGATGAGTCCAAGACGCCCAGTCGATGTTACCGTGCGCTGTAGGACCTACCCCCCCGCACAGGGCTGAGGGCTGAGCGATGCTGCGGGTCGAGGCAATGATGCCGCTATAGGGCAGTCTGACTTCCGCGTGAAAGCTATACGCTGTCTATTCGCCTTATCGCCCTTCCCCTCTTCCGTCTCTCTTCTCTCTACTCCGAATTTTGTCACTCCACCATGGCAGCTCCCTCCTCGGTTCCGCTGCAGCCAATCTATCCTCTGCAGAAAGTTCCGACCATCACTATTGGTCATGAAACTCCTTCCTTGGGCTATCGTGGCAATTCCTCCAGCTACTCTTCCGTCCCTGCAGCTGAGCCTGAACATGCTATTGGACATCGCCGCAACTCTTCTTCCGTCTCTCTACTTTCGCAGACTGAAACCAACGATCCCGCGCCAGCTCGCGACTTCTCAGACACCTCTCTCCTGCTCCCTCGAAGCGAGACTGAAGCTCCGTTGTCGAAGCCCCAGAAGCCACCATATACAGCATTCTCCGATGGCCGCCGCAAATTTCTCCTTGCGATTGTCACAGCCGCTGCTTTTCTAGCTCCTGTCGCCGGGAACATCTACCTCCCAGCTCTGCCTCAGCTCTCCATAGATTTCCACGTCAGTCGAGTAGCCATCAACGCCACAGTGTCCATTTTCATGCTAGTCTTTGCTATCGCAGTATGGAATAGCCTATTTTGGTCTTTATCCCTATTACTCAGACAGCTGATTTCTCTTAGCCTCTTTTTTGGGGAGCCTGTGCAGACTTCATGGGCCGGAAGCCGCTATACACCATATCGTTTCTAATATTCGTACTCGCTAATGCCATACTTATCTTTATTCCTGCCAACTATGGCGCCCTCTTCTTCTTGCGTATCTTGCAAGCTACTGGCGCATCAAGCGTCGCCAGTCTAGGGGCAGGCACCATCGCGGACATGTATGAGCCGAAGATCCGAGCAGGAGCTATCTCAATGTTAGTACCATTCACCGCGACAGGGCCACGTGTGCATATGACTAATTTACTTAGCTTCATGCTTGGTCCCCAGCTCGGACCTGTGCTCGGACCAGTCATTGGGGGCGCTATCATAGGTAGTACCTCTTGGAGATGGATATTTGGCTTTCTCGCCATCCTAGGTGCCGCAATCTGGGTTTGGATGCTTTTCTGCCTCCCCGAAACACTCCGTGCAAAAGTAGGGAACTCAGCCCTCCACGCCGACGGACCCTGGATCGCATTTCCCAACTTCCATGCTCGCGCTCCTATCGCACCAGGAACCATAATTATGAAGCGTCCAAGCGCGATGAATGTTTTCAAGCTGCTCAAATACCCACCAATCGTACTCGTCTCCATCAACGTAGCAATCCTCTTCGGCTCTTATTACTGCGTCGCTGTCACTCTCCCCACCCGTTTAAAGTACGAATATCACTTCTCGGAAACCGCGATTGGCGTCGCATACATCCCTATTGGCGTCTCGATGATTGCTGGGTCACTTCTCAGCGGCCGCTATTCAGACTGGGACCACACCCGCGCCCAACGCGCGAGCCCCGATGGTAAAGTTGCTCCAGAGCACCGCATCAAATCACAACTCTTTGGCGTGGTGCTCTTCCCGATCGGCATCGAGCTCTACGGATGGTCCTGCTACTTTGCGTTCCACCCTGCCGTTGTGCTCACGGCGACAGCCGTGGTCGGCTTTAGCATGAGCTGGGTCTTTGCGACAAACACAACGTACATGACATTAGCTAAGCCAGGGCAAGCCGCCACTCTTGTGGCCATTGCTAGTCTCTTCCGCAATCCAGCCGCGTCGTTGGCTTCGCTGGTAATCGACCCTATAGTGACAAAGATCGGGATTGGATGGACCTTTCGCGGCCTGGCAGCTCTAGATATGAGCTGTATTCTGATGGTGATCGTCCTCATTTGGTACGGGCCAGGCTGGAGGAAGAGGATAGACGACGAGATAGCCGCAGAAAAAGCAAAAGCGGCGCCGAGTGTAGGTCAGGGAGCTGCTGGAGTGTCAGCGGTCAGTCTGGCGCCGTCGACGATTCAGAGATGAGGGCAAGCAGTGGCGTCTATATAAGAGCTTTGAACTTAGCGATCTGCATAGTCGGCGTTCTGGGATTCGTTGTAGACATCATTTATATGTATACTCTCATAATACCGCGATTACCAACAAAGCACAGTAATGTATCATCATTCACTCAATTTCAATCTCACTTATTCAGAAATTATGTAAGACATCTAGAAGAGTGTTCACAAAGCCTGCCAAGCACTTCGCCTCTTGCCTCGATAATGTCCACGGCGAGACCGCTCTCAATGCAAAAAGCATCGCAGACTAGCATCAGAGGTAGCTTTTCAGCCCCAGCTTATCTTCGAAACGTCGAGGCCGCGGACGCTCTTGGCATGCAGGCACCGCCCTACTCAGCTGGGCGTCTAAGCGCAAACGCCCGAGCTCACCGCTTACTACTTGGCGACGTGGGAGCTGGACGCTCCGATTTACCATGGCTAGCTGGGGATGCAAAACCCTGGGGGCTGAAGGAAGTCGTGCTGTGCATGACTGACACCGTAATCATGTTTCTTGCAGGGGATATGCTGCATGGGGCTGGTGGGGTCTCCGATGATGCTTCCCGCGCGTAAGTCCTTGTTAATATATCAAAGCGTCCCTATCATTTTTTCATAGTGTCTAGTCCCATATGCTCGCTCTTCGGCCCTTGATATTTGTTCCCTTCTGTTCTCGTCGATTCTTTCATAATCAGATTTTGTCATCCTCTTCACTAGAACATGGCTCTCCTAGTCATAGCCGGCGTCCTCGTCACTCTGGCTCTCCTGCTCCACCGTGCCCTCTCTCCCCCCTCAAACTTCCCTCGCAACATCCCCACCATTCCCATCTGGGTGTCCCTCCTCGGCTTTCTTACCAACCTTGACCAACTTGAAATATACGCCCAGTATATCAAGCCCTCCATCACTGCCCACGGCGCTGTCAACTACTTCTTCGGCGGCCGCTGGAACATCCTCGTTCAACGCCCTGAGCTTCTCTTTGAAGTACTGAAGCATGAGGACGTCTATGCGAAGAGTGGGAACCAGAAGAAGATACCATATAGCGTACTTGCGGCGTTCACAGGGGATAACGTTATCTCAGCACATGGGGAGACGTGGAAGAGCTATCGTACGGTCATGCAGCCGGGGTTGCAACGGCAAGATTTCGACTTTCAGGGGATCCAGAAAAATGCAGGGAAGTTCGTGGGGTTGATGTTGGAGGCGCAGAGAAAGCTGCCACAGGGAAAGGGTGTGATGGTGAACCCATTTATTCAGAGGTTTGCGATGCAGACTCTTGGAGAGACAGTGCTGGGAACGGATTTCAAAGTGGGTATATACCTAACCACATCAATGATGGCAATTGCGTTCAATGTAGGGCCCAACCGTGGTGCTAATTCACCACCAGACACTCGACTCAGACACCCCCCGCATCCACGCCATCCACTCCCAGCTCAAAGTCCAGATCTTCAAGCCTCTCTTCCTCGTCGCGCCCTTCCTCGACAAATTCCCCATCGAATCCCGAACAAAAGCCAGAGCCCTCGTGCACGAATTCGAAAACGAGCTCGTCACCACCGTCCTCGAGCAAACCAAAGACTTCCCAGAAGACGACGACCGACTCATCTCCCTCATGAAGCGAGCTAAAGCAGACGGAACATGGACAGAGCAGCAATTCCGTGCGCCCCTTTCCCACCTCCCTTCCCCTTCACACCGATCTAACACGCAACACAGGCGACAATCTGAAGATCACTTTCATAGCGGGCCACGAAAACGTCCAACAAGGCCTCAACACCTGCCTCTACCTCCTCGCCGCCCACCCCCACCTCCAATCCGCCCTCCGCGCCGAATTCTCTTCTCCATCGCCCGACGCTACCACGGATATCGCGAACATGAAAGCGAGCCCACTACTCACCTCCTTCCTCCTCGAAACACTCCGTCTCTACCCACCCATCCCGCAGCTGCTAAACCGGTGTACCACCGCCGCAGCCACTCTCGGCCCGTCCAATATCCAGATCCCGAAAGACGCGTACGTAGGCTGGACGGCTACAGGCGCGCACAGGGACACGGCGGCGTGGGGCGCGGATGCGGAGGAGTTCAAGCCGGAGCGATGGGGAGGAAGCACTGAGGAGATGCACGCGAACATGCGGAAATGGACGGCGAGAGGGAAGTATGTGCCGTTCCATGGGGGACGGCGGGCGTGCTTGGGACAGGGGGTTGCGATGGTGGAGCTTAGAGTTGCGGTGGTGGAGTGCGTAAGAAGGAGTAGGTTGAGTTTGGAAGATGGGGTGACGGTGAAGTTTACCCCTGGTGGCCTGTTGGCGCCGATGGGGTTGAGGGTAAGGTTTGAGGAGTTGGAGAAGGCGTGAGGTGGAGAGCGCGGGAGGGGAGAGGTTGGGGGGTTTGATACCATTGGTTACGCTTTGTAACAGCAAGCTCTCTGATAAGAATGTATTCGAATTCTTAAGAATAGTTCGAATCACCGCAGGCAGTAAAAAAAAGGTGCACACACGTCTATTCTGAGAGACGTGTCAAGGAAAGAACGCGAGAATTAATTATCTTATCCCCGGAGAAACTCTATTGAGCTAATTGGGAGGCGTTTCGAGTTCGAGATGACATTTTGAGGGTTGAATGAGAGTTTGGGATCCATGACGAAATCCAGAAGGCTCGCAAAAGAGAGAGAAGGGACATTGGTTGACCCAATTTGCATTGGAAGTGAAAAGATAAGTCCGCAAGAGGATGTTTTCGCGGAAATTTAACATCTTATAAGAAGCATGCAGCTGGACGAGCTGACTGCACGAGATGGTATGGTCTGTTGCCCCATCTGCAAGGCTGAATCATAGCCCTATACATGTAACAGAAGGCACTTGCAGAGAGGGTTGCGCCCAGATTGTAGCTATTTTAAAGGGGGGGGATTTTAGGTTCCGGTTAAACTGGCTACAATTTGGGCGCAACCTTCTCGGCCTGCCATACTTTCTGCGCACTGCCAAGACCTGCCCAAACAGGTATCTTGTCACGTGCTAGCCCCTCGAGCGCAGCCCTTAGGGTTGTCAATAAGGGTCTGGGTAGCTAGAGATTAAGACTGAAGGAAGAGCAAACGCCATATCATGGACTGCGGATAAAAAGAAGGCGGGGTAGTAGCAGAACAGAGTCCTGAAGCTCTATCCATAGCCTAGGCGATGGTAAAAGAATAATGTTACGGCTCGGATGTAGCGCCATATTGAATTTACTGCTCTCTTTCTTAATATGGAGTATGCTAGAGTAGCTGCTATATCCCATGGCGCTAGCTCTTGCAGAGAAATCACGATGCGTAGTTCAGTTCGACACTGATTGCGGCGTGTCGTTTACGTCTTCCAACCGGAAAAAACGTAAACTTCAGATGCTGGGCTAGCCACAAGACACAAGGAGTCTCACATACAGGAGTCGAGTCAACAAATTAAACATCAAGAGCCTGCTTCGTCTTCTCCCTTCTATCTCGGAAGTCCAGACTAGATACAAAAAAGCCCGTATGCGCAACACCGCCAACTCCCGCGTTGTCGCCTGCGCGTGCAATTCGCTCGACCCCTGTAACCATATTCAACACCCCACAAACGAGATATATAAAGCCCCACAAAATTTCAGACCAGACCCAGAAGCGCATGCAAGCCCGAGGTATCCGGTCTGAAGAAGCCTCCCGCAACCCCCTGCTTCACGTGGGCCCGGAGCGCGCGCATTAGTGTATGGGAAAAAGTGGAAATGGAGAGATGTTAGAGAATCAAAGTATGCCAGGTTTCCAGATTTTCCTTCTTGATTTTCGACACGGAACAGATGCGAGGTAGTCAACGAGGATAGGGCAGCGGAACGAAAGAGAAAGTAAGGGTGATGAGAAACGCCGGGACGCCAAGCGCTGGGATGGAGTTGAACTGGATGCTGGGAATAATGCTGAAAGGATAGGATGTATGAGAAGGTATATGATAAAGGACATTGGTAACAGTGCAACGAGAATCGGAATTAAGGTGGATGTGATGACGAGGTAGTGTGGTTCTATGCGTCCGGCGAGAGGAGGAAGCGGCACGGTCGACAAAGAAGTGGTTATTAGAATACGGCAGCAAGCCCGTTCTTCGAGTGTCGTCTGCTAAAGCGCTTACGGCCTTTCATGGAGTCGTTATCGCCGTGCTCTTTCCTTAAGTGCCTTGCCGTAGGGATGTTGGGTCCATCGAATGCGGCATCCCCGCCTAATGTACTCGCAGGACTCGAAATTGTTGATGCTAGATCGTTGAATGCAGAATCGCTGGAGTATGAGTTCGTCATACTCTGGGATATGGCTAGTTCCCTGGCACGCTCAATGTTGTCGATCCATTCTTGCGCTGAGTATTTGCTTCCGTCGGGGTCGCTTGTGGTGGCCTTTGGATCCTCGAAAACAAGATGCTTATCTTTCTGTATGTTGTTAGAAAAAGCCGGAAAAGGGGGGAAAGCGAACGTACTGTATCTACACACCAACAAGTGAGACCCTTCGAGTCCTTGTAGCTTTTCCAGGCACAGCCCGCGCCTAGTAGCGATACTTCCATCTTAGTTTTCTTCTCTTCGCCGCCAGCAGCAGCTAGAATAATGCGCGCCCCAGAGGTTATCATTACTAGTCGCTGCCTTTTCTTCGTTGTGTTGCCACCAAAGAAACGCGAGAACTTCTTAGGGGTATCTGATGAAGCCTCCCCACTCTTTGAAGTGGGGCTGTGCGGTGCAGGGTTTGTAGTGACTACAAGATTCCCAAGCTTTAAGATTCGTTCGTTGTTTCGAGTCAAAACGGGGGACCACTCAATGTCAAGCTGACTTGGAGGCGGAAGCTCGGTAATGAGCCTTGGTTGGGGGCGCAACTGGTTGCCGCTTGAAGCAGTACCTAACGGTGGGCCCGACGACTTTGGTGGTGGATAAGAACCTCCGTTGCCATTGAGTCTGATCGGCTCCTGGGCTGGCGGTACATAGCTCTTTAATCGCGGAGCCTTTTGTTTCCATAGGCCTTTGCCCCAGGTGATTCCGTCGAAAAATTGGTGGTTTTTGATGTGTTCCATTGGTAAGCGTGCAGCCGGATCTAGTACGAGAAGCCTCTCAACCAAGTCCCGTGCAATGTCTGGAAACCCGTCCGGAAATGTGTATTCAAGGCCGACGATCTTCTGGAACGTCTGATACTCATTGCCAGCTTTGAAAGGTGGCCTTCCTGCCAGAAGCTGGTAAATGATACAACCAAATGCCCATAAGTCGCTAGCTTTGCAGGCGTTTTTGTCTGTTAGTAACTCCGGGCTGACGTATTCTGCCGTCCCTACAAACGAGACCGCCCTGTCTGACTGCATACCGCTCAGCGGATCTCCTAACACTGATCCGATCCCGTTTAAATTTGAAGTATCAAGAATCTTTGCGGTTCCGAAGTCGGTTATTTTCACGTGCATTTGGTCGTCCAGCAGCACGTTCTCGGGTTTGAGATCTCGGTGTATCACTCCTCGGGAGTGCATGTAGTCGATAGCATCAAGGATTTGAGCACCGTAAAACCTCGTGCATTCCACATCGAATGTGGTCATCTTCTTGAGAAACCCCAAGAGCTCCCCTCCGCTAGCCAAATCCAGCACGAAATATAACGAACGCTCGTCTTGAAATGTGTAGTAGAGCCGGACGATGCCCGGATGCTCTGTGAGTCGATTGAGTGTGTCCTTTTCGATGTTGACGTATTTGACCTTCTTTTCCTTGATGATGTGCCGTTTGTCCAAGACTTTGATAGCGTACTCTCGTAACGTTTGCCTGTCGGTTGCAGCCAACACTGTGCTGTATGAACCCTCTCCTAGTGTCCGCCCAAAATTGAAATCTTTCACGCCCTTCTTCACAACTCTTACAACTGGCTTCCCATTCGAATCAACTTCCTGTCGCATGCTGACTGAAGCGCCTTTTTCTTTCCACTCTTCGCTACTAGGTAATGGACCCCCGTCCACATTGTATGGAGAATTGATTCCCTGGCCTATCACTGGTGGACTGACACCGTAATGATCGTGCATCGGTTCCCGACGCGAACTCCTGCGTGGTGGAGCGGGTCCATTTCCACCTGGCAGCGGCCCGGGGCCAGGCTGTCGGTATCCTCTATTGCTTTTGCTCATCTCTCTCGAGGGTATGCTGCCGTGCATGACAGGCGGTGCCACCCTCGAGCTGCTTGTCCTCCTGATGTCTGCACTCGGCCCCATCATTGCATCATCGTTGTATCGGTATGTGCCGTTGTTGACTATGCCGGAGCCGGAAAGGTTGCCGTGGCTGTAGAAGCTGGACTGAGGTCGGCCCTGCGGTATCGCAGCTGCAGGGTAATTCCGCGGTTGGCTCGTAGTGGCAGCCGCATACTGAGGCAGCTGGGCCTGCTGCTGAGCTTGGTGGGCCAGCGGCATGGATTGTCGATGGCTAAGGCGCGTAGCATAGGCTTGCTCCACAGCAGGCTGCATCGGAGGGGTGCTCGAGGGCACCGAGTGGGCGCTGTGGGAGTAGGTATTCGGGTCGAAGCCGAGGGAAGAGGAGGGCGGGGGCTCTGACAGCAGCTGCGGCGGAACAGCACCTCTCTGCTGCTCCGTCACGGTGCTGGAGGATGATTGCGATGGTGGGCGTAGCTGGGCGTCTTGGTCCTGGGGGCGCGACAGCGGCGGCGACGGCGAGTCGTTGTCGTCGTCGGGATTGGCGATCCGCAGGCCCCCGAGGCTCTGCGAGAGGCTCAGGTCCCCATTCATGGCGGCGCTGGAGCGAGTGGTGCGGAAACGAGCAAGGTGGTGGTCGTCGTCGTTCGGTGGAGAGGTCGGGGTTGTGCGGGCAGCGAAGCTTGGAACTGGGGGCGACGGCTGCGGGAGATTTGGCCGTGTATGTTGCAGGCCCGTGGCCCAGGAATTGCGTAGGATCGGCAAGGCTTTCGTATGTAGGGGGCCGTCGAGGGCGGGCCTCTGTGGCAGTCGTGTCGTTGATTGATGGCGGAATAGAGGACCTGTGCCCTGCGGATTCGCGGCCGACGTCTGCGCTTACGTCCTTGGTCCTCAACACCACGCCTCTCTTAGCTACCTATCGTGATACGCCGTCAGGACTTCGCCGCAGCAGCCCCCGAAGTGGCCAACATCAGACCGAGAGCCTCATCCTCCGCCCCGTTGCGCCGCCAGCACCACCTGCATCCTCCCCAATGGCTGCTGCATCATCTGGCAGGGGGAAACTGTATATGCGCAGTCCGTATCTCAGATAGGACACAAGCAACCTCTACCGCAGCAATCTGCTTGCATCGACACGCACACGCTGGACCTGAGTAATGTGGCACACTCAGCAAGCATTCAACCTCGTGTGGTCGTGTTTACATCTGCTTGGAGTGCCTCAACGTGTTCCTACATAGCCCAAAGCTAAGAGTTTCTATCTCGTGTATATTTCTAAAATGCAGAGAAACATCACAAGCAGCGACAGAAAGGTGTACACAAGCAGTACGCCTGCCCCTGTTTTATGCCCAGCGTGCCGCATACTATACTAAATGCCAGGTCGCTCCCGCTAGCTGGTCACGTGCCTCAAACGCGGCAGTGTCATTTCACCCATCTCGATGGCCTACTTTTAGGTTCTTGGGCTTGATCAGTCCTTCCGCAATACTAACGATGCTCCTTCTACAAACCTTGGCCAGCTAAATGGTTCATTCTAGTTTGCTAGACATGTAGCGGACCGCTTTCTAGATGAACTGACGCGTAGCCTATATTTCATATACATACTTTATCTAGGTACCTCTTATACTTTCGCAAGCCTTCCGCGCCAACTGTCATCTATGATTCCTTCTCGGTCTTCCATCACAAGCCTCTGCGTTGTTGGATCAAGGTGGCTTCCGATAAATCTCCTGACCGACATATGCACTTTCTGCACACATACTGAAACAGTCGGAAGCCACCATCATAATGTTTTCTATCGCTTCCCCTTGCCTTCGCAGCCCTTCTCATCTCATGCTTCTCTACGACCGTCTGCTTTCACCCCCATCTGCGGGCCCTGGATTGCCTCTGAGCATTTTCGTTCGCTCAACAATACGCCCCTTTCCGGCCGTTCCTTTCAACCATGCTCCGCTGTCGGCCCTCTGAGATCACATTGACTACCGCGGACCTCGAAGAGGCGAGCCGGCGTTTGTCCACGCTGAACTCTGCAAGCTCGCTCCGGAGTGCCATGTCTGCAAGACCGAACATATATGCGAGTGGCATTCCTCGCATTCATCGCGGTCCACAACGCTCCACCTACGCAGCTCTTACGCACACCAACCTGTTACACATGCGGCCTCATGTGACTACACTCTCTGAGCCTGATATAGAATCTCCAGAATCTGTGAGCTATCCCGAATCGTCCGTTTGCCCAGAGGAAAGCAGGGTTGCGGCAATCGACGGGTCTGATCTTGCTTCGGTCTCTGAGGAAGCAAGCCAGGCATCGTTACCACGTTCAAGCTCAGCAACATCTAAACGCGACGTCCGCTCCTCGCTAGAAGAACACCAGTTTGGCTTTTCTGGTTTCGTTGCTACACGGCCCAGTCCGGCCCCAATTCCTCACCCATCGACCGGAGCTTTGGTGCAGGCTAATCGCGAACCATTCAGACGCATGATGGCACATCGAGCCAGGACGGATCCTGAACTAATGTCAGCCATGATGGCTGTCGCTGCGGGTGTAGCAACTCCACAGCAGAGTATATTCGTCCAAAGCCGCATTTCAGAATCGTTCAAGAACTCTCGAGGACAGGGTTACGCTCTCGAACCACGTTTTACGGCATCATCCCCCAGGTCACGTTTTCCGGAAGGTGCTAGTCAAAGCTCACCGTTCGATGGACCAGCTGGACGACAACCACCAACAGGCAGAGTGCGCTCAAGACGATCGGATAGCCACCTAGTGGAACCAACCTCTCTACATGGTGGATCTCGTATGCCCCGAGATGCCGATCCTCATCCAATTATGCACTTGAGTGGTCGATTTGCTGAGGATACCGCGCACGGCACGTACTACACGTTTCATGAGACCATCAAGATACCACCAACATATACACGAGAAGATATGAGACGTGCTTGCGACCTCGCATTTTCACATAGGTCGCCCGTTCGAAATCGTGCAGATCCTCAAATGTCCTCAGCCGATCACCGCGCAAGAGCTCCATCCCATCCAGAATCCCGCGGAACCCCGAGGAGAGTTTCATCACTTGCACGGGCCCAATACGATGGCATCTCCGCGTTCTCACGGCCATTGTACAATGAACGGCAGCGCCCTGATGGACCTGCGCGCCGATCAAGCCACTCCACTCCCAATCTTCTTGCAGCTGCCAGCATGTCGTCACTGCCACCAAGCTCTCCTCCACCAAGCTCCCCTTCCTTACAAGGCCGACCATACATCACAGGCAGTAATCAGCTAGTCATACCTAGTGACTTTGATATATCCTATCGCGACCCTGTTACTGCTGCACGACTAGACTTATCTTCCCCTCTCGACTTGGTCCAATCACGCGGACATGCTCACATGCATAATTCATCATCTAGTACATCGATATCGTACTACACGGCAAGCTCGCAACCACGAATCAATTTGAAGCCAGTCGGTATATCTGGTCGGCTAGGCTCTCCGCGTCCTGTTGTTATCTCTCCACGCAGGATTCCTGCTCCGCTGCCAGCAAGAACAAGCTCTAAACGCTCAAATAAACGCTCGACGTTTGGGTCACTTCGACGAACTCGCATTCCTTCGCCCCTCCCTTTCACTACAGGAACTACATACAATCCAAGTCTGGTTGCTAGATCCAGATCCCATAACCGATCTAGTGGTAGTACGCTCCCCCCTCCAATATCTGCCCGGCCTCCTAGAGCCCCTCGCCCAATACCAACTCCACGGCGTCAGCAGAGTGCCTCCCCTTTCGATAGCAGCAACGACCAGCAGCTGCGAACGGCTGCTTTTATCAGAACACAGGCCCGGTCCAGTGAGAACGCCGAATCTGCATCATCACCGCGAATATCGGTACGCAACCAAAGGTCCGACAGCCCCAACTTGCAACCTCTCCCCATCCCAGAAGTCTTCGTAAACCGCCAAGTCCCCGCTGGTCCTCGAATTTCACCGAACGTACCAAACCCCTTACGAGCTGCACAAAACAGTACCCCTCGCGTCTCCAGCGGTCCACGCGGGTCTCTCATGCTCACCAGAAGCCCCCGCGCTCCCCGCTCCTCAGAGAACGAATCCTACACCGGCCCCCCAGCACCCCCCATCCACGCATCCAGGAGCCCTCGCGCATCCCGCTCTTCAGACCACGACTCCCCTATCCCACCACCCCCGCCCATCCACGCCGCCCGGAGCCCCCAAGCCCTCCACTCCTCGGAAAACGAGGCCTATATCTCCCCCCGCCCAACCCAACCTATCCCGACCGCCAGAAGCGCGCGTGCGCCCCGCTTCTCGGAGAACGGGGCCCACACCGCCCCAACCCGCGACTCTTTCCTCTTCCCACCCCTCTCCCTCCCCACCCCCGTCCTGCCGCCCCGCCCAACGCACTCTGCAACCCGCATGCACAGCTCCCGCCTCCCGACGCCCGGCGCCCGCCCGTCGCAGCCGTACCACCCGCATCGCCGCAGGAACGCGGCGTCGAATGGGGATGAGGAGCGGGAGCGGCCGCGGGCGAGTGGGGTAGCGCAGCCAACGAGTGGGAACGCGAACGCGGTTCGTACACGGGGGACGAGGCTGCCGGCGTGGCAGCATGAGCAGGAGAATTCGGGGGAGGCGGAGGAGGCGCTGATGATGGAGGAGATTAGAGTTAGGGGGGTGAGGGAGCGAGAGGGGAGTTTGGATGTGCTAGAGGAGACGCCGCCGAGGTTAGGGAGGTTTGAGAGGAGGATGATGGGGTTGTAGGGGGTTGGGTTCGCTTGAGCTTGGATGGGTTTGTGTATGCTGTTGGAGAGATTGGGTAGTGAGGGAGGTTGGGAACGGAATGGGTTGGACGAATTGGTTTATGCTGGTTGAGAGATTGAGGTTGGTATGGTTGGAAAGAGCACGGGTTGAATGATTGCGCATTCACTTAGTTGGTCAGGTGGTTACGCAGGTTGGTTGGAAAAGGAAGTATTGGAGTCATGGGTTGGTAAAATAACATACTATAACATTCAGCTTTCATATAGATCGTAGTGGAAATAGTGCTAGGAAGTCTACCTGGTTCTTTACAGAAACCCCATCGCACTTTTCCCTCGATAGCAGACCCTCGAGGCTAGTGAAATCTAACCCAATCTACGCCCCTTAGCTTCTTCACATCACGTGTAAACGTTACACGTTCACGGGACACTGTACACACCGCCATCACATATGCAATATCTTTCAGCGCCTTCTCGAATCTAAGCCCAAGGGCACAATCCTCCCATTCAACTCGTTCTATAACCATCTACGCCGCTGCAGCCTTCACCTCCCTAATTCGCCCCTCCAGCCTCGGCGCAATCGCCTTCGTCCAATTGATCGTAAACTCCCCCTCGCCCAGCTCATCCGCCACACTGGGACTCCCAGGTATCTTCGCCAACCGCCACCACTTCCGCATCACCTTCCTCGCCAGCGTCTGTTCCCGCTGGCGCTTACTAACCAGCGTCGTCGGCGCCGTGCGCAAACTCGTGGTCGTCGTAGTGTGCGGATCCTCCGAATGCGCCGTATGATCATCATCGTCCTTCTCGAACTCGCTGTCGGACTCGTTCAGCGGGGTTTCGGCGCCCTCGGGGTGGCGGCCGCCGGGAGTAGTGCGGCCGCTGGCGGACTTTGCTTTGCGCTGGAGGATGTCGACGACGCGGCTACCTGGGGGGATGGGGTCGTGGACGGGATGGGATTTCTGCACACCTTGGTGCACGGCGTCCCATTGGCGTGAGATGCTGGGGCCCCACATGGTCCAGCGGCCGAGCACTTTGAGCGACATGAAGTATTGGCGCAGGATGGTGGAGATGAGGACGCCGTTTTCTTCCGAGACCAGCTCGATGGCGGAGCCGCCTTCTTCTTCGATGAGGAGGGAGGTGTAGCCGTCTGTGAGGGTGAGGGTTAGTGAGAAATTCAAGATTCAGGGGTAGTGCAACAGAAGGTATTGTGAGGACAGTGATGAGGTATTTGGGAAATGCTGGAGAGCATACCTTTGCCACGACCCATGTAACCGCGAGTGGCTAGCACGTATTCCTTTTCTAGATCAGCAGGTTCTCCGCCGATCTTCGTGGATAGGACACGTGAGCCTGGCTTTCGAGAGTAGTCGACCTCGATTTCGATATTTGAAATTTGCGGGTATCGGCCTACGAGTCATGGTCAGCAGAGTTACAATATGATATTCAGGTATTAACACACCTTCTAGAGAGGGGTAGGATCCGACCCCGTTTTCCAGCGCCTCGACGATTGCTTTGCCTTTGACTTTGATGACAACCACGGGGTCCTCGAAGGGAAAACAATCCATGAGATCCTTCAGCCTCAAAACTCCAGGTGGGTATATCTGATCGCCGCGAATCGTCCCGGCCGCCATGATGCAGCAATCTGCTTGGTAGTAATACCTCATCAGATCGCAGACAAAATTGCCAAGATTCGATTCTTTGGTTCGGACGGTGGTAAATCGGGCATCAAGAGGGGCTGCTGTATATCCAATGGGCTTCTCCAGCTTGCTCTTCAGTGCTCTTGTTAATTTATCCACCAGCTCCAGTGTCTTGGGATCTCTCGGGATACTGCTCACGATATCCCTTCTCACGATCTCGAAGTCCCACTTGTTGCTGCCGTCCGCCTTCTTTCTCGCCTCTATGTAACTCAGTTGCTTGAAGTCGGTTCCAGAGCGAAGCACATGAGTCCCCTTCGTCAAAGTGTGGCTATAGTAATGATCATGTCCTCCAAGAATCACATCAATCAGGCCGTCCTCGCCCGTCAATTCCGCGAGCTTGTTGTCATTTGGCTCCCGCTGATGTGTCAAGGCAACCACGATCTCTGCGCCTTGTGCCCTCAGACCAGGTACTAGTTCCCGCGCCGTCTCAGTCGCAGACTTGTATATCAGATTCGGGGGTAGGGAGTTGATCGTGTCCAGCCACTCGCGCTCTCCTAGCCCAATTACTCCGATCTTGATACCATTCGAGCTCGTCATCATGATGGTCCTCTTTGCATTGCCGAGTGCCGTGTCGGGGCCCAGCGCGGGGTCCAGTACGTTGGCCAGAAGCCAGGGAAAGGTGCATTGGCCGGTAAGATGGCGGAATTGGCGTACGCCAAAATCAAGATCATGGTTCTATAGGATCGTCGATCGAGTCAGCGCTGTTTCTGGGAAAATAGGACGTAGAAATTAAGGGAGGAAGAGTCAACCGCACCCCAACGCAGGCAACATCAGTCCCAATTCCGTTCAGAACGGGAACCATATGACTGCCTCGAAAAATGTCAAAATTGGTGTTCAACACTGCTCAAGACCTGTATATCCACCGCTTTCCTTTCGCAGCTGCTCCAGAACTCTGTTGAGGCAGTTGAAAGATGAGAGGTTTACGGACCTTTGGTCACTGAGCTCTCTAAGCTGGGATTGAACGCGTCTCCCGAGAAGAATGTGAGCACGTCCGGTTGTCCTTCGAATCGTCCATCATTGCGGTAGTAGTTTACAACCGTCTGGAAGCGCGAAAGGCCCCCGACAGGCTCAGCAGAGGAGGCGTCAACGTGGTAGACGTCGTTGTAGTGGAGGAATCGTAGGTCTGGCGGGGTCGACGTGGGGCCGCCGGAGGAGTACACAGGCTGTTCGTCGGAGCTAGCTGCCATTGAGAAGGGGTTTGAGCTTCGAAAATGGAAGAATTGAGAGTTGGAGAGGGGTGAGAGGTATTAGAGAAGCTGAATGC
Source organism: Lophium mytilinum (assembly GCA_010093605.1). Lineage (NCBI taxonomy): Eukaryota > Fungi > Ascomycota > Dothideomycetes > Mytilinidiales > Mytilinidiaceae > Lophium > Lophium mytilinum. The sequence continues at coordinate 897,591 of MU004192.1, read as the reverse complement.
AGCTGTCTCGAACACGCGGTGTGAAGTATGACATGGCCTTGGCTTCTTTTGGGCAGAGAACATCGACATCACCACTTATATCCAGAACTCTGGTACCGTTACATCTTTCACCACGTACCATGCATAAGTACGCGCAACTTCTACAAGAAGCAATATTCAAGTAAATATCCATCTATACATGGTTGTTACTATGCTCAAGACGCCCAATACAGAACTACCTGGACCGTGCGCGGACCCCTCCGACAGGCTGCGTGTTTTTTGACGTCTCATCCCCCTCTCTCCGTCAGTCCATCGTTCAAGACGCTCGAACTCCAACTCTACCTCACAAGTACACCTCAATTTCTTGTATAAGTCTTCGGAATTAAAAAGGAAGCGGACATTGGCCCATTCGTAGTATGGTAAGCTAGTTCTACTACAGGGCGTCATCATGATTCTGTACATGGCGTACACTCACGCCATCGCTTGTAGCACTTACACGTTGTTCGAGAATCGATGTGAGGCGCCGGTGTATCATCCTGGGCCCCTAGATATCTGCTCATTAAACCGATTGCTAGTTTCTTCTAGATATGGAGCTAAATTTGAAACTAGGTGCCAGACAAAAGCCATGTCAACCACGGACTTAGAGTAAGGTTAATCGGTACCACCAGTGCAAATGAGACATTTTTCAGATCTGTAAAGGGACTTGAATTCGTAGCGAGTCTGGCCCGCGGGCCCTATCTAAGGCATACTATTTCCAAGTCTCCAAAAGCAATCAACCATGTAGCCCGAGTCTTCCCAATTTATTTACCGTCTCTTCCCTATGATACTATCCCACTCCAAGACCTAAGCCCAACTTCACCACACTAGTCAAGATTAGAAGCTGTTCTAAAATTTCTTCATTGCAAGAACTTACTCATACTAGCACTAGTACAACCCAATGGTGATATCACCACGGATGCGTGCGGTAAGATGAATCTCAGCTTCCAGATCAAGCTTAATTCCCAAGAGGAGGGCCGCATCCTTGAGGTTGCCCTTGTCGTCGACAGCGCCCTTGAGGAGGGAGCCTGGTACTATCGTTAGCCAGCAGTCCTCTAGTTCCAGCAACAGTAAAACATACCAGCTGGCTGATTCAAGTTGGAGGAAGTTGGTGGGACGGGCAAGCTTGCGAGCGTTCCACCTCGGCGGCCGCCGGATGCTTGGCCATCATCACTATCAGACAGATAAGCGTTGTTGTTGGATCGAGTGGTAGCTTCGCTACGAAGATGTCAGTACAGAGGGACATTGGCTGCCACTGGATCCTTACACGGTGGCCATGATGATTCTTGGGAACCTGGTGATGAGGTGCTTGGAATAGTGAGGGGTATTTGATCAAGGAAGATGTTGGAATGTGGACTCGAGTGTTCTGATCTGTCTTCCTTTGCAGGCGATTCTCCCTTCTTTTATATCCGAATATGTCTACCAGCACGCGCCTCTTCCTCGGTAGGCCGGCATGCTTGACAGCACAGAGGCGCACAGTCCATGCAGTATGGGAGCACACGTCGATTGAGGTGCACAAAAATCGAACGACCGGAGAAGATGAGGCTGGGTAGCCCACGACTTCGAAACCCGGCCTGCATCACTGGCGTTTTCGTACCTCACACATCGAACCATTTTGCCGATTTCCAATGAGGCACAAGCGGGAGCGCCCGCCAAATCCACACCGATCCACGCCGATCCACGGCAATCCACACCAATCTACGCCAAAAGATGGAATTGCATGAAGATTCTTCAAGGTTGATGGCAGCAGCAAAAGTGACTTGTGTGTTGTCCGTGCATTGCAGATTTACGGCTGTGGGGTAATGCGGGTCAGCAATGAAACTCAAAATCCCTGCTCCAGGGGCCAATATATGTTTGATCTCCACTTCAATCGCGTCTTATTTCCCTCTCGCCCGAAAATCAGGCTATTCTTCAACTTGCCACAGGGCAAACCCGACCGTATTATGCTTTTGCATTCGGATGGTGTTGTGTGTTGGGTTCGGATAGGTCGATGAAGTGTCTAGAACGGCGATCTATTGCTCAGTCACGTCTCTGATGCCTACCATCTCAAAATTCACCCTAGTGGGAGGCATTTCTTGTGTACGCTTGGCGATAATTGGGCGGTTACTGAAGCGGTTACTGCGGCGACTACTCTGGTGGGTTACTCATCTTTCATATTGTTTTGCTAGATAGGTTGCATAGATTTTGGTGTAGGATATATCTCCTGATCTCACATCTTGCTCTCCACAGTCTAGCACAATGGTTCTTTCAATACTCACAGCCGTTCTCCTGGCCCCGGCTTTACTCGGAACCCAGGAATCCATTCGCCAAAGCCAAGCGCAGGAGAAGCGGGAAGAGCATCGAGCTCGTCGGTGCAATCTCATTGCGACCTGCGTGAAATCATCTCTGAGAAGTCGTGAGATAGACGGTAGGCCCATAGTACTCCGCAACGGAAAGGTTTGTAAGGCGTATCCTTGTCTATTATCTCGTTGGCTGACCTTTCAAAGCTTTATATCGACACTGGGACAAGCAATGGGGAGTCTTTCGGGCATCATCTCGCCGGCTATTACCTTCCATACCCAGACTCCGAGTATGAGGGGCTCGTGACAACCATCACAGAAGTAGCGCCGATGCTGAACTGGGTCTATGTGGACAAGAAAACCCATGAAGTAAAGTACGGTGTGCGTACAGATGCGCAGCCAAACCTGACAGGCCCGTTCAATTGCACACGACAAGATCGACGTATGAATTTTGATGGCTGGGAGTGAGTCACGTTTTCGTTACGTAGCATCCATTTTCGTCCTGCATCCCCATTATCGTTTCGCATCCACTAACCGCGTCTAGAGGATGGTGTGCTGTTGAGGAGTACCCAAGCATCTGGGCATTGTACTTCGACCATGAAGATGATGGCCTTCGCTCCAAACTTCCCATGGGCACCCGTGTACTGGAAGTAGAACTCACGAGGAAGGAAAAGAGGTGGCAGAAAGAAAAGGTGGCGAGAAACGAGGATCAAAAGGTGCAGCGAGCTGTGAACGCCCAAGGAGAAACGCCAGTTGAGAAGCCTGGAGGGGGACCGAGTGTCCTTTCGAAGCATCCTGGTGTTGGCTCGGACACAATCCACCACATCGAGTCGAGACTCTCCACAAGCAAAGAAGACTCTGGATCACCTAAGAGCCGAATAGACTCACCAGTTGGCACAGAGGCAGCACCAGAGGCTCAGGTCGAGCCGCAGCCTGCTGTCAAATCTCCACAACCATCTGAAAGAGCATTGGACCCGCAATCAGCAAGCACGACAAACGAGGTTCTCGCCAACTACACCAACGAATTCGAAGGCACTACAGGTTCTCCAACAGATCCTCACGGTGGCTCCGACTGGTCTGTTCATGGCGATGACCTTCACTCGAGTCGATCAATGTCTGGATATACTCCTGCTAGCTCTATCTATGGTGACGAGACTGTGGATGAACCGAGTCTAACGGGCCACGATTCCCTCAAATCCCCTCTACCACCACTACCTCCTATTCCGGAGGCATATAGCCCAGAAATTGGAATGCCTGAGAAGGAAAGGAAGTCACCGCTGACTTCCCAGAGTGGTATAGGGCGAGGAGACTATAGAAGCCCTTATGTGGAAGACGACGCTGGCGGTGGAGACTAAGCTGCGGCCAGAATGTTGTCTTCTTTTTGGATCGCCGGGGCTTGATAATCTTGGGAAACAGACCGCTGGAAATTTGGATCGCAGCGCGAGCAAAATTCACTTCTTGTTGCAAATTTTGACTTTGGGAGGGTTCATAACAATCTCCACAATCAATGGTAAGCTTGAAGTACTGTATACAGAATGTTATAGCATAATAATATACTTCATATGCACCAATTGAATCCCGGTCACTTTCTACTACTAATGTTTTGGATAATTAATCTTCATCCTGTTAGCTACCATTCTATGAGCAAGCCATTTGCCGTGGTGTACAAAGAGCACCAAAATCAACACCTTTCATGAACCATATTAATGTTCCAAGCGATGCCGCTCGTTGCAGAATTCCCGTCTTTGACATTCCGACCCGCACAGACGATTATATTACATCCCGGCTTCTAAAAGCCTATCTCCACGCACCGTCCACCACCCTCTGGTCACCCCATCCATCTCATCTCAAACGAAGCCGGAGATCTGACACCAAACTCGCCTGCCACGTTCTTCAGGCCTGAAACTCGGTTCAGCATCTATCAGCTGAGCAGCCTCATGCGGCAGAGTAGGAGCGCTTCAATGCGATCTCAACTCCGCCATGGATGAAGCATGCTTACGTGATCAGGCTGGAACAGTCGTCAGAGCAGGAGCTAGGGACCAGAAGAGCTTGCGGAGGTCCTTGACAATACCCGGTGAAAGTCGAAGATTAACTCTTACTTGTCTGTCTTATGGAATTGGCTGTCGGCGAGGTTTCCTGTCTTTGGCATCGCGAGTGAACAACGCTGGAGATGACTTTACAGGCGCATTCGTCGAGCGCACCTGCGTCCATAAAGCTGAAGAAGAGGTATTCTTTCTAGTCCCATATCTGTATAGCCCTTGATAGGTTCTGACGGGTGCTAGTTTGATGAGGACATCCACGCGCTTCCACGAACGCCTTGCGTCTATGCCCTCTGATCCAGCGGATCCAGAGGGCGTGAAAGAGCTCGTGGTCGTCGCGTTGGGCGCATTTGAGCGCTATTACGTCTGCTGGAGAAACCAAGTAGGTCGATATCGACAAGGTGATTCATTCCCTCTCGCCCGTTTTGGTCTGGATCAGACTGACCGTATCGCAGACAGCTACGGACTCCCAGAATCGCTACGCCAATGGCTTTTCCCTCCCGGCGGCGGAAGTCGTCATCTGCAGACTCTTCAGATTGTCTTCGGCCGTGGAGATGAGTTCTTTGCCTCAGATAAGGATGGCAAGCTCGAGAACAAGGACACGGATCTGCGGGAGAAGATACCTTGGGCCGATAGCCTGGTTGAGAAGACAGGAAGACCTCTCTTAAGAAGATCGACAACCCTTTCACTTGTCCGTCCAACTTCAGATCCCAGTCTCAACCACCTCGGCCCAATAACGGAAGCCCCTAGTCGTTATTCTAGCCCTACTTTTTCAAGCTCGAGGAGAAGACCACAGAGAATTTCTTGTATGGCTGGGGCTCTACCATTAGACCGAATGAAGTCATCAAGAGAAGTCAAGCCTCGCTCTGAGGACGCCGCGCCCAAGTTCCCCTACGTCAACGCAGGCGTACAAACGGACCCAGAGCCTACAGAGTCGCTCCCTTCTCTGCAAGAAGACAGCAGCGACACGTCTGTGAGCTCACCTCTGAGCAGCCGTTCAAGCGCAGCTGAAGTTGCGACGCCCGTGGCCATAGCATCGCCTGCACCAAACCCTGTCGTCATGGGCAGAATGCTGGATTACTTCAACGCTCCCAAATATCAACTCGGCGATGCTTTGAGGACGACGTACTGTCACCAACTCTCATTCCCCGAGCATAGCCTCCATGAGACTTGGAGATCTGTTTTGGATAGACGGCGAACAGTGTGAACATCGCTTGATGCCGTGCAAATCAATCCAGCTCTTGACTAACTAGCCAATTGCTATTTAGGGCGCTCATCACAGTGGTGTCTAGCGAGAAAAGTATCTATTCCCTTATGAGCTTTGGGGCATCCCTAAATGATATGATGATTGGTACAGTGAGAATCAGACCACGTCTTGACTGCCCAACTCCTGGCTAGTTGGGCCACTCCTTTCGGTGGTGTCGAGAGAGAAAAGCGAGCGATCTCAGGAGGCAGACCTCTCTGCTCCCCCGAAAGAAGTTCAATTTTGGGCTTTCAATGCGAGTTGACTGCTATTCACCGTCACGGAAAATAGCGGACCCGGTTCCCTTTCCATCCGCTGACTTGAAACTTTCTGGACGTCTTCCTTCTCCCTTCATCGTCCAACAGCTGCCACCACCGAAACGTAACCTCACAACAGACCTTGGAGCCTTCCATCACAGAACCGTCTAGCCAAGCATACCAATGTCTTCATCGTAGTTGCCGTCATCGCTGTTGCCGTTGCGGTCACCTCCGCCATCACGCCAAGCGGTTACGGTCCCACTGGTAGTCAATAACTAGCACAACGGAAGTCTATTTGCGCAGGAACACTCTCCTCATCATTCGAAATGTCCAACATCCCCGTCATCAATACGGAGGATGATACCAGCCAGGGTGCCGAGACAAAGGTGACATTGACCGCCTGAACCGAGTGTTCACGTGCTAACAGCAATTCAGAGCTCCACGTATGCCTCCCACATCATGACTAGCGACGACTGTCTCAGCGGCTTGGGTTGCACGGAGGCAAGACTCCCCCTGTTGCGTTTGATCCGTACACGACCTAATGTCATCCAGATTGACTTCATGAAGTTCCCGGGCGAAATTCGCAACAAAGTCTACGACCTCATTACCTATGAACGTATGCACATGGACCACCAGTACCTTCTCAAGCCCAAAGGCCCCCTCCCAGTCCCCATGACAGACGGGCTTCTCGAACTACGCCTCGTCGGCCGCCAATTCAGCGACGAAGTCTTCAACCGGATGTTCGCGTGGGGTGCCACGCTTCGGCTCAACATGATACCAGTACTGCCCAAAGGACTGGATGTGCGCATGGAGACGGAGAGTACCCGCAAGAACATGCGCGCCACATGTCCCACCGGAACCGCCAATATCGCTGCAGAGTTCGGGTTCAGGTTGCGTAGCTACCGTCCTCTGGGCCCGGTCCCCTCGGTGTGGGCAAAGGTCCTGAAGAACTGCCAGATCCACCTACTCTTTCGGCGCTGTAGGAACTCGGACAGGTGCACCGCGTGCATGAACTTGAACTTCCATAAGGAGAAGTTGCACTTCGACATCATGCCTACGCTGAAGGACCTCATCGAGTACCACGTCGAGTGCTTCCCGGATCTGCCCCTTCTGGACGTCCATATGGTGCAGGAGCAGAATTGGCTCTCTTTCGAGGGCAAGAAGATGGTGGAGCGTGGGGTCGAGGAGGACTTCGTGGCGACGAGCGAGGGGTCAGACGGCAACGCCTTGGAGTGGTATCTGCGGACTCGGTACCAAGGCATCAAGATGAAGGTCCAGATTCGCACCATGGACAATGAGCTGCCGAGCTGGATCGAGATCTGAGGGGTGGAGGTGGGCGGCTGGGAGAGATGATGGCGTGCTGAGGGTCTTCAACGAGACTTGATTACGTGCAATAAGACACTGTTCTCACTCTAACATATAACGCCTCCAAGTATGCATTTTCAACTACTCTAACTTGTGATGCTAACTAGTTGCATTATATGTTAACCTCCACATTGCATTCATAACAAGGTCAGTTTTCCACGTTTGGTAGTGACCTGAGGCTACCCTGATGGTATCTTGGACATGCGCAAAATTAACGAGCTTACACTCTAATTTGCGCTGCTATATAATACCATCTTGCAACACCTATAATTCTGCTCTTCCGTCCAATATAACCAGGGCTGGGGCTCATATTAGAGCTGTGCTGATTTACATTTGGACAGCCTCTTCATCACTTGTGGCGCCCCTAGATAATTTCACAAATTTCACAACGATTGTAAAGATCTAAAAATCGTTTGTTAGACCTTATCTGATCTCACCTTCGTTTCTATGCTTCGGTCTATTGTCATTAGATATAGAGCTCATTTTAAGAATATGGTGTCTTACTTCTACACGCCCTCTAAACCACCAATCGGGCCCCTGGACACATGATTGAAATCTGGCGACGAATGTAAAACTTTCAACACCATAATTCAGACCTCATCACCGTTTCTTTTGCACACCCTCTGAGACACCAGTGGGACCAGTGGACATATAAGGAAATCTCACCACAAATGTCAAGATCTGAACCTCGTAAATCAGACCACATCGTAAGCGGTTGTCCTATGGTTCCAGACCTCTCCTACGGCACTAAGCTACATGGCAAAACGCGGGCGGCTAGACCCTGAATCTCGGTGCAACTTTGTTCGGCATGCCGGAGCGGGATAATCTGGGGTGCCCCTCACACCCCTCGTGCCCTCCACGGCCGAGAAGCCTCACGGTTGCAGATTCCGGAAATAGGCGTGCGAGCAACTGGAGGTTGAGGGTTCTACCGAAGCGGGATAAATGTGACAAAGTCTCACTAAGCCCTGCTGGGTTGTTTGCTGGTTTTTGAGGGTTCTGAAGCTCTCTGTGCGCACGAAGCTACCCCGCACCGTGGTTTTCGAAAACACTTCTTTGGACAGCAGACACTACATATTGGCTCCAAGAGACGATTGTTTGCTGCAGGGAGGCAGGAAAACACGCCTGCCTGCCATCAGCATCTTGAACTCGGAGCTTCTGACAGTTCCCGCGGCAAATCACAGGCAGAGTCTGTCGACGGAAGATGTCGGGCAAGGCATTCCGGAGAGAACAGCGCCCCGCATCGAGACGCGCTCTATCGTCATCTTCGCGGTCCAACAAAGGCACGAGACGGCCACCACAAGGCCTAGAAATGCAGCCGATGGCCCCACAAGCTGCGCAGCACTCTCTTCCAGCTCGTCTGCTCTCGCCGCCGCAACCAGCACACTCTCTACAGCTCGTGACCGTAGCAATCGCGTTGCCGAGGGCGAGTGTATCCAGCCAACCGTCGAACCAAGCAGATACCGAAGGTTGATCCGCGTGCCCGATACTAGCCACCTGAAACCAGGTCTCTGCTACAACCCTTCTCCCTGAGATATACCCAGTCAATTGCTCCTTACCCATCCGTGCTACTCCCTATACCCTCACGCAACCTCTCCACATTCACCATGAACGGCAGCAACGAAGGAGGCGCAGTCGGGGCGGAGAAGATCAACACAGACATTGTGACCCTCACAAGATTCCTGACGGAAGAGCAAGTGAAGCACAAGGAGGCCACGGGAGACTTCACGTAGGAGACCTGCACGCTGTGAAGCATGAACGACTGCTAACTGCTCGGACAGACTCCTCTGCCACGCCCTCCAATTCTCCTTCAAGAGCATTGCCTACTACATCCGACGAGCCACACTGATCAACGTGAGTCCCGGCGGCTCCTGTACAAAACATGATACTGTATGCTGAGGTCGATACTAGCTCACTGGGCTGGCGGGGTCCTCGAACATGACCGGAGATGACCAGAAGAAGCTCGACGTGATTGGCAATGACATCTTCATCGCCGCCATGAAGAGCTGTGGCCGGGTCAAGATACTGGTGTCCGAGGAAGAGGATGAGGCCATCGCTTTCAACGAGTACCCGAATGCCCGGTATGGCGTCGTTTGCGATCCAATTGACGGCTCGTCAAACTTGGACGCCGGCGTGTCGGTTGGAACCATCTTCGGCATTTTCAAGCTCCCAGAGGACGCGAAAGGCACCAAGGAAGACTTGCTCAAGCCGGGAACTGAGCTGGTGGCCAGCGGCTTCACCATGTACGGTGCCTCGGCCCAGCTGGTGCTCACCATGAAGGGCGGAACTGTCAATGGCTTCACCATGGACAACGCGCTCGGCGAGTTCATCCTGACGCATCCAGACATGAAGGTGCCGAAGTCGCGGGCGATTTACTCGGTCAACGAGGGTAACAGCTTGTACTGGACCGATCCGATCAAGGAGTACGTCAACAGCTTGAAGTACCCAGAGGAGGGCGGAAAGCCGTACAGCGCGAGATACATCGGGTCCATGGTGGCTGATGCGTATCGGACGCTGTTGTACGGCGGTATCTTTGCGTATCCGGCAGACAAGAAGAGCCCGAAAGGGAAGCTGCGAATTCTGTACGAGTGCGCGCCGATGGCGTTGGTGTTTGAGAATGGTATGAGCTCCCCAGATTCCATTGAGAACGCTACTGACTGGTTACAGCTGGCGGTCAAGCGGTAGACAGCCACATGAAGCGGATGCTGGAAGTCGTGCCAGAGCACATCCACGACCGGTCTGGTATCTTTATGGGCAGCTACGACGAAGTGCAAAAAGTTATCGATGTTCACAAGAAGTATTGAGCAGGTTTAGTTTTCGCCGAGCAGTCTCCATTTTCGAGTGGTCTTTCACATCACGGCGCCGACTTGGTTTCTTATACTCAGCGGCTCGCCAGGTACCATAGAGAAATCAGAACGCACCGCATTTTTAATCGGAAGCCTTGCTGCTCTTGTGGCACGTCTTGTGCACGCCTCCTAGGCAGGGTTTGGGACGGCTGCAGTTCTCACCGTTTGGCCAAACCATTCTGCGTGCTTTCTAATTCGCTAGAGAAGTGCTTTGAAGCCCACTTGCAGACCCGTCGAGCCGACTCAGATAGCGGACCAATACAAGGGCCTCACGGTCGTAGTGGTGTTGGTGGCAGTTGGTTCTCGCTGCCTCAGACACCTTGTGCACACAATTGGCCGGCGCTCGCGTCTCTATCAGACTTCACACAGCGCTAGCTCACATAGCGTTCGGATCTTCCGCGCGGTGTGTCGACTATTTCCGGACTGAGCTAGCTTATATACGAGCTCGCTATAGCTGCTGCTTGCTATTTATATATCTCAATCGCTCCCAGACACTTGGAGCAGCGTTCCCCTCAGGCTCAGGGGCTACATCGTCCCAGAAGCTCGTCCAGCAGCGATCAAGCTCGGAGATTTCAGGCGATTCAACATTGCACCCTCAATCCGGCACCGGCAGCGGGCGCAGTGTCAGCCGCGGGAGAGTCTGCCGGCCAGCCCTGGGAGCCCGTTAAGCGCCGTGTTGATGGCGCACAGGGATGCTGCATGGCCTCTCAAGCCGTGCTTTTTTATGCACCCCGAGTCGACCCACTCCCATTCGCCCTGCACGCTCGCTTGCCCCCCGATTCTGGGGCCAGCGCGCCTTCAGGAAAGGTCGCCGGCGAGCCTTGTGCGAGGGGACGAATGGGCGATGCCGGTAGCCCTCAGTCCATCACAACACCACGCCCACCGAAGCTTCTCTCCCGCCCAACGTCCACCATGCGCCAGGGTGCCTGGACCCCCCCGCTGTGGTGCCATCTGCTGTGGCTCTCCTTCGAGTGACCAACACCTCTCGGGCTGCAGAGCTCCTCTATCACCAGCAGAGACCCGCCTGGATTCGCTGCTCGAGTCGCAGCAGCCGCTGGAGGCTTCGGCGCTCAGACACGCCCTGTCACCGCCGCCATGAGTGCTGAGTATGGCTTTCAGGCCTCTCTCCCGCCGCCGCCCCCTCCACCGCCGCCAACATCTGCTCCTCGCGAAGGAGGAGCGCCGTCTCCCCAGAGGCGCCTTGCCCTTCAACCACCCACAATCACCACCGCCTTGGCCCCGCAGCAAGGAGGCTTCCAGCAAGGAGGGTTCCTGCATACGCAGACGCCAGCCTCTGCGACCTCCTTAAGCACGCCCTTCTCGCCATACGCTCCCTCCAACTTTTCCGCGCCCGCAGAATCGAGAGGTACTTCGCCGATGGCTCTGCGGAGCGCAGCGTCCATGGCAGCTCCGTACAATCCACAGCAATGGGGACGGAACGGTCCTACAGGAGGGACCTACGTTCCGCATTCAAGCCCGCAATCAGCTACCGTACCGCCTAGGCAGAGGGAATTGACCGGACTGGAGGGTAATTGCTTTCTCATCTATCACGAACTCCTAGCTTGAAGACTTATTCCGTATAACGTTCCATTGTAGACCACAGTAGACCTCCGCTTTCTGCATTCTCTCATACTACTTATTTCGAGTAACGGGGCTAAATCTTGTTTAGCAAACTTGCCGTCTCCTCCTCCGCCGTATACTCCTGGACAAGCTCCCATAGGTGCCTCCCCCCATATGTCCAGCGGTGCTTTTGCTCCCCCACACAACCCGTCTCCCAGCTCTGGCCATGGCGAATATCTACTGCAGCATCGGACATCGTCTGGATCGGATTACTATAGGTCACCACCCGGATTCGATAACAGGATGTCAACGGCATCCTCGGTACCTTCCAGTGCTTTGAACCCTCCCGGCACGCCTTCATTTCCTCCACCTCCCCCCAAGAGTCGTAGAGATAACTCAGAGACACGGCCAAGACCGGAAAAGCAGCACTCGCTCTTCAATCTTTCCAGTCTAACCAGGGGCCGCGCCTCGGACAATGCCACACCACCTAGTGCTATTGAGTCTTTGCGTATTAGTACGAGCGATGTACTATCCCGTAATTCGCTCAATACCGGTCATGGGACAAGACCGTCACAGCCGTGAGTGTGCTCTCAAGGGTTTCCTGGATTTTATTGACATCTGATAGTCATATCTCAATACCTACACCGGAACGCCGATGGAGTCCAGACTCTCCAGTGAGAGCACCGACTGCTCGCCGGGCAGCCTCGACAGGTGCTATAGGCCTAGCAGGTTCGAGCGGCAGGACTCCCATCGACCATTCTCCGTTGCTTGGCCAAAATTGGGAGCCGGGAATGCCGCTACCACCGCCGCCACCTGGCCCTCCACCAAGTAATTCAAGGTCTCAAAGTATGAGCCGTACGCCGAACTCCTTCACAAGAGGAGATGGTCCAGTGCCTGGCCCTCCGACGAGACGACCTGCGCAGACCGGAACAAGCCTCACTCCAATACCACCTACACCAATAGGATGGCAAGATGAAGCTGCTCGAGCTCGATCGAGATCCCCGGCTGCGCATGGCTTACATCTGGACACCACTAGCCAGGGACTGTATATGCCACGGGGCCAACCTCCTTTTATCAACCCAGGATCGGGATCGGGATCGGGATCAGGATCAGGATCAAATGTCGACCAAGCTTTGTCATCTACACTCTCGTCTGGCGGTTTGGCTCGGACACCAGCAAAACGTGATCCGAGTGCCAGAGGTATACGAGAACGACGGAGTGAAAGCCGGGCGGCACGTGAAAGGGCTGTGGAAAGGGCGGCGGAGATACCCAGTGCTGTCGAACCTAACAACAACCCATGGGCCGTTGACATGGAGGCAGCCTCTTCCAAGCCGGCCGATTTGGTTCTAGCCAGCACTACTGATGGTGCGCTCAGCCGACGGCGAGGGATGACGAAAGGCACTCCAAGAAGTGGACGAAACATATACTCACCCAGAGATGGGCAAACGCTGTCAGGGACCACGAGATCATACGATGACCTGCAAGATCCTGGCTCTAACAACTCAACGCCGAGAGTGGAGGCCAATAAGATTAGATCTCCTGAGATATTTGCGCCAACGCCACCGTTCTCACCGGGTGCCGACAGATTCAAGCAAAGTATTGTCCAGAGAGGTTCTCCAGCGATACCACCGAAGACACTTCCTACACCACCGCCTCAGCATGTGGGAGACGACTACGGCTTGTCTGTTCCTAAGCAACAGACGCCTCGGCCAATTTCTCACATCCTGCATACGCCGAATATGGAAGCTGGCTCGATGCCCGCCCCTCTTTCTCCAGCTCGTCCACCTTCTGCCCCGGCTTCAGCTGGTTTGAACACCAGTACTCCTAAGCCTAGCGAACGAGAGCTGTTTGCCCAGTCAGCTATCGAACGTCATCGCAAATTCATCGAACAAGAAGTATCAGCCCAAACGGATCAAGATAGGCTGGAACTCTTCGCGGAATTCATTGTGGCAGAGTCGAGGCTTCGGCGGGATCGCTACTCGACCGCTTTCGATGCAATGGCTAGTGACATCCTCGATCTCACGAGGGATATGTGGAGGTCATATGGGACGAGTGGGCGACGCTCAACTACCCCAAACGCATCCGCTCTTCCCAGTGCAAGTGGGCGACGATCACAGGCATCGAATCTAGAAGAGTCCCCCGATGCGAGAATCAGCGCTCCGACCACTGCTGCCAGCCCTGCTTCCTCAATGGCCATAGATACTCCGCACACAGAACCAAGTTCACCAGCGAGTGCATCAAGTCAAGGGAGGGGGCGAGGAGAAAGTCAAGCTTGGAATAGCTTCCAGCCATGTCTTTCTCCAATCCCTAGTATGACAGTCAGTACGGTGGCGGATGAAGAAGACTCACGTGGAAGGTCGGCAAGTCGGTGGTGGGAGGCCAGCGCAGATGGCTCTGATGGTCGAGGCGGCAAACGGATCGAGCGAAGCAAGAGAGAATCCAAATATATGGGTCTCCCGCGAGAAGCACGAGAGCATCTACAATGGGAGGCCGAAGCGTCACCGTCATACGGACCGGGGCCGAGCACCCAGGCGCACGTCTATGGGCCTGACGAATACCCTCCTGAGAAGAGCGGCCTCCACGAGCTATCATATCCGTCATCTAGCCATTCGTACAGTCTATACTCGCATTCTGCGCCCGCAACCCCGGATCCATACAAGCTAGATGTCTCGCGACTAGTAACGCTTCCACCGCCGTATCCTCGCCATCATCCCGCCGTTAACAACAATCACCCTGACCTGGGTTCAATCAGATCCAGTCTTCGGATACTTTCGGATTTGCAAGATATTGCCCCGATGAAAGAGAACTTCGCGACCAAGAACAATGCACATAGGGAGCAGGAACGGACAGGCTTATCGGAGAGACGCAACCAGCTTCGGTATAACATTCAAGAGAATATCCGAACGGGTTCGATGTCATTCGCAGACGCAGCAAACGCCGAGGCCGACTTTGACGCACGAGAAAACAAACGAAGCCAAGACTTGGTCCAAAACACTTTCGACGAGTTCCAGAAGGAAGTTGCAAGCCCTTTGCATGCTATGCTCTCGGAACGCGTCACGAAGATATCTGCGTCCATTGAACAACTGCGCAGCGGCTTGTTCAACGACGCGCGGGATCTGAACCCTAATCAGACTCAAGAAGAGGGTGACGAGCAGCCCGAGCTTCTGGAGAAGCTGACATTGCTCAAGTGGCTTTTCGAGGCGCGGGAACAACTGCATCGGGAAATGTTTGAGCTTGAGGACGAGCGGAACGATCGCTACAAGGACATCGTAGTGACGCCGTATAAGCAAGTAGGTAACGATACCAAGGTTCGAGAAGCGGAAAACTTCTTCCGACGCGACGCACAAGACAGAAAGGTTGTGTTCGAGAAGGAGACGCTCAAGCGGTTCGAAGTGTTCATTGCCGTCATCGAAGGAAACGTAACCAGAGGCGTCGAAATCCAGCTCTCGGCTTTCTGGGACATTGCGCCCGGTCTGTTAGCTATCGTACAGAAGATCCCTAGCCAGCTGGCAGGGTTCGAGGTTCTGATCCCGCCGCAGGAGTTTGAGGAGAACCCGGCGTATCACGACTTTCCGCTGCAGTACCTCTATTCGCTGCTCGCGCATGCCGGGAAGTCGGCCTACCAGTTCATCGAGTCGCAGATCAACCTACTCTGCCTCTTGCATGAGGTCAAGACGGGCGTGATGACGGCGAATTCCCGCCTCTTGGAGACGCAGCGGTATTTAGCGGGCGAAGACTTCGCCAGCGTAGACCGCGAGATGAAGGCAGTGCGAAACGAGGAGGAGCGACGACTGACAGTAGACCTTAAAGAGAAGGTAGGGTTGGTCGAAGGGCAGTGGCGCGAGGCCCTGGGGCACGGCTTGAACGATTGTAAGACGCGGGTGGAGCAGTTTTTGGTGGACGAGGGTGGGTGGGACGAGAGTTTGAGCGATTGATTGTTTCTTGCGCACCAGATACCCATTGTTAGCAAGCGTCTGCTGTAGAGTGTTTCGCGGCCAATCTTCTTTGGGCGGCGGAAAATAGCTTTGGACGTTTGCGTTGTCTGGGGGCAGAGTTGGTTGTTATATTGGATGTGTCGCTCTGTATATATTAGCTGGATGCGAGGCGGACAACCTTAATGCATAGTCACACCGAGAAGCCTGATACAGTGCCTCGCCATCGATCTAAACAGACTATCAAATTCGATCTAGTGCAACTCTTCAGGGCATTTGGTGGTATCATCCTGCCAGGGTGCTGCGCCTGAGGCGGCCCAACGAAATCTATATACTGCTCAAGACAATGCAACCTCATCATACTTAGTGTTTGAACACCACCTAGAAGGCCTTTGACAAGTAGCAGGATCATGAACGGATTCCTATAATAAGACCATGTATGCTTCTTAGACAAGTGAAGAGTGTAATGAAGCAGTGCTGCCACCTTTGATGTCTTGGATTGTCCCTCCCAGGGCGGCGATGAAGCGCCTTCTGGCTTTGGCACAGCCCTCCTATGCTCCCAGGCTCTTGTCAAGCGCGCTGCATCGAGCTTTCACTCAAAGTCCCAGCGCCGCCTCCCACTATCTGCCGCACAGTTGACAGTTGCTTGTTGGAGAGTGCTGTGGCCCGTGCGTCAGTAGCGTCGCCGTTGGATCACGTGCAGGAGTGACAGGTGGAATAATTTTCTTGTGTGCAGGCCCGGTGGCTTCTCAACTCTTTCATCCAACACCACCCACATCCACACAAGAGCAAGCTTCTCCTGGAGATTTCTCTCCAGTCCCCCACCCCCCTTCAGAAAACATCTAAAGCCCGCCAAAAAAACGTTAAAATCCGAAAAAAAGCAGCTGAAGTCGACCGACTAAAGCCAACCTCACTCCCCGTCCTTCACCCGCCCGACACGCTCCCCACGCGCCTCTCGCTCTCCCGTCGCTGCCCGTACAAGCGTCACCTGCCGGCTCTTGGATTTGCCCCGTATCCTACGCCGTACACACGTTTAACGACGCAGCCCCAGCTTCTCCCTAGAACTGACTCTGGTGAGCCTCGCGCCTGCATCATACGCCCAGCTCCCTACTCTTCCTACTTCTTCACCACGCGCATCTCCCTTTGAAGCCTGGCCGTCCTCTAACATCTGCTTTTTCCAGTGTACCAAGATGTCTGAAGTTGCAAACTCTACATCGCCGGCCCACGATGGCGCTGAGGCCAACGGCACCACCCTGAACACCAACGTGCCGGCCTCGCAGCAGTCTGGCGATATTGCTACCCCGACCTCTGCCGCCCCGTCGACTGCCCACCAGAACTCTGCCTCGCTCTATGTCGGCGAGCTCGATCCCTCCGTCACCGAGGCCATGCTCTTCGAGCTGTTCTCGTCCATCGGCCAGGTCGCCTCTATTCGTGTCTGCCGTGACGCCGTCACCCGCCGCTCGCTCGGCTATGCCTACGTCAACTACAACAGCTCCGAGGATGGCGAAAAGGCTCTTGAGGAGCTCAACTACACCGTTATCAAGGGCAAGCCATGCCGCATCATGTGGTCGCAGCGCGATCCCGCTCTGCGCAAGACTGGCCAGGGTAATGTCTTCATCAAGAACTTGGATATCGCCATCGACAACAAGGCCCTTCACGACACCTTTGCCGCTTTCGGCAACATCCTTAGCTGCAAGGTCGCTCAGGACGAGCTGGGAAATTCCAAGGGCTATGGGTTCGTTCACTACGAGACTGCTGAGGCAGCTACCAACGCCATCAAGCATGTCAACGGCATGTTGTTGAACGAGAAGAAGGTGTTCGTCGGTCACCATATCCCCAAGAAGGACCGCATGAGCAAGTTTGAGGAGATGAAGGCCAACTTCACCAACATTTACGTCAAGAACGTCGAGCTCGAAGTCACCGACGACGAGTTCCGCGATCTTTTCGAGAAGCACGGCCCCATCACTTCTGCCTCCCTCGCACACGACTCCGAGACTGGCAAGAGCCGTGGGTTCGGTTTCGTCAACTACATCAAGCACGAGGATGCCGCGGTCGCTGTCGACACGCTCAACGACTTTGACTTCAAAGGACAGAAGCTGTACGTTGGGCGTGCCCAGAAGAAGCACGAGCGTGAGGAGGAGCTGCGCAAGCAGTATGAGCAGGCCCGGTTGGAGAAGCAATCCAAGTACCAGGGCGTCAACCTCTACGTCAAGAACCTTGACGACGACGTTGATGACGACAAGCTTCGCGATCTGTTTGCCCCCTTCGGCACCATCACTTCTGCTAAGGTTATGCGCGATGCCATTCCCGCCGACCGTGCTGAGACTCCTTCCGAGGAAAAGAAGGAGGAGAAGAAAGAAGGCGAGGAGTCGAAGGATGGCGAAAAAGAAGCCAAGGAGAGCTCTGGAGACGAGGACAAGGAGAAGGTCAAGGTCACCATCAAGGGCGAGAAGAAGATCCTCGGCAAGAGCAAGGGCTTCGGTTTCGTCTGCTTCAGCAACCCCGACGAAGCTACAAAGGCCGTGACCGATATGAACCAGAAGATGATCAACAGCAAGCCGCTGTACGTTGCGCTTGCCCAGCGCAAGGACGTCCGCAAGAATCAACTGGAGGCCACCATCCAGGCCCGCAACCAGATGCGTCTACAGGCAGCCGCGCAGAATGCTGCCGGTGTCGTCAACGCACCTTTCGGTCAACCTCAGATGTTCATGGCTCCTGGCCAACAGCCGATGGTGTTTCCCCCGGGCGCTCGTGGACAGATGCCTTACCCCCAGGCCATTCCCCAAGGCGGCCGTGGAGCACCTTTCCCTGGCCAGCAGGGTGGACGTGGTGGTGCCAACGCTGCTCAGCAGATGCCACCCATGTATGGCTTCCCTCCAAACATGCCTCCGGGCGCTCTTCCGCCGTACCTCAGCCCGCAATACCTCCAGCAGATGGCTCAAGCAGCTCAGGCCCAGCAGGCTATGGGTGGTCGCGGTGCCGGTGGCAGAGGCCCAATGCCATCCATGCCTGGCATGCCAGGTGGTATGCCTCCACAGATGCCTACCGTTCCAGCCATGCGTGGTGGAGCTAACTTCAGCCAAGGCGCTGGCGCTCGCGGAGCTGTCTCAGGACGACCAGGGCAGCAGATGCCACCCTTCCCGCAAGGTCGTGGAGGACCTCAAGCTGGCGGTATGCCTCCCGGACCCCCAGCTGCTGGTGTCGACATGGGCACTCTCACCAGTGCTCCTCCTCCACAACAGAAGCAGATGCTGGGTGAGGCGCTCTACCCTAAGATCTACGAGCAGCAGCCAGAGCTGGCCGGCAAGATCACTGGTATGCTTCTGGAGATGGACAATGCGGAGCTGATCAACCTGTAAGTGCACATCTCAAGATCTAGGAGTATATTGCTAACAGCCGTTTAGGACGAGTGATGACGAAGCTCTCCGGGCCAAGGTCCAGGAGGCTATGAGTGTTTACGATGATTATGTCAAGACCAAGGGCGGCGACGAGAAGGAAGAGGTCCAGGAGGAGAAGGCCTAGGTGTCCCTCGCCAGCCTTCCTCCATGCCGACTGTTCCCACTAAGGCTCCCCTGGTTTCAATTCTCTGGCGAATGGCGCTCGGTCACGGTCTCTCAAACTCACTTTTCACCGGCGTGGCGGGATACCGATTGCTTCTAAAAGTTCTTCTGCAGTCTCTTTGACCCTTTTTCAATCCTGCTCGATTTGTCTTGCCCCCTGTCTATGGGGGCTAAATTTCGGGTCCATGGAGGCTAGACTGCTGGCTCCTTCTATTTCGTCTACGCCTTCACTGGTTACGGATGATGTGGTAAGGTGCGGCTCTCTGACCTTCGACTTTCTTTCTCTTACCCTTTACACACTACCCCTTTTTCCTTTCAGTGTACTATAGAGCGGTCAAGGCTGCGCGAGCAGGTCCTATGGGCGGGACGGATCGGGCATGCTTTGCGCTCTGGTTGCGGTTGAGATACCTGACATCTTAATTGAGTTTGATGGTTAGTGGTGACGGCTGGGGCTATGGTGGTTAGGTGGTGGATCCGGGTGTTGTGGAGGGAAGTGGTTGGCCGGGGCAAAGTGGAGTGAAGATGAGTATGGCTAGAGTGAGGGTGATTCATGGGGGATTGATAGTTGTTGCTAGGACGAATAAATCTTATTTGCTCTACTATGAACGCCTGTTTTATGTGATATGCTTCTATGAACACCGATTCGACACCTTATCTCGCATTCAAGCCTGGAAACTAGCTTTAAACTAAACTTTTAAAGCGCGACGAACTTTTCATCCCAAATTCAGCCCAGAATTTATTAACATCTGAGGGTAACATACCGGACTGGCCCCCATTATACTTCTCGCAATCACGCTGTTCCTCTGATTCAATTTAGGGGCGCAAACAGATCATCTCAACTGCACGGCTTGAAACTCTCGTCTGGTACCCAAATCCCATTTGGTGCATTGATGCAGTGTTGACAGCGAAATCCGATCGTCACATTGCCTCCTAATCTAAGTCAAATTACGAGGCCTTGGACTCGAAGCTGAGAACAAATACAGCCTAGAGGGATACATGTGAAATTAGTATAGATCCTCAACTCATTATCCTGTAATATATACATCTAAGAAGCCATTTCAAATCTTCGACAAACCCCTAGGCACACCTCCTGTACCGAACAGCTCCATCTTGATCCGGCCAGCGTCCACTCCATAACCCTTTAGCTTCGTCTCTACATCCAGCATAAACTGCGCGGGCCCACAGACGAAATACTCCGCCCGCTCATCCCCCAAGAAAAGTTCCTTCTCTTTATCCAACTCCCCCAACTCCATTCTTCCGCCATGCGTATCAAACAACCTCACCCTCACGTTCCCCGCCGCCCTCTCCACCTCCTCCACATGCGCCCCAAACGCCCTCACACTCGCGTTCCTCGCCGAATGCACCCACGTCACCTCCCTCCCAGCCCCCCGCTCCACCAACGCATTCAACATCGCCATCAAACTCGTCAACCCCACGCCCCCAGATATCAGCACCACCGGCCCCTCCCCCTGCACCTCCAGAAAAAAATCCCCATACGGATGCGCAACCCCCACCACATCCCCGACCCCCTTCTCCGCATGCAGGATATTCGACACCCACCCGGGATGCAGCTTCTCCTTCCCCGGTGCCGCCGCCGCACTCTCGTACCCACTCTCGCGCTTCACCGAAATCCGGAAATACGGCTTCCCCGGCGCGTCGCTCAGACTGTACTGCCGCGCCTGCAACACGCCCTCGCCAAGCGCCGGAACAGCCACCTGCACGCTCACATACTGGCCCGGCTTATACACCGGCAACACCCTCTCCCCCTCGACGGGCTCGAGGTAGAAACTCGTGATCTCGGCGCTCTCGACCTCTTTCCGCGCGATCTTGAAGGCGCGGAAGCCCTGCCAGCTCGCCGAGGCGTAGAGCGCGGCTTCGGCGGCGATCATGATGTCGGCGAGCTGCCAGTACGCAGCGGCCCACGCGTCTTTGACATCCGCGGTGAAGACGGCGGGCGTGAGGACGTCTTCGAGAGCCGCGAGCAGGCCGGTGGCCACGACGGCGTACTGCGCGGGCGTGATGCCGAGGGAGGCGTGCTTGGCGCAGATGAGGGCGAGGGTTGGGGAGAGGGCGCCCAGGTCGTCGATGTGGGTGGCGTAGGCGAGGAGGGCGCCGGCGAGGGCGCGGGGCTGCGCGCCCGTGGCTTGGTGGGTGTTGCTGAAGACGGATTTGAGGGCCGGGTGGGTGGTGAGGAGGGTGCTGTAGAAGAGGGTTGTTATGGTGGTGCCGTGGGTGGCGAGGAGGGGGGCGGTGGATTTGATGATGGCGGTTTGGGAGGGGGTGAGGTTGGGCATTGTGGTGGGATGGGGGAGGGGGTTTGGCGAATCAGTGGGGTGTGGAAGGTTGTGAAGCTTGATGATATGTATGGTGTTGCTCTCTTTCTGAGAATGTCTTGAAGTTGAAGAGATAGATGGTGTATAGTAGATGTTGACGATGTATGAAGCACACTGATGAACGGTACGAAATGCGTCACTTACCAATCATCTTATATACACACCTATAGCTTCTATCCCGCGGATTTGCATCTTAAACCCTCAGCGAACCCTTGCAATGCTGCCGTTGTGCCTACTCCTCCAGGTACGCTGCTTACTCACTCCCGCATCGGCCGATGGCAGGGTGGGCCCAGCATCTTACGAGATTTACGTACATCGCCCAGTCCAACAACAGCCAAACTCTCTCCCTCCTCTAGCTCAAGCAGTCTGTATGGTATGGTAACTGGATCCGGCTGGCTAGTGTTAGCGAGGGACATGTAGATGCGTGTTGTGGAAGTAAGCTTACAGAAGATTGTAGATAAGAGTACGGTGCAACGAAGCGATGAAGCATTTGGCATGCAACCCCCAAACGACCCAATCATCTCCCCAGGAATCCGGCTTACAATCAGCGCCAATCAGTGAGAAAATAGAAACTACGTTAGGCCGGCAACGTCTCTCTTAGTGCATGCTTTTGAACTACACCCGTCCAACGGCGTCCAGCGGGCGAAGCTAGAGAGCGAAGGATGCAGTAGCAAGTTGAGTCAGTCATACCCGCCACTGCTACTGCCCTGATGCCACATCACTCCATTCGTCGTCACCGTGCCGTGCGGCGCCGTTCCGCTGTGCTTTCGTGGTGTTGAGGTTTCTCCGCGGCAAGCGGCTAGGGCTGAGGTCAGGTGAGAGAGTGGGCGAACACCAACATCGAAGTTTAAAATCTGATATCTACAGATATGCCTACGCGAAGGGTGCATCATGCGAGTGAGACTGGAGATAAGGATGCAGGATCATATGCTCTGCGCGGAGAAATGCCTCGCAAGATTAATGTTTGGGGCGACGAGAAAATTGCGTGTGATTTGGACTCGATTTGGCAATGCTATTTAAGGACATCTCAAAGCAGCCCAGAGGACAATGTGCAATTCGTGACGCTCCAAACCAGCCCAACGGTTTGGGTTAAATTTGGCGGTGCTGAGATGTATGAAGTGGAGCCAGTCCGTGCGATTTAAACTCTGTTTTGGCACATCATTGGAGGACATCCTAAATCAGCCCAGAGATTAACGTGAAATCCAAATGATATGAATCCAGTCCAAGGGATTGAGTTGAGTTCCGCGACGGTAGGATGTAGAAACGGGAGCTCGTTAGTGCAATCTGTGCCCGATCTTGCCACGCTGTTGCAAAAAACGCCGATAAGATCATAGAGTACAGACTGTCGGCACAAGCGGTGGCCTAGCGCGAATATCAAGCCACTCAGTCTTTCGTTGAAGGGTGCTATTTCGTCAAACGAACCTGTGATTTTAGCAGACTCAGCTCAGTTTCGGTAGGATATAATCTAGGAAAGGGCTTCTTCCGATCCAATTCCACTTGTTGTATCTGTGGCTTGATATTCGCGCTAGGCTACCACACGCGTCGAGAGCTGTAGGCTAACTCGAGAAGTACCATCGGAGGCCAGTCCGGTCCTGAGCAAATAGACCCTCGATAGTGTGAACCTTGGTTGGCTTGGTCGGCTAGTACGTCCTCTTGAGGTGATTTGTTTTCGCCTTTTTGCAACGTCTGTCCGAAGCGCAATAAATCGGCGGATTTGAATGATCCAGTTTGTGGCGGAAAATTGGGATCTGAGGTACTTTTTTTAGAGAAGGAAGCCTTTTCTTACAATCGGGGAGGTTTGGTATCGTCTCGGGCGCAGATTCAGAGCAGGCTAAGGCGAAGTAAACTTCTTGGTTCTTGTGAGGTGGTTTTCTAAGTCCAACCTGTAAATGTATGGCTATCTATGTGGACACTGTCTTGAAAGTGAAGCATCCCATAATCATCAGTTCAGAAAGAGACTTTCTGGTGATCACGCTAGTGGGCGCGCCGGAATAGTCATTAGTGATGCCATTTTGGGGTGCTTATTAGGGAAGGCTTGCATTATTGCCTTTCGATCTCGACTGCTCGTAGCTAAATATCTCGCAACTAAAACCCGCGGCCTGTTCGTGTGAGGTATATCCGTCTTGCGCGGTTTTAGTAGCAAAATCGTGACGGAAAACCAGGTACAGTCAGCGTGGTCAGTGTGTCAGTTTACAAAGTCTCCATAATTTTGCCAACAACGGTTTGCAGAAGAAAAAGAGTGGAAAAGTGACAACGTGACAGCATAAGAGATATCTTCCGAGAATGAATGACGGTCTCCTGCGTGCGTCACGTTGTTGCCATCTGGCTTACAGTCATCGTTTCATCTGTGGACGCGTTTCATCAGTTCCGTTTAAGGCTGAGAAGACTCACGTTCGAGGATAGCCCCTGTAGAACATCTACCCGCCAAAAGCCACAAACCAGTCAACGAACGATTGAGATCTTTCGATTTGTAGTCGATCGCCCCTCCCATTTCCCGGTGTTCGCCAGTTCTATTTCTGTATGACAGTGAAAACAGCGAACAACTGGTGTCTAGTATCTCCTCCCTGGTTGTTTCGTGAGGTAGCACCGAGGAAGGTGGTCACTGCAGCATTTCTTCCATCCGAGGGTTTCGTAGTCAATGAACAGAAGTTGGGGTTCTGGTTCCTGGTATTCGGACTCGAGTCTGGACTAGCCGCGTACCTGCGATCCTACCAAGATCTCCGCATGACTAACGGGAGGATGCGGTTGGCAAGGCTACTCTTGCACCACAGCTCAAGGCCGAACATTAGCCAACGCATGATCCCTTAGGTAAGCCCGCGTGGATAGAACGAGAGAGCTTCAAAGCTTGAGGGCGTAAGTATCCGCATTAAACCAGACATCTATATTCGGAACAGCGTTGGCCCATGTGCGAGAGTCAGGACCGGCGCGTACTGCTTCACCAAAAGGCTGCCAGAGGTCTGTGCCCCTCTTAACGTCGTCACGGATCAGCGCGGGCTTCCCGGACCTGTGGGCCCCTCTGACGACGGGCCTCAGGATGACTGCGGGATCCAAGTTTAGGAGAGGCTGTTTCGCGGTGACGGCTGTGCGGCTGCTTCGGGACTGCGGGGACGGCGTCTGGTGCTATTGAGACGCTGATTGAACACAATGGGGAGATGAAGGTTTCTGGAGAGTGAATCCTCCTACCCGGACGATCCTGGCCAGGGAGTTCGGGCGGTTTGAACCGTGACCAGGGTGCGTCATAGAGAGATGACTACCACGACTTTGACAGGTGTTTAGTTGCAAGGGCCGTCTCTTGTAGACGCCTCGAAGCTGCGTGCACATGCTACGACATCACTTCGGCAAGGCTGGTGGACTGCAAGCCAAGACTAGAGAACCCCGAAGTGGACGGCATCCGAGCTCTTTTGGGTGAATGTGGCAGCGAACGAAAAGGAGTAGTCTTCCAGAAACAGGGGGCGGGGCGCACGAGACGCGGCGCAAATGCGCAGGCTGCAACAGGAAGGCTTCTGGAAATTGCCCGCATGTAAGCCCGGGCGAGCTACACCGAAAGAAGCAGGCTTCCAGAAGGACGCTCTGATATCCGACGCCCTATAGCTGGGATGGCACTGGCGACCGGGCCTCTGCGTGAAGCTAAGGGCCAAGCCAAGACTGCATAGCTGACGCTGGGGACGCGGAGCCGCGGTGCTGTTTTCATGCTCTGATCTCAGCTCCGCGCCGTCTGGTCTGGCGGCCAACAAGAATAGCATAGACTGGCTAAGCGAGGCCTGAAGCAGACAGTGAGCTGTTTGTGGTGGAGGATGCGCGGGGGTTTCGGGTAGTGAAACGTAGGTATGAGGCTGAGCTCGCCAGCTTCATGCCCCGGTGTTGGACGGTTCCTGGAACGGCAAGGCCTGTATGAGAGGCCTGTCAAGTGATGCCTGCGTGACCTGGAAGAAGCGGATGTTCGGGATGCAGTTGGGGAACGAGTGGCCGATGTGTGATTCGTCTCGTTGCAATACGGCCGGCCGGGAAGGATGCTGGAGAGTCTGATAGTGCAGGCCACCGAGCTGCAGACCCTTCCAACATGGATGAGTGCAGGTATGTACAGAGCAGGCTATCAGGATGGCAGGAACAGGGCCAGCAGCGTGTTTCTTCGTGTTGATGAATTGCACTCGGGCCGTGGCGTTCGGCGCCAGACGTAGCGATCTCCCTTGGGCGAAGGGCGTGGTGTGTGCATTTCGCACCGGCCCAGCCAAATCGTGGGACTGCACAGACGGATCTGGCAGAAGCCCCGGTCCCAAGGGCATCACGAGCGTCTTCTTCTCGAAGCTTTCGCGAGCGCCCAGGCCGCGCTCTCATTTCTCTCCCAGCAGTCGCACCGCAGCCTCGCCTTGGCTTCACCATGACCGCACAACCGCACCACACACGCCGTGCCATATGCGCCGATCCCCACGTTGCGGCCACGCCGCCGGGCGCCGCACTGACTCGACGCCGTGATAGCGAGCGACAGTGAGATTATCTCGGCCACCATTTTACGAAGCAACGCGTGGCCGGCGGCGGCATCGTCCGAGGCCCGCTTGGCAGCGACTGTAAGCACATGGGAGGACGAGGAGCAACATCCGCTGCGTATCGCGGTGATTCGGCCGTGCGTCAGAGTATTCACCTGCAAGAGCTGTGGCTGGACGTCGTTGGAGCGCAGGGACGCGACGGCGGGCCGTGAGGGATATCAGGGCCTGCTGCACGTCAAAGGAGGCGGGCCGGGCAGCAGTGTGGCACCAGGCTGCGAGGGCTGCGAGGCCACCGTTGATGTCATGCAACTGTGACTTCTGCGGCCTGGTGTGGCTGGTGTCGGTGGAGCCCGGAGCCCTGCGTCGCTCAGGGAGTTTGGGCCAGCAGAAGGGGCCCGTAACGGGCTTCGTGGTGGGCGCATCGCAATCAGGGGTCGTCTCAGGAGGCCAACTCCAGCATCGCGTCTTGGCCGCCTCCTGGATCCCGCAGCTGGGAGCGCGCTGGGAGCATCATGGCCTCAACTTGTTTCGCACCGTGCTAAAAACGGGGCCTCCCCCCAGCCCACGACTGCTCGCCGCCGCTTCCCCAGCTCGAAAGAGGATGTCGACGCCGCTGGCTGCATCGTGACAGCATGGCGGCCCCAGCGCAGAAGCCTTCTAGCGGGCTTCCAAACGTGGCCCTTGCCTCCCATCCCGGTGTCGAGCGTCTGTGGACCAAGCGTTCCTGGATCAACCTCACCCTGTCGTACCCCCTCCGCCAGAGGTCGCGCTGCATGTGCTGGCCCATATCGTGATAGCGGAGGCTGTGTTGCCAGAAGCAATATGTCCATCCCATCCCACACTCCCGCTACTGCCAGCTCGCCGCCCTCCATCCCGCAGATGACGCCCGGATGTGCTCCCTCGCCCGTGCGGCCTCTAGGGCTGGTCAAACATGGCCGCAGGCGTGCTTCAGCGGGCCTGATCCCCAGCGGCTCTCCGAGCATTGACGGGCCTGGCGAGCCAAGGGTGTGCCATACAAGCAGGGATAGACTTGCTTTTGACTCGCAATCAAAAGGCCTGGTGGACGGGCACGCTGCTCTATAACTGCAAATCGCCCCTGCTCGTGCCGTGCTCCCTCAAAGCTCGAGTTACACGCACCACGTTTTGTTCCGAAGACACTGTGACGCCCACTGCCGCCCTCATCCTGCAGAGTGAACTGAACACCGCACCGCTCACCACCCGTCCCACCCCCAATACCTCACGGCTACCGGCAGTCGACAGTGACACCCGCCGCAGGCTCCGCCGTCAGGACTCAGCTATTAGGAGCCAGTGCCCGCAGCGTCCAGTGCCCCTCGTGTCCTACTTCGTAGGTGAGCCTCTTCTTCCACGGGGATGATCATAATTAAGATGCTGACCGGGCTTGCAGCATTGTCGATTTGCGTTTGACAGACAGGTACTGAGCCCGCGCTACAGCCCCGTCCCAGCGTGTTTCTCTGGGTTTCGGGAAGATCGATGACTGAACTGATGCTTAGAAGACTCCTACCTATTTTCGCCTCACCAACGCGCCCCCCAGCACATCCCGGCCGCAGAATCAGCCGGATCTGATTTGGGTATCGTAGCCGCAGCGGACAGCGTTTGGAAGCGCCGTCGTGGGAACTCTTGGACATTAGATTTGTTTGCACGTCGTCGAGGCCCTGGGACAGATCGCAGACAGTGACCGGCGGACACAGCGAGAAGCGACTGACACAAGCGCCGGGAGACTGCACTATTGGACCGGACTGGAAAGCATCTCTGAACTGAACCGTGGGCGAGCTGAGAAACAGTCAGCAGTACTGGGAAATCCGGGACTCCTTCCAACGCAACTCTCTTTGTCGACGTCGGGATTCGTCGCGCCTCGTGCACATTCTCGGGCACCAACAGCAACAATTTCCTCGGCGTGTTTGGCGGATCAATCGGGGTGCAGTCACGTCTTCTAGTGAAATTCACAGCGAGGAGTCGGAAGTAGCCGAGCCCGAAGCGGTCTAGCGAAAAAAGAAGATCCAACACGCGCAACAGCAGCAAGTACCCTCGTACCTTCATCCTCCTCGACACTTTCTCCTCCCACTCCACAACACCACCCCTCAGACGCCGTGATCCATCTCAGGTACGTTCCCGCCCGTAGAGTTGTGCGTCCTGCCCGTGCCCCGCCGCTCGACTGCCTTGCGCGTCACCCGGGCGTCCCCTATTCCGCCCTCCTGGCGTGCTGGCAGTCGACACCGCTTCGTCGCCGCCCGCCGCCAGACGCCCTGTTCCACCTGCTCTGCGCCTCTGCTCCTGACGCTGACTTGATTCTCTCGATAGGTGGCCATTCAGCATTGGCCGGCACGCGATCCGCCCTACGCTCGACACCGTCGGACGGACCACCTGCGCTTTGAATCTGTGAGGTGGTCTTCTGGACGCCAGCAGCCTCATCGACGACCCCTACTGTCCGCAGTGGCCTCAGTACATGCCCTCCTGTCGACTGAAGCGTTCTTCCCAGCCGACGGCCAGTCATCCAAGTGGTGCGCACATCTCCTCCCAAGTTGCGGATCTCGCCCTGTCTGTTGTCACCCGCCTGCTTCTACCGGAGGCCACAATTCATGCGCGATGATGGAGCTTGGTAACATTCTGAATACTAAACATCAGGCGAAAGCCTTTGCAGGACGATCCCTTTACGAAATGCAGCACAACATGCAGCACGAGCTCCAACAACAGCACTACGGCCCGGCCGCCGCCTACCTCAATGGCAGGATCAAGTCAGAGAACGGCTCTGAGCGTGGCGTGTCACCGCACCCCTCAGAACACTCGTCTAGATACTCGTCGCAGGCCCCCCAGCCGTTGCAGTCATATCCGCCGCCAATGCAACCAAACATGAACGGGATGCGCTATCCCTCACCCTCTCAAATTTCGGCTCCGATGCCGCTCCTCAACAACGCCAACTACATGCCAAACCCGCCCGAACATACTTACCAACAGCAGCCGCAGCAAGACCAGCAGAACCAGCAGTCTGGCGGGCGACCCGCATCGGACACGGGCCCACCCAAGGCTTTTGCCTGCTCCACCTGCGGCAAGGGCTTTGCAAGGCGTAGTGACCTGGCGCGTCACGGTAATACAGCTCCATTGAAACACGACGCGTTTGATTCTAACTTTTTCCAGAACGGATTCACAGCGGTGTCCGCCCTCACGTCTGCGACTTCCCCAATTGTGGCAAGCAGTTCATCCAGCGTTCGGCTCTGACTGTACACCAACGTGTCCACACTGGCGAAAAGCCGCATATGTGCGAGCGTTGTGGCAAAGTTTGTAATCCCCGAAATCTATACGAGCCAATCACTAACCGTGTTCCAGCCATTCAGCGACTCTAGCTCTTTAGCCCGCCATCGCCGCATACACTCGGGGAAGCGACCGTACAAGTGCCCCTACTCCAACTGCCAGAAGACCTTCACTCGTCGCACAACCCTCACGCGTCACCAGAACCATCACACTGGCACCGTGGAGGAAGCTGCTGCCGAGACAGCCGCGGCTTTGGCCTCGCGCGCCTCGGCTCCAAGCAGGTCGACTCGGTCAGATGCGGATGAGTTCTCCGAAACGGCGTCTCCATTGGGAACACCTTCTCCTCATGAGCGCCCTCTTTCCCTCTCACCTGCTGCGGGAATGCCTGCGGGTGTCGTCCCTGCCATGCATCGCCAGGCTTCCGACTACGCCTACATGGGAAACATCAATGTCCCGCCTCATCTGCGGAACGAGATCCAGCAGCCCAGCCCCCGATCTTCTCCATCGTTGACTTCCCAGTCATACACATCATCCGTGAGCAACCAGCGTCCATCGCTCACTTCTCACCCCAGCGGGTATGGTCCACCACCACCTATTCTTGAACCTCCAGCATCAGCCAATCACGGTCAGTCAGGTAGTGTGAACGGCAGTCCCCACATGGGCAACATGGGATGGCAGTCTCCATCGCAACAACCGATCCCTTCCCCAGGCGCTGGCGAGAACTACGTCTACCCCGAACCTCAATATCACAACTCGGCGGCGAACATGTACTACCCGCCAAATTCGAACATCCGTCGTCCAAACAGCACCGAACCCGACCAATACGACCCGCGCCAGCAGCGGATGGCTGACGGCATGTGGGCCCCTCCAGTGCAGTAAATCTGTGTAATTTTCCTATGTAACAGTGTAACTATATGCTGAGCTCGGGCTCGATTATCCTGGCGTGTTGGCAGTTGCTATACCCCTTTTCCTCTCAAAAATTTCCTTTGTCTGAATGGCATTTCTTTTTTTCCATGGGTTTCAGGACCATCGGATGGAGAATACATTTTGCCGGTGTTACCGGTGCATCGGCTACATCCTTTCCAAGGTTTCTTTTGTGGTTACATCACTCGGTCTTTGCTTGTCTTTCCTTGTTTTTATCTCTGTTCTGCATGGAAACTGTCTCCTAATAATATATCACAAGGCCATGGGCATGGTGCACTCTCGGGGGTTCTCATGGGTGGGCTTCAAGCGGCGTCTCTGAAGAGGATGGACAGGCGTCCTTGGCTCATTGGCTCTTTATCAGGTTTTGCAGGTTTTGGGGCGAGCGTTACCGTACTAGACTGGCAAATTAATGAAGGATTCAAATCCACAATTTATCACATCTGGCTCCTCTGCGGTACAGTGAATGTAGCGTTGGTGTGAGGCAAATTCAGGCAGGACCAAATGGCGATGCAGTCCTGCGTCTGCTTCGAGAGTAACTGATTTGATTTATGTTCTTAGTAAAGCACTCTTCGCTAGATGCGCATGTTATAGCTTCAGTGAGCGCAGATGCCACAGCAAATGGGCGTCCTAACAGTGCAGTCTCACACATCAATAAGGCGTCCAAGAATCCAACCCAGCCTCTGCCAAGCAATGGCTATATCGCACTCTCACAACCTTGAGAGACTCGCAACAGGCAGAGTTTCTTGGAGAGCAGCCTAGGTAAATTCACCATGGTACACGGAGAATGCCAAGCGTCATCAGTTTGATTTGGAAGACCCGCAAAAGACACCACCGGTACGGGCGGACCAAGAGCGTCCCAGCCTCGTGCCCACGAAGCTCAGACGCAGCCAGCACGGGCGTGACGAACACCTCCTCATCAGCCAACTACCGCCACCTCACTGCCCCAATATCCCTCCAGCTCTTCCGCCGCTCGCAACACGACGCTCTTTATACACCCTACAATAAGAGTCGCCTACCCGGACGTACGGCGCTGCCCGCTCATCGTGTTCTTCTCGAGCGGCCCTTCTACGGCAGCGAGGTTGCATCATCGCGCAAAGCCGTCCCAGCCCAATATCAATCACGCCGGGAGCGTCTGAATCTGCGTACCGTCATTGTTGCTCTGCTCGACCTCAGATTACGCTACTACAATTCACGTCTGACTCTGACCACCTCTCTCCAACCGGAAGAGACGCTGCGCTTGCAGCCATATCGCCAACATGTCCAAGGTCGTAAGAAGCGTCAAGAACGTCACAAAGGGCTACTCCACAGTAGAGGTCAAGGTTCGCAATGGTATGAGCTTCCGGGACCTTCTCGCAGACACGCGCTGACTGAGATAGCAACTAGCAACGATCCATGGGGCCCGGTGGGCTCTGACATGGCCGAGATCGCGCAAATCACTTTCAACAAGTAAGGCTTTGAACGGATTCACATGGAATCATACTGATACTGTCGCGTAGCTCTACTGATTTCTACCAAGTGATGGACATGCTGGACAAGCGACTCAATGACAAGGGGAAGAACTGGCGCCACGTCTTGAAGTCGCTCAAGGTGCTCGACTACTGTTTGCACGAAGGCTCCGAACTGGTCGTCACTTGGGCGCGGAAAAATGTCTACATCATTAAGACTCTACGAGAGTTCCAATATATTGACGAGGACGGTCGGGACGTGGGCCAGAATGGTGAGTCGCAATTTCGCCACATAGAGCTACCCCAGCTAATATGGGCATTCAGTGAGGGTGTCGGCTAAAGAGCTCACCTCTCTTATCCTCGATGAAGAACGGCTTCGTGCGGAACGTTCAGATCGGAAGACCTGGAAGTCCCGTGTTACGGGCATCAACGAAATGGAATATTCAGGTGGACATGGCGGACATGGGAACGGCGGAGAAGCCACAAGGCCTCGCCATCGAGAAGGTCGGTCTAACCGGACTACGGAGGAAAATGATCTGGAGCTGAGATTGGCTTTGGAAGCGAGCAAGAATGAAGCGGAGGAGGATCGCAAGAGGCGCGACAGAGCGGCGGGCCGCGAGGTTGGGGACGACGATCTTGCCAAAGCGATCAAGCTCAGCAAAGAAGAGGAGGAGCTCCGTCGGAGAGAACTTGAGGAAACCAATTCCTCTTTATTGTTTGACGATACTCCCACTCAGCCATCCGCATACCAACCGACTGGCAACAACCAAGGATACCAACAACAGAGTGCGGTCGATTGGTTTGGCAATCCCGTCGAGCAGCAGCAGACTGCACAGCAGCCTCAGAATACCGGATTCCTGAACAATGCCTATTCTCAGCCTACTGGTGTACAGCCCCAGCAGACTGGAGTCCAAAACGGGTTTGGCGGCTACAATGGCTACCAGCAGCAACCCCAGCAGCCCCAGCAGACTGCCTTCGACCAGGCCTTTGGAGGTGGTCAGGGTTACATGCAGCCCCAGCAGACTGCGTTCAACATGAACAATCCATATGGACAGCAGATGGGGGGTCTGGGCCAACAGCAACAGCAACAGCAGCCAGTGGAGCAACAAAGCACACTCCAGCCGGGGAGCCACAATCCATGGGCATCGAATCAACCTCACCAGGAGTCAATTCTTCCCCAGCCGACTGGATCGAACAACCCATTTGCGTCGTCGTTCAACAGGCCTCAGACTGCGCAGCCACAAAGACAGCCAACTCTTAGCACCTTACAGGAGCAGAAGACACAGACGCAATTCAACAACACCAGCTTCAACCCACCAGTCTCCTTCTCTCCGCAGCAGACACCGCAACCACAGAAAGAGCAGAATCCGCACCACGCCCAGCTCAATGCCCTTCTTGCTACTGGCGAGGGCCAGGACACTTTCGGCAACGTCGGGAACCTGCGTCTTCCCGCTCAACACACAGCCCCTGGAACCTTTGTGAACTCTGCGGGTGCAGGGTTGAATCAGCTGAACGCCAATGCGACTGGCAACAACCCATTCTTGCACTCGCAATTCACCGGCATGCCGCAACAGCAGTTCGGCCAGCAGAGAATGGTACCGGCGCAA
Organism: Lophium mytilinum; assembly: GCA_010093605.1. Classification (NCBI taxonomy): domain Eukaryota; kingdom Fungi; phylum Ascomycota; class Dothideomycetes; order Mytilinidiales; family Mytilinidiaceae; genus Lophium; species Lophium mytilinum. The sequence goes on along the minus strand of MU004192.1, from coordinate 864,438 downwards.
ACCGGGCCGGCAGGGTCTTTTGGATCCAACCCATATGGCGGCGGAAACCCGTTTGGCGGCGCGCAGCACCAAGGACAGCAACAGCAGGGTGGAAGCTTGATAGACTTGTAGGGTCTTGGTTGGCTCATGTGTTTTCCTTGTGTTGGGTGCTTAGAGCGTTTCCAGAGTGATTTTGTATCCCCTTCTGCCTTCAGAGGCCACTCATAGGTCTGCCAAAGGAGGCTTTTGACGGCCACGGTGCTTTGCTTTTCGACGGGTTCACGGGTGTTGAAGCTGTACTATCCATTATCCAAACTTTGCGGGAGGCTCAGTGTGCATCTGGCATGAGTGGGTCCCTACTGGGCAAATCGTACTCTTCCTAATTTCTTCTCATGGCAGACTTACCTGTTCTGTTCATACTGTGTATAGACGTGGACGTGGGATGCTCAGAGGAGCCGGCGGTAAACGGGGGTTGAATTGCTTTTCTTGAGACAGTCAAAAGCCTTGCCGTATATTATCTCATCCTACCTTAGCTCCGGCGATTTGCATTCTGCCTCTGAAGCCCTCTCTTAGCTTCCAATAGTGGACGTTATCGAGTCGTACCTAGAACAAGCTCAGGCCTGCTAATCACGTGACCCGCCAAGCTCTCGTTCGACCGGGGTGGCAGCGGGGATCTGCATCTTCACCCTCTCGTCTATAGGAACAATAGCATGAGGATCACAATAGCAACACAATAGCAGTATTCTTACCTGTGTAGTACTTAAACCTTTTCTGCTCTCCTCTTCAACTCTTCAGCAACCTTCTCTTTCAATTCATCTTCTGCAGTCTTGGAACGACAAGCCGATCCATCCTTTCTCTCGTCCATCGCTACGTCACCAGAACAGACTCTACTCATCTCAACATCTTCACAATGCCTCCACGCGCCAACCGTCGCATCAGCCGGACCTCGAGCCGCGCCTCCTCCACCCGCTCCACGAAGCGTGTCACGAAGTCCAAAAGCCCCAAGCTGCGCACCACACGTTCCGCGAGCGCAACCAAAGCCCTCGAAGCCGCCGCCCTCGTCGTCCAAGAGCCCGAGCCCTCATTCCGCTTCATGGACCTGCCCACCGAGCTCCGCCTCAACGTCTACCGCTACGCTCTGAGCTCACCCGAAGCCCTCACCCTCCACATCCCCACCTCCCTCAAAGCCACCCCGGAGGTCGAGCTCGTCGACGAATACGGCGACCACTACCGGACCCAAACACGCCGCGCCCGCCGCCCCAAACCCGCGCCCCCGCACCACCCGGCCACCGAGCCCCTCGCGCCCTCCCTCATCGCGACGTGCAAGACCGTGTGCCGCGAGGCGCGCCCCGTGCTGTACGGCGACAACACGATCCGGTTGCGGCTCGACTCGGCGCTCGCGAGCATCAACTCGCTCACGCAGCGCAACCGGTCGCTGATCAAACACGTTACACTCACAATCCCAACACATCACGATATTCTGGAGTCGTTTGCGGACCTGGTGCGCCTCGGGCTGCGGTATTGTTGGAACCTGCAGAGCTTTAGCATAAGTTTGCCGTATATGTTCCCGGAGGACAGGAGTGTGGCGAGCACGACGAACGTCTATGCGAACGCGTTTCATATATTGCGGTGGTTGCCGAAGGGGTGTAAGGTTAGGCTGGAGGGGAGTGTGCATGAGGAGATTCGCAGGGTGGTGGAGGACAATTGTAGATTGGCGGATAAATTGGATGAGACGGCGTATGCGAAGAGGCAGCATCAGATGCCGGAGAAGAATTGAGGGGGTTTTGCGGGGTGGGTGAGGGGGCGGAGGGGGGATTGGGTGGTGATGGCCTTCGGTAGTGGTGTGGGTTTGAAGGGCTGGTCCTGGGGGTTATGCAGAAGCGGTGCGGATTGAGCTGTAGATCGGCTGGGTTGGGTTTGTAGCATTTGAATTGGAGCTGGTTTCCTTCATTTGTGGACGAGGACGTGACGGGATGGGAGAGCTTCGATAGTATATGAAACGCAGCAATTGCGGTGTCTGTACCCTATGATTCACACGTACTTTGCTGTGGTGAGTGATATGGATGTTAGGATCAGAGGTATAGCTGTGAGGGCGTAGTTCAGATGGTTGCTACTACCCAATCGCTCCTGGCTTGACGTTGTTTGAAGAACCTTAAGATATCGGCAATTTTTAGAGCAGATGTCACGATCTGAAAGACCGGAATTGGGTCTAAGGACCTCACAAGTGATATTGATGGCAGAATTGCATGTAGAGATCTGAGAGCGTAATCTGGAAGGTTAAGAGTAAGACTTTGCGACTGGCTTGCTACTGGCTGGAGGCCCTTGAGATGGCGGGTATCTTTTCAGAGGGATGTAAAGGTTAGGAAGAGCGGAATTGGACCCAAGTTAACTGCAAGTATTGTTTGGTGGCAGAGTTGCATATAAAAATCTTAAAGTGTAATTTGGGAGGTTGGCGCTGTGAATTTGCGCCTAGCTTGATACTGTTTGAAGGCCCTTAAGATACCCAAGATTTTTCAGATGGATGTAAAGGTTAGAAGGAGCGGGATCGGACCTAGGTCGATTGCAAGCGATTTAGATAGCATAATTGCAGGTGAAGACCTGGGAGCTTGATCTAGAGGGGTAACACTACGAGGTTGCGACCGGCTTAACGCTGTTTGAGGCGCTCTAACAAGGCAGGAAGGTTTTGAACGGATGTAAAGATCTAGGAGGGCAGAATTAGGCTACATGTAAGGTGGTTGGTAATCTAGATATAGATTTAAGATTTTGAGGGTTTAGGAGCGTAATCTGGGAGGTTGATAGCACAGATTTGCGCCTGGGTTACCGCTGTTTGAGGCGCTTTAAGATGGCAGGAATTTTATGAATAGATGTTGAGAACCGGTAAGGCGGAATTAGACTACAAGTAAGGTGGTCGGCGATATGGATATAAGTTTAATATGCGAATGTTCAGAACCGTGATCTAGGAGGTTAATAATGCAGGTTTACGCCTGTCTTGCCGCTGTTTAAGCGGCTTCAAGACGGCAGGAGTTTTGCGAATGGATGGTAAGATCTGAGAGGGCAGAATTAGACCACATGTGAGACAATTGGAGGTATAGGTATAAATTTGATATTTGTAGGTTGAGAAACGTAATCTAAGAGGTGAATAGTGCGAGGTTGCGCATATCTTACCGCTATTTGAGCGACTTCAAGATGGCAGGAATTCTGTGCACGGATGTTAAGATTTGGAAGGGCGGAATAAGGCCTACTGTGGGGCTGCAAGTGATTTGGGCGGTATAGTAATGCCTGCCGGTCTGAGAAGTGTGATTAAGGAGGTTGATACCGCGACTTAGCTTAAGGTGTGACGCCGTTTGAAGGGCTTTGAAACAGCATGAAAATTGAGAACGAAAGTCAAGATCTAGAAGGGCAAAATTGGACCTATTACTGGATTGTAGGTAATATGGACAGGAAACGAAGAGATAGAAATCTGAGAGCATAGTTCAGGCGCTTGGCAGTACTTGTCTGCTCGTAGCTTGACGCTGTTTGAAGATCCTTGAGGCGTCTTCAAGATTGGCGAACGAATTTCGAGATCTGGAAGGTCAGAATCAGGCTTGAGGCGAATTACTTTTGGCCTTTGCAAGGGACTCGGGACGGGAAGCATTCCTCGAAAGATAAGACTTCAGATCGCACCGCTTGCAATGTAGCGTTCATAATCTGTTTAGTGACTTGGGAACCCCCAGGACCACCCCGGGAGGAAGCAAACCTCGCAGGCATGAGGTGTGGTCTGGCAGCTTGAAGTGATAGGGCAGAGGTGCGGCTTGCTTGATGCGCAAGCTGACAGGCGATGTCGGAGTTCGTCGTAAAACGGTCGCTAAAAAGGCGAGCCAATCGCACGGCGTTCAACAAAACGCCTCTTCCTCTTTCACATGTCACCACCAGGCTAGGGTCACAGCCCTCCTGATAACCTTTTGTTCATCATGATAGATAGCCGCCTGGAACGCTACCGGGACGCTCCTGTCTCGAAACCCACTTTCGCCCTCCTTCAGATGACCTCTTGCATGCGGATATGCAGCACTGCTAGCGGTGACAGTGTCTTTGTTCTCCCTCGCATTCCTTAAGACTCAGCATGGCCCCGAGAAAACATAGATCAGCCTCCGCTTCTACTCCCATACTCGAGCCGTTATCTGCTGCGGACGACGGCCAGATGGCGACCTCGCTGGTGTATGGAATGCTCCCCACGCTTGTGCAGAGCCGTATTCCCCGCTTCTCGTCACTTCGACGTTCTGTCAATGATTTTCGGGGACGGCCGGATCATGCTAGAAGCTCAAGTGAGAGCGCCTGGACTAGTGGATCGGAAACACCGCCCCCGAGATACTCGTCTAGACAGGAGATTCGAGTATCAGACCGGATCTCAGCGTTTACTGCGGATGCCAGCGAATCGGAGGCCGAGACTTCAGCATATGAGCGGCCTGTATCGTCTAGCTCTACTCCGCCAGCCTTTGGTCTGTCCGAACAGCAAAGCGGAGTCAACTGGAAGTATGCAAACCAAGGTATGTATACTATACCCTCTCACTATAACTACGCTAATCTCAACAGGCCTAAACCTCATCACCCAAGCCTATAGTGAATACTCTTCCTCCACCAAAGAAAATGACGACGGCCTACCACCGTTCAGCCGTCAACTATACATCCATGGCATCACTTACGTCCTGCGTGGGCTTCCGGCGGATATGACACCAGAAGAAGTCCTGAGCATCCAAGCGGCCATCCCACCTCACGTTCTCGACCACTTCGACCTTGACCCTTCAACCCAAGATCTAATCTCAACCTTATCACGCCGGCCTCAGACCCCCGCTGAAGTCCTACAAGAAGATCCTTCCATGATTCACCGCATAACCGCAACTCTCATCCTCGAACTCTTCATAATCGCACAGTTCTTACTGCCCTACGTCAAACTCTTCATCGGACATGCATATCAATATGAGCGCGAGAATCGCGTTTTCGAGCGTCTATTCAGCGTGGGAGTCAACATGATTGATGAGGTGGGACGGAAAAGTATCAAGTTCACGAATTCGGTGTACAGCATGAATAATGGCAAGGTTGGGCAAGCGTTGAATGAAATGACGGTTTGGTGGGTACAAGGGGTCACCGGGGGCATTCATCAGGGAGTTTCGGAAGGTGTAGTGATTCTGGGAGCGGATGGGAAGATTCCGAGGACGAGGAGGAAGGTAGATGGGCGACGGTAGTTGGTGTTCCTGATATATTTGCCTTTTTAGAGGTTCGTTAAGCGGATGAAGTTACGAGTTATGAATGAAGAACAAGGATATAGACATTAGATCCACTCTGAGTTACCAGACGTTCAAATCATGGCAGCTCTAAGTGAATTTCTGCTACACTTTCCACTTCTTAGAAGAATTTTTAAAAATGGCTCCCTTGCCCGTCACGTGAGGTATGGCATTGAATGCGGTTAGCCAGGATCCGCGCTATCTCATCTCCTCGAAAAAAGTTCAGAGAACTCCTTGACGTGCCCCATCGACGTTCCTTTCCCACCACTTGTAGGAACTTTCCAATTGCCACACCCTGGATCGCGATTTCTTCTAGCTTGTCCCTCTCTCCTCAACTACATTGTAATAGATACCTCTTGCACGGCTGTCCGCTCTCGATTCCATCACCTCATCATGCTCGCAGCTTTTCGGAGATGCCCTGCATCTCTCCCTAGGAGTATATCGACCTCAGTTATTGCGCCACGACTTCTTCGACCCGCACAAGCTACCTCGACATCCGCATGGCGGTCTACCATATCGGTGTCCAGAGTTTCGGTCGCGTCCCTACACCAGAGTAACCAGTGGCGACAACATGCCGCCGAGCGCTACGTTGTCGAGGCGGAGGTGGAACAAGAGGTCAATGCGAAAAGCCCGCCGTCAGATGGAGCAATCGACAATGCTGTCGCCGGAGGCCCCGTTACGAAATTCGAAGATCTGGCGACTCGAGGATATGTTCATAAAAATATCGTCAACACCCTAACGAAGGACATGGGACTGCACACTATGACGGAGGTGCAGACTCGCACTATCAACGAAGCGTTGAAGGGGGCTGATATGTATGTTCTCCATCTCTTCACCTTTCCGCGAATTTGTTCTAATATGTCGCAGCATTGCCCAAGCGAAGACTGGTACCGGAAAGACCCTTGGATTCCTTCTCCCTGTTCTACAAAACATCATTTCAAAAGATCCTGGGCTTGCAACACGCGGGGCTCGTCCCCCGCGGACGACCCCCGGCGACATCAGGGCTATAATCATATCACCAACCAGAGAACTAGCGGAGCAGATTGCTGTGGAAGCGCGAACGCTCACACGCAACACCGGTGTCGTCGTTCAGGTCGGCGTGGGTGGAACACAGAAGAGAATGATGTTGCAGCAAATTAAGAGGGAGGGTTGCCATATCCTCATTGGAACCCCTGGACGACTCAACGATCTGTTGTCGGATGAGTATTCGGGAGTGGAAGCCCCGAAGCTGTCAGCCCTTGTTATGGACGAAGCTGATCGACTTTTGGATGATGGATTCACGCGGGAAATTAACGAGATCAGAAAATACCTCCCAGATCCCAAGAAGCAAGATCGCCAAACCCTCATGTTCTCCGCCACGGTCCCCAAGGAAGTTGTTGGGCTTGTGCGGCAGACATTGAAGCCTGGGTTTCATTTCGTCAAGTGCGTTCGTGACGATGAGGAGGCAACACACGAGAGAATTCCACAGAAGCTCGTTCACGCGAAAGGCCTCGAGAACATGATGCCTGCACTCTTCGAACTGTGCACAACGGCACTGCAGAGCTCTCAGGCGGGTGACACTCTGCCTTTCAAGGCGATCGTTTACTTCAACTCCACTGCTGAAGCTTCGCTTGCTTCCAACGTCTTCAGGAAAATCCGTGGAAGCGATCCACGTCAACATGCTCTGCACCCCGCTAGGGTGTTCGAGATCCACGGCAAGTTGAACCAGGGTCAACGAACTCGGGCTGCTGATGACTTCCGAAATTCGAAGTCGGGTATTCTCCTCTCCTCCGACGTAACAGCCCGAGGAATGGATTTCCCCAATGTCACGCACGTGATCCAAGTCGGTGTGCCCCGCGAGCGCGAAACCTACATCCATCGTATTGGCCGGACTGGCCGTGCCGGCAAAGAAGGCGAGGGCTGGATCATCACTTCGCCGCTCGACTCGTCTGATGTCCGCCGCCGTCTCCACAGCCTCCCGCTCAAGAACGACACCTCGCTCGAAACTGCCTCGGTTGACATGTCCCGCGAAGCCCAGCTGCCGGAAGATGTCGCAACCATTCTCTCCAGCATGGTCGACGCCTACCGCCAGGTCCACCGCGAGCACAAGACCAAAGTGTACATGGCTTACCTCGGTGTCTACCAGGGCATGCGCGACAAGCACGAGCTCATCGACTCGCTCAACGGCCTTACTAAGCACGGCTGGGGTATGGACGAGGCTCCAAAGGTCGGCCCAAGCCTTGCGCGTAAGCTGGGCTTGAACCGCGTTCCAGGCATCAATATAGGTTCAGAAGAGAGCTATGAGAGCTCAGCGTACGACTCGCAGTCGTCGTTCAGCAGGCGGGGCTCAGATTCAGGTTACTCCAGAAGTGGAGGAGGCGGGTACCAGGGACGCTCCAGTGGGGGCGACAGGGGAGGCTACCAAGGTAGCTCGAGGGGAGGCAGCCCGAGGGAAGGCGGCTACCGGGGAGGCGATAGGGGAGGCTACCAAGGCAGCTCGCAGGGCGGTGGCGGCTACCAGGGTAACTCGCGAGGAGGCTTTCAAGACAGGTCGAGCCCGCGGCCGAGGGGCGGTGAGAGGGAGACCAGGGGACGCAACTATGATGCGGACTTCTAGATCCCCCTAAAAAACAAAAGCAAGAGTGAAAGAGGAAAGTTTCGGGATGTATAATGGCTTGTATCATATGTATAGATGGGATGTCTGATCTCGGGTGTTGCGGTTTTTTCGGGATCTAGGCAGACGACTGCATCGGAGTATGATGTTTCGGTTGAGCGGTTCGCTGTTGGGCTCGGGGTTTTTAGATTCGTGTTGGACTGCACGGCACTGGGTTGGGCTGTTTGGGGGCTCCGGCGTGCTACTTCGTGGAGGAGCTCTGCGATATGTACCCCAATGTGCGGTTGATTTTGAACACGAGATCAGCGCAAGAGGGCCCTTCGCGTCACTACGGGCCAAAGTTCTGCTGGCTATTCATACCGAGTCGGGGGAGTATCTGGGTAGGGTGCTCTTATCATCTCCAATCAGAGCAAGGAAAACTCTTCTTTATACTTTTGAGAGTTTGAAATGGTGCTGTGGTTATGCGTGAGTGTTGATGTGTAGTTAGCTGTCAGAGTGAGGTCGCCAGTGGCTGACTTGAGGTTGTTCGCAGTTGCACGGAGGGTGTCAGTACTCAGGCGAGGGTTTACAGATTCTTGTTTAGCGTGCAGAGAGGATTGTAGGGTCGGTGGTCATCGGTAGCGGATCGGGAATGAAGTAATGCATTAAGATCTGCTGGTGATGTCCGGTGGACGCGTAAGAGACGTTTGATGTGAAGGTGAGGCATTACTCTGATGACGACCAAACGCGTAAGAGACAATCAAGAGGAGGGAGTTGGACAAGGGTCTGAGTCGTGTTGGTGAGTACAATGTGGTATCATGGGGAATTCTTTCCTTGGTTTGTAGTAGTACGTATATGTATACGCAGCTACGTGTTTGATAAACTACGTAAGTGGCACATCGTGTATAGTTCCCCGCCCGCTCGGACTGGGCATGTCTGATGATATAGGTGGATACCTTGAGTAGATCCTTTAAGCTCCTAGGTGCATATCTGCATAACTATGGGGTAGATGTATTAGGGTCCGTCCAATAGGTATCCACATCAACCTATGTAAATGACAGACCCGTAATTCGGTATGGATCTACGATAGGGTCTCCACAATAGAAGAGCTCCAGATGACGGAGAGCACAGCCAGATGGCCGTGAGATAACGTCTAGAGAAGCATAGAGGTGGCTTGAGATAGCAAGCAACGTTGACACATCTTCGTTATGATTGGATATGCACTACTCTGCATGGCTAGCGGCCTCGGGGAGGACCCGGCTGGCGCTGCGCAAGCTTACTTTTTTATCCATGAAGGACCCTGATTTCCGCACGGCCGATCTACGGCTCGTAGCATTTTGGTGTTTTTTTATATTCCACTGGCAGGGCAGATGGAGGGTATTTGGGGCTTTGAAAACTGCTATCGTCTCCGGTCAGAGGTACGAATGCAATGATGACCTTTTCCGAGTTCCTGCATGTGGCGTCTGGAGAGGCTGTCCGACACCGCCGCCAAGGGCATCTTCTAACCTCGTCAGTGAGCCCGGCCTGGCCGGGAGGAATCGTTTACTCCTTCCATCACGTTCCACTTCTTCGACCAGCGGATGCACTCCGTAAGCTGAATGAATGTCACATGGCTCATATCTAGCGCATCGATCTGGCAGTCTCTGCTGCTCCCCGCTCAGTCATGATCCTATCGGAGGCAAATGACGCGGGCTGTCGTGAGTTGGAGGACAGGAGTCACCTCCGCATCGGCTTCATCGTAGGAGATCAACTTATTTGCTACCGCCGTATGTACGAGACGGGCTGTGGCGTATCATTACCTCTTTATCTCAGTGCCTGGTTTCATTATCTCAATGATTGTCTAAGTCGTCTTGGCTGTGGCGAGTCTTTGTCTTTGCCGTCACGCTTCTCGATTCCGACAGTTGCAACACTTTACAGAGTAATTTACCGGCCAGCAGCAGCCTAGGCCAATCCAGTCCCTGGAATTCACACGCGACAGGCCCCCGATTCGGGGCTAGTCGATGGCATAACCGGCCTCTATGTGTTGCGTGCTCGAGATATTGCCCGGCCCTCGTTTCACCGCCTACTCCTCCACACAATTCTATTTAGCCCGCACTCCACCCTTCGGATTCCTACACTCACCACCAGCAAACAATTCCTACCGAAATCGCTCTTTGATTCTGTACCCGTCTTGCTGCACCTGACTCATCCTGATTGCCATATAATCAGCTATTCCTTACCTCCCCCACTTGGTTTTGCCGGAAATACCCTATCTATCGCACGCGACCACGGACCAGCTTCCATTGCCATCGCTTCTGCGGTACTACTCACTCGCTCTTTCCCCCCCAGGAAGGCCATCACTATGGCTCCAAGTGCCCTTCGCTCAGCGGAGGCCCAATCTACTGATGGCGCTGCGCCCAACGTCCACTCTGTTCCAAGCGTGATCGCAGGCAGCGATCTCTTTGCAGGCAGTGTTTCTTCTATTGGCAATTTGGACTCTTTGAGCGATGGTGCTTATGTGCAGTATGGCTCTGATCTAGATGGTGGCGCTTCAGTGAATGGTCGGGCTGTGCCTATCAGCAAAGGAAGAGTTGCAAATGCCTCAGAAAACGTCCATACTTTCATTTCTGAGAACTTCGCTCCGCCCTCTTCTTTCATTCAGAGGCTTGGAGGAGCAGGAGAGTCCGCATCTGCAGAAAAACCAAACATACTTTACATTATGGCCGACCAAATGGCCGCGCCCCTTCTCAAGATGCATGATGCAAACTCACCCATCCGCACTCCTAACATCGACAAACTGGCGCAGTCTGGTGTTGTCTTCACTAGTGCATACTGCAACAGCCCTCTCTGCGCCCCGTCCCGGTTCTCCATGTGTACCGGACAGCTCCCCTCAAAGATCAGCGGCTATGACAATGCGTCAGTGCTTAACAGCGACGTTCCTACTTACGCTCATTACCTTCGACGAGAGGGTTATGAGACTGCCTTAGCCGGCAAGATGCACTTCATCGGAGTGGATCAGCTGCATGGCTTCGAAAACCGGTAAGGACATCTACAAGGAACGTACCAAGACGACCTGCTAACAGCCATGTAGATTGACCTCTGACATCTATCCCGGTGATATGGGATGGACCGTCAACTGGGACAAGCCAGAAGAGCGTCCGGAATGGTATCACAATATGAGCTCCGTTATGCAGGCAGGCCCTTGCGTGCGTTCCAACCAGCTCGATTATGACGAGGACGTTATGCACAAGGTAAGAGCTTCCTCCGTTACAGTCTTACTATCAAAACTTCAGGGTGGTTTCAGGAAACCAACTGTTTGATTGTCTGGGAGTTCAACACTGAGTGAAGTCGCATCGAAATGGCGACTGGTATGCTGTAGCTCTAATGAGCGGGTTCCAAGTGCTGGCGCAACCTCTCAAGCTACGAATGAGTCGCTGACTGTTCAACAGGCATCACAGTATCTGTACGATCACGTTCGTCAGGGCCCAGGTGCCCGACCATTCGCTCTAACTGTCTCGCTCACCCATCCGCACGACCCCTACACCATGACTCGGGAGTATTGGGACAAGTACGAGGACGTCGAGATTCCTCTTCCCAAAGTGCACATCCCCCAGGACCAGCAAGATTCTCACTCAACTCGCCTGCTTAAGGCTGTCGACCTTTGGGACAACCCAATCCCCGAGGATGCTGTGAAGCGCGCTCGACGAGCCTACTTTGGGGCTTGCACCTTTGTCGATGATCAAGTTGGAAAGCTCTTGACTATTCTCAAGAATTGCCGTCTCGACAAGAACACCATCATTGTCTTCAGCGGTGATCACGGAGACATGCTCGGTGAGCGCGATCTGTGGTACAAGATGTCGTGGTTCGAGATGAGCGCCCGAGTTCCACTAATCGTCAACTACCCATCGCACTTTGCGCCTAAACGAGTGAGCGAGTCCGTTTCCACCATGGACTTGCTACCCACGTTCGTCGATCTGGCAGGTGGGAACTCCCAGGACGTCCTCCCGGTAGATGGAAACAGCTTGTTCAACTATCTTGTCATCGATCGTCCTGGCCGAGACGAAGTGTTCGGTGAGTACATGGGCGAGGGTACAATCTCACCAGTCATGATGATTCGTCGCGGCAAGTGGAAGTATGTGACCTCGCCAGTCGATCCTCCACAGCTGTTCGACTTAGTTTCAGACCCGAAAGAAATCTTCAATTTAGCTATCTCCGAGAAGCCGGAACATGCAGGTGTCTTAGCTGCTTTCGAGGACGAGGCGCAAAAGAAATGGGACTTCAAAGCTATCCATGCGGATGTGCTCAAGAGCCAGCGCCAGCGGAGGCTGTGCTACAGTGCTTTGAAGAAGGGCCGCTGGGAGAGCTGGGACTACCAGCCTATCGATGATGCGAGAGAGAAGTAAGTAAACGACTTAATTTTTCATTGAGCACTAATTGACAATCCAACTAGGTATATTCGCTCGCACATTCCTCTTGACGATCTGGAGCGACGTGCTAGGTACCCTGTGGTCGACTACTTCGGTCGCGAGCACACCGCCGCGGCCACTCATCATGGCGTTGCAGGAGCGAAGGGAGAATAAAGGGCGACATAACGGTGCGATGACTTCCATGATTTCCTACTCTCATGATACGGTTTGTATATGCTTCAACATGCGCATTGACGGTGGGTAGTCAAGACATCTGCTTTCTTTCCAGCTGGCGGGTCAGCGAAGGGCTTCTCTTTTGCATGCATTCTGTCTGCATTGTTTTCTATGCCTGCGCGTTAAAGAAAGCGGATACCACTGCAGCGAGTCTTTTGGTTGCATGTGTTTTGGCGAGGCAGAGCATTTGGTAGATTGAACCTAGGAAACATATACCCAAAGTCCCCTTATTCTCGTACTAATAGTGTTCTAAAAACGGTAGTCGAGGCAACGTACGTGTTCGCGACCTGTATAGTGCGTAATGAGGCCTGGTACTAAATCAAATACAGGACAATCCCGAACATTAGCGTACCTTGGGTGGGTTGCTTCCAGAACATCCAATCACAAGGCGTGCATGTCATATTTAAGACAAATCTTTCTTTTCTCGACTTCGACTGCGCTATTCTAGGAAACGACACCCAAAGAAGATAGCCAAGTACACTTCACCGCATTCCACACTTTCCATACTTACACAAATCAAACCCACACCCCTCCAAAGCCTTACCATGGTCCACCAAATACGCACCAGCACATCTAGAAACACGCCACCAGGCTTCAAACCCCGCGCGCCTACATGAATTACCCACATCCCACATCGCATCAAAACTCCCTCTCCGACCCAGCCACGCCACCACCCACCACACACCGTCCTTACATCTCTCCCCTCTCTCACACCCAAAACCCAACCCGCCCAAGATGAAACCACCCACCACCGCCTTCCTCGCCGCCCTCCTCCTCCTCTTCCCCGGCTCCCTCGCCGCGCCGACCCCAGGAGGAGGCTTCCACTCCCCAGACCCCGACCACGTCTCCGAGCTCGACGGCGGCTTCCAGGCCAACGACCTGACCAAGCCCCTCTTCCTGACCGTCGACGAGATGCAGAGAGTTACGTTTTACTTGAAGAAGCGGCTGGTGTTTGAGCCGGATGGGAAGAATTGCCCGAAGCGGGATTGCGAGAAGGGGTTTTTTGATGCGTGTAGGTTTTGTTGGCATGTGGAGACGCCGAGGGAGGCGTGGGTGAGGGAGTATAGGTATGGGGATGATTAGAGGAGGGTGCAGGGAGGAGACGGGGGATGATGGGCGTTAGCGAATGCTGCTAGGAGCCGGTTTAGAGGGGTTGATGAGGCGCGATGGGGCGGAGGGGGCGGATGAGAGATGGATGGGATGCTGGGGAGTGGTGCACGGGATCTGATGTGCTGTTTGCGACGGATGAGCGGTGGGATCTGAGTTGCGAAGCTTGGGCTTGAGACTCGGTCTTTGGTTCTCTGTCATCATTTGGGCAAGGGTGGTTGGATTGGTGTTGAGAAGTCTGGACTGGTAGAAGGACGCGGTTTGAGGAATTTCCAAGCTTGGGAAAGAGAAAAGAGGGTGGCTTTTGAGAGAGTTGGTTGTTGAGGGGCAGAGATAACGGGCAGGTTGTTTCTGGTCGTATATTTTGACTGGAGGTGTGACAGATCTTAATTGCAATTCGCCTTAGGTTCATCACGTTCTCTACTATCTGGACCAAGCTTTTCGTTTACCGTCACTTCGATTTTCTTTCTGTTACGCTGTGTTGATCCAGGATTGTCCTCCACGGGGCGTATGCTTACCAACCCAGAGCCCTGACTCTACCTAAATTTTGCATGCATTTGCGATGCCTTTTCATTCTACACATCTGGCCTTGGATGTCGAGCTCCCGACAGGCTGATGTCAGTCAATCGGGCGTCTTTAAGACTGATTGAAGACAATGTGGCATCAAAACTTATTGCATCGCCACATTACTATAATGAACTTCCAAGAGTCGTTCGGCCTCCCAAACGTCAAGTCCGAGGCCGGATTATATAGGAGGTCGGCGTCGCGTTGAGGTAAGGACGAGTGTTGATATTGGCTAGCTCGGAAAGGGCTTAGCAGTAAATGATCGGCAAAGCAGGCCCATCTTGACGATCTGCAACGCGTCGTGAACTCTCCGCTGATTCAATATCCTAAACGACTAGATGTCCTTATCGCCAAGGCGTTGACTCTTGGTAAGACATGAGTTAGCGATGACAGAGTGCGTACATAGTGAGGGGCAAGCAAGGGTAAGGGATGCGGCCATAACGCAGTGGAGGTCGCACCGACATGTATCGCCCCGTCGGCTTGCATTGTACGGAAGTACGCCGAAACTCCCTACTGTGTACATTTCTGTTTCACAAGTCTCAATCTATCTCTCTCGCACTATTCGCGGCTTGCGCAGAGGAAAAAGTCTTGACCAATAGACTAATTGACAGCCAAGAGCCTTGGGAATGCCTCTCTTCATCTTATTCACAATCTAGCCAAGCCATGGTCGTTCGGAGTGCGCAAGTTCCCGAGAGTCGGGACGATCATGCGGGTCGTAGACCGAAGCGCATCGGAACTCCATTAATTTAATACGCGAATTCAATTTCACGTGACGGGTTAGTATGCTCGACGTTGCACTTGGGCTGTCTCAAAACCGGGTCTCTGTCTTCCAGAATCGAAGCCGACATTCATCTTTTGCATCCATTCATTTGGGACCTAGACCATATACCAGCATTTGTAATACTAGAACATGGGCAATATGAACGGACATACGAGTACTGAGGCACAGTTGAAGGTTCTCATTATCGGCGCAGGTACTTTTTGTGATTTCCATCGTGAGGAGTTCATGCTTACAAGACATAGGACCGGCTGGATGCGCGATTGCTCACGGCTTGAAAAAGGTAAAGCTTCGAATCCAGGCCCAGATAAAAACAAGGTCTATATGACAGTGCTGATTCCCTCTAAGAACGACATATCATTCAGCATCTTCGACAGGGCCAAGTCTGTGGAAGCAACCCGCCACTGGGCCTTCACCGTCGGCTGGAGTCGACCTTTCCTATGCGACCTTTTGCCCGAAGAGCTCGCGAACCGCTTGACTGAGTGTCAAGTTGATCCAGCTATTGACTGCCAGAGCATCGGAAAGGACGAAATCGTTATATACAACGGCGTGACCAAGAAAGATGAATTCAAGTTTCCGGTCCCAGGCGGCAAGGAGATCAACATGCGAAAGATCCGAACTATGTGCGCCGAGAATCTTGATATCCAGGTGAGCTCCGAATTGAATCTCCCGCTCGATGAATATATATTCACACGTGACTTCTCCAGTACAACAAGAAACTATCAGATGTTGAGTATCACGACCACGGCGTAACCGCCCACTTCGACGATGGCACCTCTGAAGCCGGTAGCATCCTCATTGGTGTTGACGGTGCCAGTTCTCAGGTTAGACGGTGCCTCCTGGGCCGCGCAGCGCAAGCTGAAGTCCTCCCTTTCGTGCTCATGAATTTCAATGCCAAATACACAGCCGAGCAAGCCCTCTTCATCAAAGAGCGGCTACATCCGCTCGTCGATATCGCCATTAACCCGTCTGGGCACTACATCCGTCTCAACGTGCTAGACATGGATGACCGAGATAGGCCTGAGACTTGGAGTTTCCAGATCCTCTCGACGTGGGCGCCGAAGTGCGTTGAAGATTATGATAATGAGACTGACCGACTGAAGAGACTAAAGGAGCATTTCCGGAGAGATAACTGGGCGGAGCCGTACCGCTCGGCGGTGGAGTGGGCGCCGGATGACACGGAGGTGCTCAGGGATCAGCTCAAGATTTGGAAGACAGTACCGTGGGACAACCACGGGGGTAGGGCGACGTTGGCGGGCGATGCAGCGCATGCTATGACGTTTCGTAAGTTCTAACTTTGACCCCAGTCACCTATCAAAGCTAAGTACACCTAGATCGTGGACAGGGGGCTAACAACGCCTTCGGGGATGCGTACGGTTTCGTGCTCGCAATGAAGAAGGTCAAGTCTGGAGAGAAGACGCTCAAGGAGGCTGTGGACGAATACGACAGTAATGTGCAAGAGCGAGGGGCGAAGGAGGTTCAGATTTCGAAGTCGCAAACTTTCTTTACGCATGACTGGGCCGCGTTCAAGAATAGTCCGGTCATTTCGATGGGGACGAAGCCGGTGGCGGCCTTTGAGCTGCCGGAAAGTGCGAAGGCTGCTCAGGCGTGAGCTACGATGGATGATGTTTAATATTTCGTTCGTGGAGTTGATTGGTTCTCGACTTTTACTTGCTTCTTGGCCTTAGATCTTGAACAGGCCCTCTTCTTAATGACTATTCCTAACAGACTATATGAATTAAAATCGAGATTGATATTCCCCAACTAAGCTACGCCATCAAGCCGGAATTACACAAAATCAAACACCTGCATTAACTCGATAAGACTCCTATCACAAACCCCTCAACCCTCATCTCAAATCTTAACCCCTGTATTCCACCCCACCGCCGCTCTAACGATCCTCTCCACGACATCAACCTCCTCTTCATTCCTCGGCGCATACACCATTATCTGCAGACTCATTAGCTTGTGCCCCCCTGTCCACCTCGATAAACACAGGAACAAACTAGGGAATCATCTCACCCAACTCGCCGGCGCAATCCAGCTCACAGGAAACCGTTCACCCCACTCCGCTTCCACCACTTCTCTCGCATCCTTGGGGCTCACATACACATGCAGCGAGTTCTCGCTCGGGTGCACATGCGCCATCTCGTACCGAATCTTATGGGCATCCGGGTTGACGGTAGGAAGATCCGGGTTAGCGTAGATAGCATGGCCGGTGCCACCTTCAGTTTTCGAGACGCCGTAAGAGAGGATCTCGGGGTGTAGGGCAGAGAGGCGGTGCATTAGAGTCGTGAGACGCTGTGATGGTATGAGGATGAGTGCGAGGTAGAGAGAATGTAGAAAGAGGATAGAGAGATTGGAATGAAAGTTGAAGAGGCAGGAAATGAAGAAAGGCATGAGTGTACCTCAAGCGCCTTAGGCGTGATTGGTTCAGCGATTTGGCGCTGTGGCATCGTCCTGGGGTTTTTGTTTAGCAGTAACTTCAGTGCTAGGATATTGATATATATACCATCGTGACCCCTTCGCTCTCCCACCCTCCCGCTTGGGTACTGGGCCGTCAAGATAGGTAGGCCCTTCTTTACTCAAAGGAGAGGCGTCTTTCAGGTCATCACCATAGAAGAGGCGCCATATGCCCATTTTGCGCATACGGCCATAGCCTTGGATTGTGGGAGGTGTTCCTCCCGTTCCTGAAGTAAATTAGTGTTTGGAGTCTGAGTTTAAGGAAGCCCATATTTACCAAGAGACTTCCACTGCCAATAGTCGCCTGTGACCAAGAGAAGCAGAGCTGCGGCACCACCCACGGCGATGGCAGTTTTGTTCTCTGCGGCTCGGCGAGCAAGGGGGAGGAGATGGTCTGCCATGATAGTATCTTTTGCAGGATATAGTTCAATTCTTCCTTCTTCTCAATACCGTGGTTGTTAACGCTGATGCTTTAGGATACCAAGCGTTGACGTCGAAACCAGCGTCACGTGCACGCCTGAAAGTTGATGCCCAAGATGAAAGTCTCTCGTTGCGTTTGCTCGCTGCTCGCCCTTTGTCGCGCTCCGGGAGGCGCCGCCCAGCCGGGTGATCTTCTAGGAAGCCCCTGGATGGTTGCGGGGAGCCGTGGGCGGGTGTTGACGCTCCGATTTGGATCTGCATGGATAACTGTGGGGTCGTTCTGAAGTCGTGCGGAAAGGGTGTATTAGGGGATACACGTGACTAATGCATATGCACCGGTGGAGTTGAGACGTCATTGTGTCTCTGTGGACTGTGTTGTACAAGAGGAAAAGAGTTTGTAACTATCGTCATATTTCTGGGATATCAGAACATCCTCAAGAAGAACCCTTCCTTTTTTCATAGACTTCCTTTTCGATATCTGTCTCTTTCTTGCAGACATACCAACTAGAATACCTGTAGGTGAGCAATATGATTTCAATCGAAGTATTTTATGTCATGTCTGTCAATGGTAATCCATAGTTTTTCAATCTCCATATCAACTCCTCTGATCTATACTCTCTCTATAATCGGAACTATATCCTAACCCATTCCAAGACCACCATGGCCCCCTCTTCCCCCCTCCCCTCCCTCCTGCGGGACCTCATAACCGCAAACCACATCCTCCACCACGCCTCAATCGTCGACGGCTACGGTCATATCAGCATCCGCCACCCAGACCAACCCTCCGTCTACATCATGGCCGGCTACCTGGCGCCAGCCGTCGTATCAACCCCCGAAGACCTAATCGAATACCACATCGCCGACGGCGCCCCCGTCGACCCCAATGCCAAGAAAGGGTACTCAGAGCGCTTCATCCACGGCGAGGTCTTCAAGCGCTTTCCAGGGGTAAATTGCGTGATCCACAGCCATTCCGAAGCGGTGATACCATTCATGGTGGCCGGAGTGCCGTTGAAGCCGGCGTTTCATATGGCTGGGTTCTTAGGTATGCTGAAGCTTTCAATTCTTCACCTACAGTCCCTTCTTGAGAGATTATCGTGCTCGCTACCTGCGGGACTCGTTTCCACTCCATCTTCTCCCGAAAAAGCTTGAAGAAAGCTTCTGACCACCTCTTTAGGTTCCTCCGTCCCAACCTTCGACATAACCCCCCTCTACACCTCAACCTCCCAACGCGACATGCTCGTCAACTCTGTTCCCCTCGGCGCGGCACTCGCCTCGCATTTTGCCTCCCCGACGTCGCCAGCCGACTCCGCATTGCCAGACAACCTCGTCGTGCTGATGCGGCACCACGGTTTCACCACCTGCGGGCAAAGCATCCAAGATGCCGTGTTCCGCGCGATCTACGCGCACAAGAATGCCGCGATACTTAGTAATGCCGCGACGCTGCGGGCGGCGCATGGGTTGGGATCTGGGGGGTTAGACTTTTTAGACGAGGAAGGGATGAAGGGGTGTCGGAAGATGAACGAAGCAACGGCGGATAAGGCGTGGAGGGGGTGGGTGGAGGAGGTGCGGGCGGTGAGCTTATATAGAAATGTGATGCTCGAAGAGGAAGAGAAGCAGTAAAGAAGACCCTTGAGAGTAGTAGTTATGCAAAGGAAATCTTTTTTCCAGTTGGATTTCGGTTCTTATGTAGGTCGTCTAACCTGAGCAATTTTACACGAAGGCTGCTACTGTTCACAATCTTTGACTTTGTATGTCAGTTAGCATCTTGATCATATTCTCAAGAGTTTGCACAGTACGACGCTACGGTGTTCTAAAAGTTGTTTGAGAAAAGGAGTGTGCCATATTTGCACGAAGTCTCGGAGAGCGTTATTTCTCGTAAATCATTGAATTACCGTGCCAACGTGGTATCATGTTATATACTCGCCCGAATCCTGCATAGGCCCTCCAAGTATGCACCAGATGTGGACTACCGCGGGAAACACACTATTCCGGCGGCACGAACGGCTCGACCAGCATCTCGCTGAACCTATACGGTATATCATTAGCACACCTCGCCACAAATAGTAACAGAAAGAAAGAAACAGATCGAACTCACTTCTCCAACCTCTCCTTTCCTCTAACCTCCTCCACCAGCAGCGGCATCTTGACCACATTGAACTCATCATACAACTCCTCAATTTGATCCAGATACTTCTTCTGCATCTTCCGCCTCGCATTACACTGCTCGCACGGATTATCTTTCTTCGGGAATAGCAGCTGATTCACTACAATCGCATGCGTATCGATTTCGTAGCTCGAGAGCTCCTGAATCATCCGCTCCGTCTCGTACAGGCTCAAGAACTCAGGTATGCACACGCACACAAACGTCGTCATGTCCGCGTCCTTGAACTGCCCGTTCACCTCCGCGATCGTCTCGCGCAGCGACTCCATCTTCTCCAGCACGTCGTCTAGATTCCCGCCACCGGGAAGCCCGCCACGAGCGCCGAGGATGCCGTTAAGCATAGGGCCGAACTGCGAAGAAAGCTGGGAGATCTTGGCGAGGGCTTTCTCCATAACGGTTGGGAACTGCAGGAAGCGGAGCGTGTGGCCGGTCGGTGCTGTGTCGAAGATTATGACTTCGTAGGAGAGGGACTTGACTTGCTTGAGGACTTCGGCGAAGGACATGGCTTCGTCGACACCGGGTATCTAATGACCGTTAGCATGATACTCTCGAATATATGTGCCATGTGCATGTTTTGGAATAGATAGAGAGAAAGCCATACACTGAACGCCAAATCTTGCATCATGTTCCCCATGCCTCCCATACCACCCATAGCCTCCTCAGCCCCATCGCCCCCGGCGGCCAGCAAATCCTGTATGCTCCCATTGGGATCAATCTCCATAGCGCTAAGGTTGTCAAAGCCATTCACCAACCGCGCATCCTTGCCAAACTTCTGGCTGAACGCGTCGCTGAGATTGTGTGCCGGGTCCGTCGATATCAGCAGCACCGACTTGCGGTGCTTGGCCATTTGGATAGCGAGCGAGCATGAGGTTGTGGTCTTACCCACGCCGCCTTTGCCTCCGACGAATATCCAGCGGAGCGTCTTTTGGTCGAGGATGGATTGGAGAGTGGGTTCGAGGAGGTCATCGTCGCCGAGGACGACCGCGCCGTTTGACATTTTGTAGTAAGGTCCTGTATAGGTAGTGTGTTTTGCTGTAGAGGTGTGCGGAGAGTCGGAGTCGTGGACACGGTTTCGAGAACGCGGAGGCTCACAGAAGGTTCGGGAATGCGATAGAGTGCGGGCGAAGGCCTGGGGTCGATGGCTTCAGTGGATGCTGATCCTTTACTTGGGGTAGATTAAGTATCCTAAGGCGATTCAAAGCTGCGCCGAGAGTCGCGATTTGAAGGAGTCGGGAGGGGAAGGAAATGGGAACTCCAGAATCTTGAGCAGGTGCTCGACGCCCCACATCGTCATCGCTCAGAGCGAGATCGCCAAGCCAAGGAGCAGGACCAGTAGAATGAGCTCAATATTGCATTGCGAGCTCTCCAGACTCTTCAAGGGCAGCAATCACATCAGACGGTAGTATTTAGTTGCATACGCATACACCATGGTCAATCTTTGTACATGTCCAGTGAACGGGGTCATATTGGTACTATACATTCGAACAAGCATGATTTCAACTTTGATATTCTCAGCTGATCAAACCCCACAATAGTAGACTAAGCTGTCTCCTTGTCCTAATAGTAGGACATACAAAAAGAAAAGCAAAGGCCTGCAACACCTTGAGAAAGACACCATACCATGCTTCATGAGTTGTACGCCCATATCAAACAGAGCCCCTACCCCAGACAGGCTCGTCTACTCGTGCCGAACGCCATCCCAGACCAAGGTGCACCTAAGAAGTAGCAAAAGAAAGGAAGTACTGTAGTAAAAGCCCGATCGGCCCACAGCACCGAACCGCTGGACTGCACCCGCACATCAGATTGACATTAGACTCAGCCTATTTCTTTCCCCGTCCCTTGCCCTTGCCTTTAGCTGATCCATTGGAGACTACACTAGCAGCCCGGGAGGTGGCGACGGAAGTAGCCTTACTACCCTTGATGGTATCGAGTTGCTTGTTCTGATAGTATATTAGCTTTGGAGTAATAATAAGGTTGTAATCAAGAGAGATGCTTACCTTGACACCATTCTTAGCCTTCTTCTTGACTGGAGCATCCTCTTCTTCCTCCGATTCATCCTCTTCGACGGCACGCTTGCCTTTCCCAGGACCTCTACCGTTGGTCTTCGCTTCAGGCTCGAATTCCTTTATGACAGCAGTGAGAAGAGTTGTGCATCGTCGGCTGATTTCCTGGGGCGTACGACTGAGGAAGAACCAGTCAAAGCGGAACAATGGCGACTCGCGGATATCGTCTCGGATCTTTTCAAAGATGCCCTCGCTCTCAATGCCATATTTGTCCATCTGTATGAGCAAGAAGCGATCCTCTTCCTCGGTGTAGACCTTCTTGTTGGTCGTCGAGACGGTATACTGGATCCTGAGCTGCTGGAGCGGGACCCTGTACATGCCCAATTTCCTCTTGAGTAGCTTGCGGTTGTCTTCCAGTCTCCGAGTCGCTGCTTCACCTGCCTCTACAATGCCAACATACTTCTGATAGCTATCGATTTGCTGGTACTTCTTCCAGAATACCTTGGCGTACGCCTTGATTTCTTCCGTGTTCTTACCATCAACCTCCTCATTGATGCCTTCGTAGTTGTGACGGCCATACTTGGCAGAACCATTGAGAAACTGTTGGAAGTCGCGCTTGTTCCATTCCGGGAAACCTTGAGCAATGAGCCTGGTTTTCTCCTCTTTTTCCTGTTCGGTCAATGGCTCAGCATCATCGATTTCTCGCTGCTCAAGTTCTTGTTCGGCGACACGAGCTTCAAGATCCTCATCAGTGCCTTCTGCCAGGGGAGCCTTGAGGTTGTTCTCCTTGCGGTAGAAGGCTGTCTCCTTTTCTTGGAGGTTGTGAAGCTCATCGGGGAAGAACTGATAGTCGTGGATCTGAATCTGCTTTGGTGCTCGTGGGATTCTAGGTTTCGTATCCGCAGTTCGACCACCTGTCATCAAGGCCTGGCGATAGTACTTGTCCATGGAATAGCCAATCTCTTTGCGCTCGCGCTTGGCAGGGTTTATCCAGCTGATACCGATATCTTTCTTCCGCGGCTGGAAGTTCTCGCCATTCCATTCGTAGGCAGAATCCGATGTGAATTTCTGCAAATCATCCAGGCCGAGCTTCTCGTATTTGGCGTTGAGTTCTGCCGTACGCTCCTCGCCACGCTTGAGAATGTCATCAATATCGTCATCGGTGAGCTCTGCCGAACCGCCGACAGCACCAACACCTCCCTGTGATTGGAAAACCTTCTCGGCACCATGCTGTATCATGTTCAAAAGGTCGTCCTTGGAAGCGGCATTTTTGACGGGTTGCTGGGCACGGCCTTGTTGGATAACAAGCTGATCAAGACGTAATTTCTGAGCTGCGCGTTCCAGGACCTTCTCTTCAATCGCATTTTCGGTGACGAAACGGAAGACAACCACTTGCTTCGTCTGACCGATACGATGCGCACGATCCATGGCCTGTAGATCTGCTTGAGGATTCCAATCACTGTCAAAAAGAACGACGATGTCGGCGCTAGTCAGGTTGATACCCAAACCACCAGCGCGGGTGGTAAGAAGGAATAGGAACTTCTCGGAACCTTCTCGGTTGTAGTCATCGATGGCCGCAATACGGTCTTCGTGGGCGGTGGATCCATCGATACGGCTGTATTGGTACTGGCGCATCACCGAGTAATCCTCAAGAATGTCGAGCACGCGACTCATCTGGGAGAAGATGAGAACTCGGCTACCTTGGCGCTTCATGCGCGTGAGAAGTTTGTCGAGCATGACCATCTTGGCTGCGTTCTGGACGAGATGCTCGTCGGTCGTGTAGGGTGGACCAGGTTCAGCGCCTTCGAAGAGATAGGGATGATTGCAGCACTTGCGGAGTTGCATGACGATGTTGAGTAGACGCGTCTTTGACTCTTTCTTTCCCCCGGCTCCGTTTACGGCATCGATATCCTTTTCCAAGATTTTCTTGTACCATTTAACTTGCATTTCCGACATGCCGATGTAGAGGTTGACTTCCTTCTTCGGCAATAGGGACTTTTCAACATCGCTTTTGACGCGGCGGAGCAAGAAGGGCCGGAGCACTTTGTGAAGTTGTTGCACAACGGTATCGGAATCCTCATCCTGTCCTGAGAACCATTGATCAAACGCTTCCGATTCACCGAAAACATCCGGAAGTAGGAAGTTGAGGAGGGCCCAAAGCTCGTGCAGGTTGTTTTGAAGCGGAGTTCCAGTGATGAGAAGACGGTTTCGGGAATTGAAAACGCGGATGATTTGCGCTAGAGAGGACTCTTCGTTCTTGATGCGATGGGCCTCATCAATGATAATGTACTCCCAGGCGAACTTCTTGAGGTGAGACTTCTCACGTAGAATCATCTCGTAGCTAGTAATGCAGACGTCGAACTTCTCGTCGATCAGTCGCTCGTTGATGAGCGCTTGACGCTCTTCCTTGGCACCTTGGAGGACTAGCACATTGACATCCGGAGTCCAGCGGTGGAATTCGCGCTTCCAGTTGTCCAGAGTGGATTTGGGAACAACCACGAGATGGGGACCGTGTATGCCTTTAACAAACCGTAGGTAACCCAAGAAGGAGATCGTCTGTAGAGTCTTTCCAAGACCCATCTCATCTGCTAGGATACCAGAGATACCGTTCTCGTGTAATGAGATGAGCCAGTTGAG
This sequence comes from Lophium mytilinum, assembly GCA_010093605.1. Taxonomy (NCBI): domain Eukaryota; kingdom Fungi; phylum Ascomycota; class Dothideomycetes; order Mytilinidiales; family Mytilinidiaceae; genus Lophium; species Lophium mytilinum. The sequence goes on along the minus strand of MU004192.1, from coordinate 839,877 downwards.
ACCTTGGACCTGATAGTCGCGCATGGTTCCGCCCTGAACAAATCCTGGTGACTCCCTGAACACTGTCTCGTCATGACCGCCACGCTTCTCTTCGCGAATGAGCTCCGCGTCTTCTTCCTGTTCGGTGCGCCGACGTCGCTCTGCCGCAGCGCCGCCCTTCCGGATCTTATTGCTCTTCGCCTTGGCCTCATCCTCGGCGTTCTGGCGATCGATTTCCGCCATGATCTCCTTGATCCGAGGGTTCGGGTTTGAATCGATGAAATGTCGGAAGAGGTCTGTGAGACCGAGCAGGTATCGGAAGCGTCTAATGGAATCATCGTCCTACAAATTCACGACACGCGTCAGTATAACCATAAGAGAAGTTTGCGAAAATGTTCAAATGGGTAGCCTAACCTTTGATTCGCCGAGGCGGTCGTGCTTCTTGCCAAAGATGTTCTTGCGCATCTGGAACGCCTCTGACCGGCGCTTGCGTCCATCCGGGCCTTGCGCGTCTCCTGCTACGCTGCTAGCTGTGGTGTTCGGGTTGGTGTCCGAGTCCTGTCATCAACTGTCAGTGTCGTGTCGCGTTGGAGGGGATGGACGCGGAAAGACGCGTACCGTGTAGTCTGGCGTGTCCTGGTAGTACTGTTAAATTGAGAGTCAGTATGAGTATAGAAACAATGCGTGCGATATCTTGTATAGACGCGGTTAGAAGGCAGACGGACCTCCACCGTCGCGACTTCACGAGGGGAGCACTTACCCCAAATTTCGCGGCGCCGTTGGATGAAACATGGTTGTCGGTCATCTCGGTGTCCTCGTTCATAGACACGTCGGCGGTTGAGACATCTGTGGAGTCCACTTGCGCGTTGCGACTGCGTGAGGGAGCCATACTGCCCAAACGGGCGATACGCAATATAGGTGGAGCTTGATGGGAGAGAGAATTGAGGCGCGATCGTGATTCTGATGGCTGGCGTGATGGAGACGTGAAGTTGGTTGTGGGGGACTGCGCGTCGTGACGGAGAGGGAGAAGTGGTGGGTGTGAAAGTAGGTACGGAAAATGGAGGTGGAGGGTATGCACGTCTTTTAGTTAGCGCGTAAGTGTTCTTGGCTTTCCCCTAGGGCAAGGCTGGGTGCACGGGCGAATCAGGAGGTCTCTTCTAGGAACTCCACAATCAGATTTGCCTCCCTAAGGAGCCTTTGACCAGCGGCAGCCACTTAATTAGCTCGAGAACGTGGTTTTGACGACAGTCACATAGGCTCGCATTCATTCAGTCATATCGTCGTCTGTTGTCTCAATTTGCTATTCGATCTCGAATACTCATTACAGAAGTTCAGTAGAGTATTACAACGCCTCGCCATGAGTCTGCTTATACACGTTTACGACTTCTTGGGGCAACTCGACGAGCTATGAAAGCCGTCAAAACGATACGCGATCACTTGTTGAGGAGCCAGTGAAGTACCCCGAAGAGTGGCAATTGAGCGTATAGATCTGTTTATGGGGCACTCTAGAACGCTTGAGAGAAGGAGAGAAGGTTCTACCACTCCAAGGCATGCCTATATTAAGTCTATTCGAGTCTCACCTGCTCTTGACTTTCAGTCATATCTTTTGAATGGGGTGCGCGTATCTGCGCGCCATCATTCAGAGAGGACCCCTTCATTGCTCGAATTCCAAGCTCCTTTTGAGCAAGACATCTCCACCATCAATGCCGCTATATCCCGTCTTCGCGACCTGGACAAGCCCAGCAGCCAGTAAGTCTTCTATCAAGGAGAAAAGCATGCCATCGCACCCCTTCGCCACCATCATGTCGACAGTGACCGGGAGATACTCAACATGCTGCGTTACCGTTGAGTTGTACGGTGCTTGACCAACTTCGAAGTGATTGTCAGTTAGCTTCATCGTCGCAAACGAAGTGAGATCACTTACTGGGAACCACAAAGTCCGGCGCCTCACTAAAGACCGATATCCTGCCGCTTGAGAACCCAAAGGGGACGCCAGGTGCGCTCCTATACACGTTGCGGTAGACAGTCGACGCGTCACTGCCGACGTAGAGCAACAAGCTCTTTGAGCAGGTCTCAGCATCTGGAGCAAGCACTTTGCTATTGAACCAGTCCATGAACTGAGTTTTGTTGGCCACAGCTTCTTCAATAGTCGAAGACGAGTTGTCGCCGTAGCTCCATCGGATCAAGGGGGTTGGATCGATGAATGGCCGCCGCCCATCATGAGCAGCAGCATAGTCGGCGTAGAATGGCTCCCTAACCAGCTTGATCTGCTCCTTGGATATGAGTAGGGGGTAGGTGGTATTCAGGATTACGTTGATGTCACCGGCAGAGGGGTTATCGGAGGCCCATGCAGTGGTGAAGTTGAGTGCAGTCACGTTGGCGTTGAGAAAGTCGGTCAAATTGGCTAGGAAGTCGAGGATCAAGCCATCGGCGATTACATCTGCAGACTCTGGGAACTCGACGGTAAGTATTTTCGAGGGATACTTCGACGTCACGGTAATGTTTTCTTTGTATAAGGCTTTAGCAGCTGCGGTCCAGAGAACGGGGTCGCGAGTGAGCAGTCCGGCAGTATCAAGCTCAGGAGCAAGTGGCATAACGCCAGTCAACTCCACGAGACCATGCGAAGGCCTATTCCCATACAAGCCTTGAACCTCGCTAGGGCCGCGGATAGATCCACCAGTGTCGGATCCAATTGTGATGTCAAGCCACGGGTACGACCCTTCGCCTGCACCTGGCCCAGAGGAAGAAGAGGATGTGTCTTGATAGCCGTCGCCACGTGGGTTGAATGGCTCGTGATAGTCAACCCAATCAGCGGTAGCAGTCTCTCCGTTGGCAAACTGACTGGTGAGCATCTTTCCAACCACGATTGCGCCGGCATCGATCAAATTCTGCACTGCGACGGCCGTCTTGTTTGCTGGTGGATACAGGCCGTACCAAGCACGATTGCCATTGCTAGTTTTCAAGCCTGCAATGTCGTAGATGTCTTTGACGCCGAGACGAACGCCTGCCAGTGGTTTGTCCGCAGTTTTGGTAAAGTAGAGCCTGGATGGTACCGCAACTGCTAGCGATTGGCCGACAATGCCGGCCGGAAGGACGGAGAACACGCCTTCAGAATTCTCAATGGCAGTCTCGGTGAAAGCGCCAGCAAAATCGGAGTACAGTCTGTAAGCTCTATGCAATGTACCTGCTAAAGTGACAAAGTAAGGGCCTGATGGAATAGGGTGTTGCGTATTGCTGGTAATGACTGCTTTCGCGGCATTCTGAGAGCAGATTTGGGGCGCCGAAGGATTGCCATGGCCAGTGTATTGAACGTAGAGAGCTGTATCTGGTTAGCTCCAGAATTTCTGCAACAGTTACGCGCACTGCTGTGGGTGCTCGAATGCACATCAAACATCTGAATGAAAGCAAGGAAACTATCAACACAACTGGATCGTAGGCCCGCGGACGCTAGAGCCGCCGTCGAGCTATCAAAAGTAGGTTTGATGATGTCTTTCCTTGAACGAGCCCTGTTTTAGTGCTGTGCACGCTTGCCTGGTACCACTTGAGATATTTTGATAAAGTAGGAGCTGGACAATTTTGGCAAGGCTAATAGCTTCCCAGGATGGCTCAGACGGTGTTGAGCCAAAGCACATTGAGTGAATTGTGAAACATATTGAAGCCCTGCAATTTTGATACCGAGATGTCACCGACCTTCTAAGAACCCAGCCTGGAAAACATCATCGGAAGCGGAAAAGTTCGCCGCAAGGGCCGACAAATCAGAGACCTGGAAACCAGGTTTCGAGATAGTGATTACAGTGACAGGAACAGGTCCTAGCGAGCCATGAAACTTGGAGGTGAAGTCCTGGGATTTGCTCGGCAGCGTTCCCACGACGTCTGGCGGAACGAAGTAAGCGATGTCGTTGACGAAGACTGTGGATCCGGATGGAGAAAAGGCAGCGTAGACACGAGTGAACGAGATGCTTAGTATGACACTGAGGAACTGAGCGACTGGACCCATATTGAATGGGAGTGTACTCCGCGAGGAATTAGGTAGAAGGGATTGTGAAGACTTCAGTGAGCGAATAGATATCCAAAGACACCCGCAGCTCTTGTAGTATTTGAGCCTCTGCACAGGAAGCGTCGGATGAACTATTCATCTTAGCTCTGATCACCGCCAGGCATGCACATCTTCTCAATTCTAATAGGATTTGTAAATCTCTGTGCATTGGCGCAGAATCCTTGAAATACGGTCAGCGCTGCTATATCGGCACCCCACAGTCTCGTCGATAAGGTCTACAATCCATGTTGGTAACGTGGAATGGTAAGTACCCGAAGCCAGGTGCCTGGGGCTTGGGTAAAGCGGGCAAGGCTTGCGCCCTTCGGCCTGTAGGTGCTGCATGGGCATGCAGCGAGCGTTGGATTCACGGTGGCGGCCAAGGTTGCTCGTGTTGATAGCAAAGCAGCGGGATTGCAGCCAACAAGCATCGGAGGACATTATGACGCATGCTACTGGAGCTCGCAAGACGACGCGATGGAGGTGGGAAACGGGTTGTCGGATGCAGGCTGCCACCCGAGCGGGCGGAGTCGATGAAAGGTGGTGGTGAAAGACAGGGAGCTTATCGTTCCAAGGTTGTCCCCCCGCAAAACACGCCCACGAGCTCGGCAATTCTCCTTCCGCTTTTGGTATCGCGTTTTTGACTGTCACCGCCGAGGTCGTCATTGATTTTTGTGAATCATTTGATGCGGAGCTATGGGAATAGTTTTTCCTCATGGGCAGAATTTGGGTGAGTTGGTCAGGAGCGTGCAGCAAGCTTGATACTCCACAAAAGAGCCAGAATCTCCATCACATTGGGACTAGGCATCTACTAGCACACAGAGCTATTGATTAAATATAGCATGAACATCACAATCAACTTGTGGCCACATGAAGGGACAGGGCTGGAGAAAACATTCCCGAAAGTTAATTGATATCTTTTTAGAACTATAGAACCGAAACCCCTGCTGGACCCGAATGTCTACTATCATCAGACACAGCTCAGCCGATGTACCAATTATCCCCACCCTCCAGGATGTACCGAGAGTCGTAAGAATACATGCAAATAAGAAAGAAGAAAGAAAGCCAGATAAATGTAACTCTTGAGATATATCAAGCATACCGCCATATAGTTCACGTAGCTCGGTGCCCTACGCGAAAAGCGCCAAGGCAGAAGCTCTCCATTGAAATGATGCCTTGCTCACCGCTCAATATCAATCCATCTTTAGTGCTAAGTAGTTGCCTTCGGAGGCTGCGCAACGGGTCGAGGTTCGGTAGCAGGAACGAAAACGGTCTTTCTGGTCGCCCTGGGTGTGGGCTTCTTGCGTCCTCCAGCATTGGATGGCGGATATCCGCGTTTATTAATGCTGGTTGGGACATCTGCCACCTCTGGTAGGGTACGGTGGGTGCTGTTAGAAGTGCGGCTCTGCTGGTGTCTAGCAGCGTTGCGGTGAGCTTCGGTCCGGTGTTCTCGTACTTGCTGACCGGCGCCAGAGCTGTTAGGAGCAACTACAGCCTTCGCCTTTCTCGGATCCTGAGCGGCTGAGGCGAACTTGGAAGTGGAGAGTCCAGTGCTAGGGGCGTCCTTTTCCGTAGAACGTCGCTCACGCCGTTCATGGGGCAGAATCTTTGAAGGCGATGCGGCTTCCGTGGGTTCATTGCGGCCTGCACGGGGAGTACTAGGGCGCACCACGCGAGCCTTCGAGGCCTTCAGTGGATAGGAAACTGTTGGCTCTGTGGCCTTGCACTCTGCGGAAACGTTTCGCTGGGACACGCGATGATTCGAAGAGCGATCGGGTGTTTGTTGGAGGCGACTAGAAGCATGTTCAGGCTTGCTAGGAATGAGACACGCCGGCTCATCTAATGAGTGAAGATCGTCATCCTCTAGGGAAATGAGATCAACATCTTGCGGCATCGGAGGCGTCCGGGGCATCGAAGTTGTCGTCGAAGAGCTAGAGTCATCTTGACTATACAAGGGAGGTGCTAACTCGGGGATGTCTTCAGGAAGAGGCGACTTTTCTGTTTTCGAGGGTTTCGCCTTCAAGGTAGCGGTTGCATCTGTGGGGATGGTCGCAGAGGGCAACGACTTTGGAGTTTGGACATTCTGTGCACCATCGCTTTCATCACTGGAACTGTCAAAGACTGCCTCATCCGGACGACCACCTCGATGAACCCACGAAAGGTCTCGAATTGCAGGACGCAAGACCCCTTGCCCCGGGATGATCGCGTTCTTTTCTTTCCACCACCTTGGTACTTCCTTGAAGCCCAGCTCTCTGAGCTTGGCTGGGCTGGGCATTTCGTGTTTGTAGATGCAACCTTGCTGCATATAGTCGCACTCGCCTGTCCGGATCCAATAGGTACAATACACCTTCTTCGATGAATCGGGGTCCACACCGGAGGGTGGAGGGTGGCGCGCGCCTGGGTAGCCAATACGTTCAGCCGCAGCAGGATCGATACTTGCTATTGCATCGCTTATAGAGCGGCCTGGGGCGACGGAGGGGGTGGGGTGTTGAGATCGCCAGCTTTCTCGTGCCATCGGTCCCACAGCAGAATAACGAAGCCCCGAAGATAGTGGAAAAGATGAAGATTGACTTTGAGGAATGAAATTTCCCCGTGCTACGTCCTCGACATCCTTCCCAGCAATAGGACGTGTCAGAGCATCTGGAGCCTGGAATACAGGCGCCGTGTACTGAGTTGCTGGTGGAGGAGCTACCATATTCATACGAGCTGCGAGCTGGTATGTGCGTGTCATGGCAGGCGCGTCAGTCTCGATGAACTCTAGTTTCTGGCCAGACAAGTCCGAGAACGCCAAAATCCGGGGCATGCCTTGAAGTTGAACCTCTGGCGGGAGTTCGTCCGCAGGAATCAGAGGCACTATACCTCCCCCTTGGCGCGTGATAGCCCATCTAAGAACCGGATTAGAAGCCATGAACACAGCTGCAAGAGGAAGTGCTGCTAAGATTGAGTCGATGAGGAAAGCCGCGGGTGAATCGGTTCAGTCTATATGATCTCGATGACGACGAACGAAAGCAAATCGTACAGGAATGAGAGAATTGAGGCGGCGGGCAGACCTGCTATTCTTATTACAAGTGCCGGGAGGATATGTGGGTCGATGTAAGACAAACGGCACCCTGATTGTCTGGCCAAATAGAATGAGCTGCTGCGATTGTCGTTTAACTGAAAACCCGAGCTGATTGTGACACGTCTATCGGCTACCTACAGTGTGTTACATCTCAACGCAAACAACTCAGCTTGAAAGCAGTGCAGGCATAGCTGTAGAGGCTTGGGAGAAAACTGTGCTTCAAGTTCGTCTGACGGATTGCCTAGCTGTTCTAGTCAGCCACAGCAAGCCTTAAATCTGACTTCAAACCCATTGTAGTGGAATTTGCTATTGGTTTGGATGCCCGTCGCCATCTAAAACCAAGACGCTCAGACCCGTGTGAGACAGAAAAGTTATCGCAAGTTTCGCACCGCGGCACGCTAATTGGCTATATCTGTCACACAAAGGAGTGGTATCCATAGCGGCAAGCATAGTTTCATTGGATGGTCCTGGTGTGGAACAATCGCGAACATGGGATTAGCTGCACAGGCGTGGAGCACGCTGAGAGGTGGGCACCCTAGAACAACCCACTGCGGCTAGGTCGAATAACATCCAAGACTTCAAAGTTCCTGAACGCTCCCTGCCGCCTGTCTGGTGGATATAGGGCAGGACGATCTGGGGGTTTGACCCGGCGCCGGCGATTTTCTCTCCACCCGAAGAACCATTCCATGAGGGAACCGCCATAGAATGCCAGGAATATCGCAAAGCCAACGGTGCCGACCGTCAGAGCCCCGGAAATAATCCAAAATAAACCCTGCGTACTATCCATATTGCGTATATCGGAGAAGTTCATACCGAAGAAGCTGGAGACGAATGAGAGAGGAAGGAATATTATGGTAACGATAGTGAACACCAGAATAGCTTTGCCGTGATCTTCGAGGCGAATGTTGACCAGCTGGATCGTGCGATTGATAAGTGCGTTACTGTTCTCGCGAAGATCGCACAAGTCGACATATTCGCGCTGGAGATTTTCCAAAAGCTGTGAAATTGGGTCTGTGAGCGTAGAGAAGGAATACTGCCTGTACGTTGCTCTATCTGGATGTGGTAGAGACTCGCTCGCATGATGGCGATATGATTTGGTCGAGCTGCGTGACTGTCCTCGTTTTCTGCCAGTGATTCCGTTGTACACAGCTTGAAGATCTGTCACGAGCTCGATTTGCTGATCCATAATCTGGATTATGATGTTGAGTTCTTCTTGGACTTGGAGAAGATCCATGACAAGCTTCGTGCTTGGGCTTCTATGAAGCCGGTATTGCAACTGGCCTAGGTAGCTGGCATAGCGGTCTGAGAGACAAAGCGTTATGTCGGTCCAAAAGCTTCGATGTAACATGCCTAGAGCACCACCCAAGGCCGTGATAACGTGAATGGATGACGTGTAATCCTGGTTGTCCGAGGATAGGAAAGAGTTCCGGATTCCTCGAAAAGACACTTCCATTATCCTAGATGCGAGCTGGAGAGGCGGCCAGCGAGACTTCCAGCTTTGGTTGCTTGAGAACGTGACTATATGGCGCGAATCGATGACCAAGATCCATAGCTCATCGACGTTGAGGCTAGATGGATAGCGTCCATACCAACGGCGGACCTTCAGATCGAGGTCACGGTCAGTTATCCATGGCTTATGCTTCGTAAAGACCTGAACGAGTAAGACAAGTCGTAATCATGGGCCGTATAAGCCTACCTGTTGGCTTTCTCGGTCGCTGGTATCTTCGAGGCGGTAGAAATGTTGCAATATCGACCGTAGCATATGGGATGTCGATTTGCTAGACTGATAGCCCTCACGAGGATCTACCTGAAATCGTAGTGGCGGTGGCTGCCCTTGAATTGCCCAATCTAAAAAGGGAACACTGAGAAGCATCGGTGTGTCTTCAGGACTCTTTCCATGAGGACTTCCACTGTGAAGATCCTGAAAGAATGGCGCAAAATACCTCCCGTGCTTCGAAAAACGCTCATTTTGCGATACACAGTGTTCCAATTGATGGAGGGAGTTAACGACAGCAGATGGGTCTTCGCTCCAATCCGAAAGCGCTAAGAGGCACTGAGGGTGTTGTCAGCCCCAAAATTGCGTAAAAATGTTGCTCTACGGAGACTGACGTACCCCATGAAGGTAATCAGAGAACTTGCTCGAAATATGACTAAAAGCGTGTTAGCTATGAAGATTCAATGAACTATCTCTTTGCCTCACATCCACCGAAGTTTCCGAAGATCGGGGGGGTCGGAAATGGTTTCCTGGACGCCACGACTCCTCAAACAGTTCATCCACCCATACTCGGCGGCGAGACTCTTCAGCTGGGTCTGCTCATTTCGGTTTTTGGTTGCCTCTTCAAGGCGCATGGAATTAAGAAGCTTGTCGCGATTTTGCAAGTCGGGTAACAGCGTTGATGGCAACACCTCCTTCATCTCAAGCATCGGACCAACATCTGCCCTCCATCCTTCCAAGCGAATGTCGTGGACTTGGAGCTGCTCGGGCGAAAGACGACGGTTCTTCCAATACGCATCAGACTGCCAGTCCACCAGAGCTGGAGACCCCTTCGCTTGGTCCATACCGAATCTTCACTAAGGGCATGTCGCGAACAAGATAATGAAAAATCAAGCAGAAGACAAGATGAGCTGCAAGAGATGGAGATCGGACGCGGACGCCATCATGCACAGTCCGCAGCCCGCACAGCCACTATTGCTTGGCTTGGTGTCTTTCAGACCCCTGATGCTGATCGTCCTCCGAGTCTACTGAGTCGTAATGTCCTGTTACCTTATTTTTTGAACCACACTCGTGTCCCAAGAGTCAAGAGTTGATGCTCTATGAGGCGAGCATTCTAATGGGGCAGATAAAGTCATTGAGAATGTGGTTCGTCATTTGCGGCTTAGTCTAATAGCAGTGTAGTGGCACTGGCTTGTTCGTAGCCCATCGCAATTCCCACCACGCCCTGCCACGCCAGCGTCCGTCTCTTGCTTCATCGCGCCGTCGATGGCCTAGCATGTGGTCCTGCTCGTCACGCCTTTCTATTTGCGCTGAAATGTATACCTCGAAAGGGGACTACTGACTGACACATGCAATGACATCTTTAAATAGATGTCTAGAACTCTGGGGGATTTAGGGTTCGGATGCAGCCGTCATCATTACCAGTCCATCTGCAAGGGTACAAAGGTAGCTACGCAGTAGATATGTAGGACCAATCGCGCTTTTTCTTTTACTCACATCCATTGTATACTTCTGTGTCGAACGAATTAGCATATCATACTACTCCTACCGAACTCATCATCAGACCGCGACAATGGGGTGAGAATTAACGGACAGATACTCATATTGAACTCAGCTAACACACCGTAGCCACCCAGTGCACCCCGCGACCGTCCACTTCCCTATTACCTTCACAATCCTCAGCGGGCTCCTCGACATCTTCTACGCGGCCGCGACCAACTCCACCACGGGCCCGCTTATCCTCTCAGCCCTAAAGAAGGCCGACGTCAACATCTACCTTGCGACCATACCGATCCTCTCATACTACACCAATATTCTTGCCATAGTCACCGCAGTTCCCTCTGTGATCACTGGCATTGCACAGCTGATGCCCCTGGTCCAACGCGATGGCGTGAAGACCCCCAAGGCATTGACTGGAATCGCGCACGCGGCTCTGAACGATCTCGTCGTCTTTGGGAATGTGTACAATGCGTGGACAAGGCGCACTACTACCGATTACAAGCCGGAACCGCTGAACATTGTCATCAGTGGAGCTGTGACATTCCCTATGGTCCTAATTTCAGCGTATCTGGGAGCAAACCTGGTGTACAAGTATGGGATGGGTGTTGGAGGGCCCAGTGGGAACAGCAAGTTGAAGAAAGTACAGTAAAGCTTTTAGGCAGTGCACTGAGACGCCCCGTGTGGTTGTCATTGATGCGACTGTGCTGTTCGAGGGGTACATCGGTGTACTCTCGAGGCATCAAACGGGCGGCAGGTACGTAATGAGCGGGCGTTGGAAAGCATTTGGCCTATCGGCCCCCCTGAAGATCGTGTCAAGCAATTGAATCGAGTCAGTGGAAGATGAGCTCCTTCTGTGATGACGTATCTCATAAAACGTGAATTCGTATCGTGCGCGGCTCTTCCATCAACTTCCAGCGTCTAAAAACGTTGCGATCTGAAAGCAAACTACAGCTAAAACCGACTAGACAGAACTTGTCCCATGTGCTAGCGAAGTTGGCCGTAATTGCTTGGTAGATAGCGCCATTTTGTTTTGCGATGCTGTAAATACAATGTATGTGGGAATTAGCAACGTAAGCTCTCCAGGCACTCTCTACGCCTGATGTGAACTCGTCGGATCTGCTCGCATGACAACATATATGCCGATGTACCACTGTAGTATGTCCAAAGAGTTTTGCACTAAAACCTGATTCTCATCTATCGAGTTCTGAGTATATTGAATGTGTTCGTAGCGCTTATTACGATGAAGTCGACATGCTCCATCGAAGTTGTCATCGGTAGGCGCGCTCAACAGCGTAGAAGAACAAGAGAAGACACGAAATGTGAAGCTGAAGACGAAACTTCTACCAATTTATAATTTATTCTTGTCTAGTCTCCTGCAAATATGAAGCTTTCCATCATTTCACTTCACGCGTTTGACCTCGGTGCATCCGCGCAGCAGTAATCATCCTACAAGGACCCGAACCCCGGCATAACCTTTCAAGCACACACCGAACCCGCTTTCCCAGGATAATTCTTGAGGGGCCAGTGTGATGTCTCAAATGTAGGTCAATCCTATTCAACAGAGCGCTGAATTCGGATTGCTTGACTTTTGCACGTCGTTCGACACTTGTTATCGGTCACTCTTGCGATGCGAATTGCCTGACAGCCTGCATAAGACAAGGAACTTGGGCTTGATTTGGCATGGTTAAGATGTATAAAGTGGAGCCAGTCCGTGCGATTTGGACTCGCTTTTGGTATGTTATTGGAGGAGGCCTCATATTAGACCATGGATTCAGGGTATATTTGGCGGTGTTAAGATGTATGAAGTGGAGCCAGTCCGTGCGATTTGAATTCGATTTGGGCATACTATTGGAGGTCACTCTTTATCAGACCTTGGCTTTAGGGTACATCTGGCAGTGTTGAGATGTATAAAGTGGAGCCAGTCCGTGCAATTTGAACTTGATTTTGGCATATTATTGGAGGACGCCCTATATCAGACCTTGGATATAGGGTACATTTGGCAGCGTTGAGATGTATGAAGTGGAGCCAGTCCGTGCGATTTGAACTCGATTTTGGCATGTTGTTGGAGATCACTTCATATCAGATCTACACACTAGGTTCGGGCTCATCTCAGTTGTTTGCTCCGGGGCCCTTCGAATGTCCACCCGGTATGTTCATAGAAGATGATCAACGCCTCAAACGATTTTGATTCCACCTCCGCTGGCACTAATGACCGAGCCTGTAATCCATCGGGCATCACGACTACATAGCATCCCTATCACATCCTAAATGATGAACTCTGTTAGTCTGAATTCTTGAGCCGACATTGAACCATTTCGACTGAATTCAACTGCTAACGAGAGACTCACGGAAATATCCTCAGGCTGTCCAAGCTTCGGGATACTCTGCAGGGGCATGAATTCCTGCTTGAAGCCCTCCAAAACATCAGGTGGGCAATTCATCACCGAGCCCGTCTGCGTCAAGCCGACCGTCACTGCATTCGCTGTCGTTCCAGCCATGAAGGCAAACTGAAAGTATGTTAGCATCATGAACAAATCTCCAACGTTGCTTTCGGCAATGGGACCGATAACCAACCTTCTCATCCCTTCCCCCAAACGCCTGACTCCACGTCCTGCATAACGATTCGCCCGCGCTCTTCCCAGCCGCATACATCAACTGACCTGCCCATGGCTGCCTCGTCCTAATCGACGAAACATAGATGATGCGGCTGTCAGGCCGAAACATCTTCCTCTTAACCAACTCATCCACTATCAACACCGGCGTCTGCACATTCCCCACTAAGCTTTTCTGGATCTCCTCTGCCTTCAGCTCTCCCAACATCCCGGTACCAGAATCCGAAGCATTGTTAACAAAGATATCCACGTGACCATCGAAATGCCGGATCAAGGCATCAGCGATGGTCTGCGCGCACGTGGGCGAGAAGATGTCTGCGGCAATGCCTTTGATCTTGGAGCTCTGCGATTGGTTGGCGGCTTTGTACCATGATGCTATCTCGTTCTCGAGCACGTCGATGAAGTGGATTGTTTGTGGGCTGGAGCAAGTGCCTATGATAGAGCAGCCTCTCGATGCTAAGTTCACGGCGGTGGCGCGGCCGATGCCGCGGGAGGCGCCGGTTATAACGGCGACTTTGCCGGTGAGGTCTTGCTCTCGAAGTCGAGATGAGGCCATGATGAGGATGAGATGAGTGGGTTATGGGGTTGGGCGTGTGATGGAGCTTTGGGTCTACATCTTGTCGTTGTGTGAGGTGTGACGTCGCGAAACATGGAAGTACTTCGTAGAGCAAAAGCGAGTAGTTTTAAGCGAGTCGGAACGAGATGTTATTGAACCACTTCTATATTCTAGTTACACGGCGCGCCTATTCTAGTATTGATTCAGAGGACTAGACAAGTCTTACTACATGGCTACCAATGCCTTCCAATATCCTATTGAACTCCGATATTTCGATCGGCCAAAGGTCGAAACACCCCACCCTCTCATAAGAAGTCGGCTGGCCGTCTTGGGTAGATAAAATAATGCCGTGCACCTTGTGCCATACTTTAGGGGCTTCAATCTCCTTCAAATCATAGTTCTCCGCCTCGTAGAAATGACCATCTTCACAACAAGAAAATATCAATGGAAGTGCACGAAGCTGTCCCATCGATTCTTCTGGATAGTCGAACGAAGATGCCATGTCGATATCGACGTCTTCGAGTTCTGGGCAAAACAGCAAATCATGGAACCAAGTTCTGTTCGCAGCTCTGTTCGCAGCTAATTCACCGCTCGTTATGATATCCCCCCAGTCAACGTTGTGTTCAAGCGACAACAAGGGCGCTCTCAGAGTAATGCTACATGGCCCTACCGCACCGAAGGGATTCTTTCCGGGTACTTCGACCTGGCTACCTAGGAAGTCAAGACCCGGAAGGACTTCTACGTCAGCTGTCGAAGGATCTGCGAAAACGAAGTGGATCGCCCCCGGGAACGAGGTCCACGACCAAGTCGGCGCAAGGTAAACTGTTCTCTGAGGTTGCCTTCCAGTATTCGAGAAGGGAGCAGAACTTTCATTTTGCCTGAATACTCGGCGAACTACTCGGTACCACAGCAAGCCTTTGGCGATGTCGCGTTCCCAGATGCCTGCGAGATAAGTGTCCTTAGAATGCTGAGCCACGCGTTGAGCAAGGGCGGAGAGAGCAGGAAGTTTGTCTGACTCGTATGTAATAGCCCGAGTTGTGTAACTTTGGACCGTAAAGTACCATCCTTGGTACGATATGCCGCCATTTTCAAGACGTTTTGGTAGCACGTCTTGCAACGAGTTCCCTATTTGCCGGTTTTCTTTTCCTAGTTCAAACCACATAGCCTGCCTGCACTGCCATTGGAGATCTAAGGAGTTAAAGAGTACTTTACGGGTTCCGAGGTAGCTCTCCTGTAGTGTCCATGCCCTATTGTGAAGAGGAGGGTACGACGTATCTGCTATAAAAGCTGGCTGAATGAATACTCGAGCCATATGTCCTGAAGTCGATTTGATATTAACCGGAGGATAGTGCCTTTTGCGTTCCTTGAGAAATCCTTCTCCATCATCCGCTGCGTTAACAGCAGCAACAACCAAGGTTGCGTTTTCGTAAACTCCGGCCATTTTAGCTGATTCAATCTCCCAGTCATCCAGGTCGCCCTGCAAGATGCACCTGTGGAGGATTGAGCAGTGGAATCTCTTAATTTGATATTGTTACTTACAAAGAATCGATCCATAGGTACGGTATATCCAGGCTTCTTGCAACTCGCACGGCATCGCGAAAAGTTGCAGGCAAGTCGGTCATTGTAAAGCCCCGTTTCCTGTCGCCGAGATCTGCTTTTCGAGTTAGGAACGCCCTACATGTACCCCGACAATGGCTCAAGGCAGCATATTTGCCTGCCTTGTCTCCCATTTCCTCGGTTTCGACCAGCCTCAAGTTTTCGACGTTGCGTCTCCGACGTCGATGACACGAGTAGGAAGAAGGGCATCTACCCTGGAGCAAGTACTATGCTTCCTTTCGCAGTTGGACATCCAATACTTTATCAACCGACTCGACCGGTCAGATGAAGGATCCGTATCGGTATGTCGGGGTTCGATGCACTTAGCTAGAATGCTGTCTGATGCATCAAGCCGAATCAACGATAATCCAATTGGCTACGTATGATATGCAACCCACCGAAGTCGACACATAGCCCAAGGTAGCTATGATCTGTGTATCGGAACCTTGTCTGACTCCTCCCACATGGGGTCCAGTAGAGCGTCCCATCGTATGCCAGGAAACGATCGCGCTCTTCTGAGAGCCAGTGGGTTCGTACCGCGACGAGTAGTCGACAGAGGTCGCACTCAGAAGCAGATTGCTCGACAGATTTGAAGTCCATCTCTTCAAGGACTAGTGAAACGGGAAAAATGTAAAGGTCCGGATTTTCTGTGTTTAATTTGTGGAGAGGAAGTAAGTTGCAGACAGGGCAAATTGCTGAGGTTTTGCTAGAAGAAGTCGTTCGCTCTGCCATGGCATTTATTCTAGACTGAACAGTTCTGGACGAGCGGTTATTGGCCTCTAGATCAGATAAGAATCGAGAATTGGGCTAGTGGTTGGAAGGTTGGTGATGATGTTGTTCTTACTTTTCACCGGATCGTTCCAACCCCGCAGCAGGTTGGCCGTAAATACCCCGAAGAGGCATAATTTGGCCCCTTAAATCCACTTGTTCTGACGGAAGCTCATGTACCACTCGGGGTGTCAAAAACGGGAACAAGGGTGCCGCTCATGCCCCAGCCTGAGCTGTAGCTATCCTGAGGTGAGCTACTATCGCATACAAGGAAAAGCTACAAGCAGCTAACAGGCTTTCTCAGTCCAGTGTATAATCCTTATAGAAGGGGAACTCTTCCATTATTTCAACTATAGAAGAGAGCCACACTCCCAGACCGATCAAGAACTCGTCAACTCGCCTTTGATAGTAATATCCAAAGATTGTGAGCATATCACAAGACAACATTTGCCTCTGGAGTAAGTAGATTCGAATGAGCGAGAGGTTGATGTACCGGACGGAGGGGACTTAGCACAGGAAAAAAAATCAGGACATGACGCCGGCTCCCTTTCCCCTACTCACCCGGACAGCCCGGACTCAAATAACTGTTAATCGCCATTGCTAACGCCGTTACCCCACCATCCGCCCTCACATCATCCACCTCGATGATATTCGGATAGGAGTTAGAGCTCAGATCCCCGCCCCACAGCTCCCGATAGAGTGCCTTGTACGCCCAATCGGCCAAGTCCAGGATGGACCTCCACACCACTCCCACGTCTGTCCCTTGCTGGGTCAAAGTCCAACTCAGGGTGAACATCTTATCCGAAGGACTAGTGCGATTGGTTTTCATTTTCCCTAGCTGGTCAGCGCTCATGGTTGCGACGTCATCGACATTGGCGTAGGAGTTGTAGACCGGGAAGACTTTGGCGGGGTAGATGCCCATATTGGAGAATGGGGAGAGGTCGACACCATTCTCGTTGACTATGATTAGGATTGCGGGAGCCTTTCCAATGATGTCAGAGAGTGGAATAGTGGTGAGGTCAGTGGTTCCACTAGGTGCGACATAGCGGTGGTTGAGGCCAAGGAAGGCTTGAAGTAGAGCCGTATACTGTGATCTGCTGAAGGCTGGGAAACGCTTTGTACCAGTATCAGTATCCATGGAACTTGAGAGACTGAGTACGATGAGTTCGTTCATGCCGTCTGGAGCAGTAAAATTGTTGACTTCCTCAATGATATCGGAGATCTTCTGCCCGTCACCTCCCTGCATCTGGGGCCCGACGGCGGAGTAATGGCCAGTGCGGAAGATCCCACCAGCGAGCACGGGTCGGATGTCGAACCAGCGTACGCCTGCGTTGAGTTGGCCTAGGATGTCGAGTTGTTGCGTTTGAATGTTTATCTGCTCTGCACCAGAGGTATGCGGGTTCCATTCCGACATGCCGGCGTCGTGAGAGCCTGGGATACAGATTTGACGTAGAGGCTGACATCCGATCGTGGGCATGCTGACTGTCATCCAGTTGAGGTATGGATACTGTGTAGCGTACGGAACTCCCTTTCCATCGCCGGATATTACTAGTTGTACGTCCTTCTCTGAATCGTGCTCGAACCCAAGGTTGGCTTTGTCTCCAGGCTTGTAGTCTTGCACTGGGATGTCGCCCCAAGTGATATCGAAGCCTGTAGGGTCATGCCGATTCTGGAAAGAAATTTGGAAAGCCGTCTCGCCGGATGAATCTGGACTGGCGATCGTGTAATTTACTTCTGCCGCGTCGTCTGATGGTAGAAAGAACTCTTCTTGAAGCTCCGTATACACGCGGAAAGATTCTCCTGTGACATGGTCAGCATAGTTTGGAACACAGTGAGAGGCTACAGCTCTGTGCACACTCGTCTGCTATTGCCAGGAGTGCCCCTATGGGGTGGCCACAACGCTCGCTTCATGTCAAGTTTCAGAAAGCGTAGTCTAGGCTTCCTCTTAAGTAGAAGGTTTTCTTGCGCTGGGGCCGCCCCTAACAATGGCGTCTAGTTTGCAAATGCAACACTTAAGCAGTAATACCGGTGCGGCCAGACTTATGGCCTACATGCGTACCTGCGATTATGATTGACGGGAATGCCCATGTATTCATTTCATATGAATGGGAATAGATTTGAGTCCAATTGTAGGGAGTTGCGTTGATGAGAGTGAAATACCCGCCATAGCCCATCATGTAAAACTTCGCGTCGCTGGGGTTTTGGAAGTTGGAAACTGATAAAAAATCAATGCTTTTAGGTGGACCGGCTGTTTCTCCACGGTACGACACCTCCTCTATCTATTCTTTCCACCCCAAGGCTAAAAACTACTTTCAAGCAAATTAGGTGTAAGTACGTGGTAGTTGCCACGAGCTAAACTAGACTGCATCATCGTCTCGTAGAAGTGCAAGCTATAACGCCCGACTTGTAGAGGGATTCCCAAATATAGAGAGCAGTGCAGTTGCTCCGGCAAGAGTAAGCAATTTGACGCATGACAGGTGACGGAAATGGCGGGGTAAGAGCAAATAAGACCTCGAGATTCTCAGCCTTCTGCGTGCTGACTTTCTTGAGTTAAGTGGAACTCAGCCTCGTGCAGAAGAACCTTGACGAGAGGGTACTTCGGGGCCAGTTCTTACGCGATTGGTACACTGAACGCCGGAAATGGTCTAGCACGATGCAAGTTCGGCTGTTAGTGAGACTCTGGCTCCGTACATGGAAACGGTGACGCGGCGGAGGAACAGAATCACGTCCTAACAAATAACTTCCACGGGTGGTGCATACATGTATAGCGCCATCTGAAGCACTTGGTCAGCCTTTCAGATTACCTACGTATGAAGAGCCTTATACAACGCCTGGTTGGATGCGTTTACCTATCTTAGTCACTATCTTGAACCGCTCTCTTCATAGTTCGCGGGTAAACCAAGCATGCCTTGCTACTTTTGCGGCGGTCAAACGATGGCTCGGCTCATAGGCTAAAGTTCCTTTGAGAAGGTCCAGCAGAAGGTCCAGCTCCTCGAGGGAGAGCTCAGGCATTGCTTTTCGAACTTCCGAGTCGAGGGGGCGACTTCGCTGAATCTGGTCATCAAACCAATAATGTTTCTTACCAGGCCCGGAGGTAAGAGGCTTGGCCTTATCGCACCAGGAATCTTGCCATGCTTCCGGCAAAGCTCCGAGGGCCGCATGAGTCATCCCGAGTGCCTCCTCGACACTACCGAAGAATGCTGGAGCGAATACGCGAGAGGTATGCATCTCGAATATAAGACACCCAAGAGCCCATACATCTGACGCTAGTGAAGGTGGATATCCAAAGAGCATCTCTGGTGCAAAGTATGATGCTGCTGTTCCAAGCCCGGCTGGTGGACTGCTTGTGGAAAATGCCTCCCCGAAGTCTACTATGCGAGTTCTGCCGGAAAAGAGTCCGGTATCGAAGTTGGAGTAGTTAATAGCAGAAACGGCCTCGACCGGGGCAGAGGGTGGGGCAGGGTCCCCATTGAACTGCAGAAGTGTGGCCGCTTTCGGTGCGCCCAGATGCTGATATAACTCAGCCTCAGACCACTGTTGGAGATCCTTAATTTCAAAGAGGACGTTATTGTCTGTCAGATCTAAAGAAGAATTAGCGGCGAATTTCTATAAAGGAGCATGAAGTACTAACCGCCATGACATATTCCTGCAGAGTGAAGACATGCCACACATGCCGCAAGCTGTTGAGCCGCTGGTCGAACAAAAGATATGGGGAGGCGCTTGCCGAATCTGCAAATAGCTCCTAGTTTCGGTCCTCCCGCCTCAGATACTAAACAATTGTGGATACCGTTCGGACCGGCGATGGTAAAGGTGTCCAGGAGATTCGCAATAGCGAGGTGATTTGCAACGCTTTGTAGATGCGTTAAGATAGTGATCTCTTTGTTTGAAGAGTCTGCCCGGGGGATCTTCACGGCGACGTATCCCTGTTCGCCTAGCACTCGAGCTAGCCAAACAGTAGCGAAGCCTCCATAGCCTAGTTTATGTATGACTTTGTATTTGTGGCCAAGTACACCACCCAAATTTACAGGGTGAAGCCCACCCCGGCGGTACTTGGACACATCTTCAACATAATCCAAATTCGGTATGCGTACGCCCCTGGGGATACGTGAGGAGCGCGGTGGTGGCGGCGGAATTAAATGTGGTAGATAAGAACATTGTGCAGATTGAGACGGTGGTAATGGTGGAGGGGGTGTGAGCGGTGGCTGTTCCCCTTCTGGAGATTGAGACCGTGGTAGCGGCGGAGGGGGTAGAAGTGGTGGTTGTTCCCAATATGGTGATTGAGATGGTTGCGGTAGTTGAAGCTCCAGAGGTTGGTGAGAGGACGGCGGTAAAGTTAGTGGTGGTACGTTCTCAGCATTTCCGGAAGTCATCTTCAGAACCTAGGAAATTGAAGCGATAATGGTCGCTAGCAAGAAGAATGGATGGGTGTTGTAATGGAAAGAAGTTCGAGTCCAGGAGCTGCTAGTTGCGTAAATGGGAAACCATACGACGGCATAGCGCGCGTCAACAAGAAACTTGTTCCCGTCAGAAGCCGTCAACCCAGAGAAGCGGTCCGCGACCTTCGGATCAGCCCTGACCCCACTGCTGACGCAATAGAACGCTGCGAGAGAGCTGCTCGCCTTTCAGCGGCTAACGAGATCGATCAAGGGCGTGAATTCACCATATTAGATCAGCGGTGGCCTCGCCATGGTTCCCGAACCTGTGTTAGCATATTTCAAACGAAACGCTGACCAAGCCCATTTTGCTGTTTCTCTAGGAAGAACACCTGATGGGAGTGCTTTCATTAGGCGTGTTGAGCCCAGAGGTCAGGACGCTGAGGTGCTATACAATGCTTACTAATGTAATATAAATTACACTGTCCGTGCGTTCCCCATGAAGGAGATCAGCGCACGGACATGAATGGGGGCTGTGGAAGGAAAAGGGGAGTCACGTGCGAGGATGGAAAAGGGCTTTGAGAGCTGGTAGGTCTGGTGCTTCTCTATGACTGCGGACGTTACAAAACTTCGATTGTAGTAAGCTCTTCAAGAAATACAAAACATCGAACACAGTACATCTACTCCAACCCTACCATCTTGAGCGAGTCCTTCCACAGCTTCTCCTCCCCATCTCTGTCATACGCCCAGGACTTGTACCCATCATCATTGGCGTCTTGCGCCTGCGTTGGCTTCTTCCCCACCTCAAGCTGCTCCTCACAATCTGCTAGATAACGCCCTCCCTTGTCCTTCCACTCTTCGCTTAACGCGGCATAGACGCTCGTCGAAGCTCCTTGCTCCGAGCTCTTCACAGTCCTCAATACTTCAGGCTTTTCTTTCATCTTGTTGACCATTTCCTGTTGATGGACTTGCAATCCAGTGTCGATGCCTCCTGGGTGCAAAGACGTGGCGTGTAAATTCCGCGATCCATAATGGCGTTCAATGTAGTTTGCGAGCCATATATTCGCGGTCTTAGACTGTCCATAGCCAGCCCAGGGGCTGTAACTGCCCTCTTCTTCGAAATTGTAGTCCTGAAGGCGGACGTTGCCCGCGCGGTGGCCGATGCTGCTCACGCTGACAACACGGCTAGGGAAATCAGGCGTCGCAGAGGCGAGCAGAGTATCCCTAAGCAAGTTGAAGAGAAGAAAATGACCGAGGTGATTGGTTGCGAACTGCGTCTCAAAGCCATCAACGGACTTGCCGTATGGACAAGCCATCACACCGGCGTTGTTGACTAGAATGTTGAGTTTGTCGGTTTTGTTGAGGATGTCTTTCGCTCCTTTCCTCACGCTCTCGAGGCTGTCAAGACTCATTTCGATCAATGTGATTTGTCCGCCGGTTGGAATTTTGCTGGCCAGGATATTGTCGACAACAGCCTTGCCCTTCTCAACGTTACGGACAGTGCCGAAGACGTGGGCGCCGGTGGTATGGAACGCACGCAATGTTTCGATTCCAATGCCGGAGGAGACACCTGTGACGAGCATGACCTTGTCGGAAAGCTTGCCAATGAGGTTTTCGTCCTCGAGGATCTGGATGGCGGTGGGACGAGCATCACCAGCTCCATTAGGAGAGGCATGCGCGGCAGCATAGCGAGACATGGTGCGGTGTATTGTGAATGGTAAAGGAAGATACTGCGCAATGTGAGAATGAGTTGATTGATGTGTTCTTGCTAGTTTGATGCTTGACAAGAAAAGGGTGCTGATGCGGAGGAGAAGAGGAGGCATGTAGGAAAAACTTAGGGTCTATATACACCACCACGCACCAAACACCTCTCTTACCCTTCAAGTAGTTCTACATTTGTAAGAATAGACATGCGGACTTAAGACGACCTGCATGTAATGGTGAGGGGCATTAGCGGGACGAGCCCGAAGTGTCGCCTTTGACTCGTGCACTTGATTCGTTTTAGGCCATCAGACGTCATGACTTCCGCCAACCAAGAAGCTAGACTCCGAACCATGTCTTAACGAGAGGAGGCTAATCGGACGAGTCCGCGCGGTAACGCGCAGCTACTAACGCTGTCGAAGGTGGTGATAATCGAATGGTAGGCACGCTAGGCATAGCGCCATGTATCGGTGTTAAGAACCTTTTTACGTAGTTTGAAAGTCTTCAAGCCTCAAACCGCTTCCCCTTGTGCTAAACTCCATTGATGACACACCATTTAAAAGCGTGTACAAAAGTAGGAAATACACTTTGCATAGTAAAAGGGTATATTGCTCGACTTCGTTGATAGTGCATTAAATAAAGTGTAAGAACAGGATTTGTATGCGTTTGATTGACCTGTTCTATAAGACAGCAAATCTCTTAGCCACCATGGGCTTAGCGGTAGATTACCTTTGTCAAGATTTGACGTTAGATGTTTGTGACGGTCTTTGCTGTTATAATTAGCTGTCTAAAGCGTTGTCGGGAACCCAATTTGATGCCCTAAGGTCTCTTCAGGCCGTCCCACTCTAAAGCCGCAAAAGCATGGAAACGAGAAGGAAAGGACTGCCAAGGTGAGGTACGAAGGTATGCTGAGCTCTAGATGGCTTGAAGGCGGAGTAGCACTGGGCTAGGTGGTAGATGGGCACACTATTCGACACAGAACAAGAAGTATGATAGATGAGATCAATTCGAATAAACGTACTGCAATGTGTATATCAACACGCTTGCTATACTTCGCTATGCATACGCCAATCAACAAAACCCATGACGCATCCACCAGAACCAACAAAACATAGATATGCTCCTTCGAACAAAAGATCTCCTAGCACTCAACACCTAGGCTCCTCAGGTTGCCCCTCAGATCCATAGGCCTGTACATCGGGTTGACGACGACGTTGCACATCGTGCCCATCCGGATCAGCGCCACATAGCTAGGCGCGACTTCTGCTGCGATAACCTCCACCACTTTCGACGCCTCTTCTCTGCTGATTGGACTCCTCACGCTTCCTTGTAGTGCCTGAACCAGCGCTGCCATCGTGAATGAACATCGTTGTCCACCTCCTCGCGCTGCGACGAGCATGGATAGCACGCCTAGGACTTCCTCAGCACGGCCCAGAGCTGCTTTGCGGGCCATTTCTGCAGGAGTTGGCGCATCCGGGAGAAGGGCATGCGCAGCTTGCTTCGCAAGAATACGGTCCAGGAGGTTGGCCTTTCGGACCGGCGCGAACGATGTGATTTTCGCCTGGACCGGTTCCACGGGTTCGGGCGTGTTTTGGCCTTGGTTCTTTAGCGATCTCGGAACCGCGATCGCGACGCGTGTCTTCTTCTGCGCGCGTGCGTCTTCTGCTGCGTCGGTGATCTCTTGTAGGCGCTTGCGGCCCTTTTCGCGGAGAGGCAGAGTCTTGATCAACGATTCGCAAACAGTGACTTCGGCTAACGGTAGTTGTGAGATGAACGTGTCGACCGTGGGCGCTTCAATCGAAACATTGGGGTTGGCGAGAAGCTGTTCTGCAACCGCCTTCCTTGGGCGACCGCGTTTCCGGGGTTGAGACTGTAGGAATAGGGCGCGCTTTTGCATCTCCAGCACCTGCATTTGCTTCTCGGCCCATGTTGTCCACATCCCCTCTAGCGCCTGCATGAAGCTCGCGTTCAGCTTCTCCTCCTCAATATGTCGTGCCATCACCCCGCGGCTCTGGATCTGCTCGGTCAATTCGAGGCAGACCTTGCCGTAGCCGTAGTCGGAGAGGCGGAATGGGGATTCATGAGGTGCGCCAGCGCTTAGGATCCCGAGGCAGAGTTTGATGTCGTCGAGGGTCACGCGTCGCCGGCCCCAGACGGAGGATATCGAGGGAGCGAGGGCGCGCAGATCGACAGGAGACGCATTGCCATTGTGCGCGTAGTGGAGGGAGACCGCGGTGAGAAACGACGAGTGCAGCGTGACGAGGTCGTTGAGTTCGACTGGGAGGTCCATCGGGGGGGTGAGCATGCCGTGGGCGGCCATTGCGAAATAGTAATGTATCCCTTGTAATTATAGCAGGGTAGGATACTTGGGCGAGAGGATAATAGAGCAATGGGGTGAGATGTGTGTGGAGAGATGGTGATTGTGATGATGGATGGTGGGGAGAGAGAGGGGAGAAGGAGCTCAAAAAGTTCAGGAGGCTGGATTCACGCGCGACGCGACACGCTAGCGAAATTGAATTTCCTCACGCGTTCACATCCAATCATTTCATTCACCGTGCCCAGTTCTCTAACGTGAATAATATGGACATTGAAGCTGCACAGAGTGGCAGAGCCATGTCGATAATACAACTCTGTTCGAATGGACCGGCTCTGTGGGTGGATGGAGGCCAAATCCTTCATTCACCTTCGCCATTGCTTCTGTCCTGTCTATTTCCGGTAGTGTACTGAGATCGTCTAAACCTACGTCAACGAAGTCAATTGTAGGTTTGTTGCATCGTCTCACTGACACTCTTTAGGCTCTGATATCCCATGCGAACTTGTATAATGCGTTGAGCACGCCAAACGGTTGCTGAAACGATGCTTAGACTTTTTCGTCGGTGCTTGTTAGGTCACGCAGGGTTTGCACAAGCCTTATGGGGCAGCGTTCTACGGGAGCGGGGCTTTTCATGAATGGACCAAGTCAATAAAGGAAGTTGTGGACTGCATGTTGCTTGAAGATCAAGTGATCGATCTTGATATTCTTTTCGACTACGGGAAAGCAAACGATTGGCCTCGTGCTCCCAAAGAGCTTGGAGCAGAAAGGGTGTCGAAAGGTGAACGTAAAACGCTAATTGATGGGAGTCGTCGTTGACAGGTAGTATCTTGCTGCTTGTCGACTCCTACGTTTGAGTGGGCGCAGTAGGTGACTGTCTTATGATGGCTTGACAGATAGAAACACCGGGACAAGCTTAGTGTATGCCGTCAGAGTTTGCGCAAGAACCTGGTAATAGTGTATAGCGCTCATAGCAAATGAGCAGGGGGAGAATGTCATAGCAGGAGGAGCGCAGAGTAGAGTTAATATGTACTGGGAGGATGTAGGAGAGAAGAAGTTAAACGATCATATCTCTCCACCCATGGCATTACGGAGTACACCTCGGCGCTCAATTTTCATAACCAGTTCGCATATGCATCGTAACAGAGTGTGTCAACCCTACTTGCCACCGAACCAGCCACCGAGCCAGCCCTTCGTCTCCGCCGCCTTCTTCTCAACGGTCTTGTCGAATGTGTCCACAGCCGATGTCAGCTTCTGGCCAGTCTCTCTCCTGCTCTCGTCGAGCCTCTTCTCGGCGCTCGCACGGTAGCTTTCGAGCTTAGCGTCAACCTTGTTGGTGGCAGATTTCGCGTCATCGACCTGGCAGTAACGTCAATAATGAAATCCAGCACCTGGCGCAACTTGAACAGAGTCTTAACGTACTGCCCTGTCAAGCTTGTCGCCGGCTTCTTGGGCGTATAGCTTGGCCGAGGTCTTTGCCTCCTTCTCCTTGCCGGGTAGCTCGCTCCTCACTTTCGATGAGAGTTGCGCGGCATCAGCTGTAAAAAGTCAATACGGCTGTACAGGTAGATGGATGTCTATGAGGAAACAAACCTTCGAACTGCTTCTCGGCTACCTTGGGGCTTCCGCCGGCATTGTACAGGTAGTATGCGCCGACACCCGCCGCGGGGAGACCAATGAAGGTAAATGCCTTGCGTCCAGCCATTGTTGAAGATTCGTAGAGAGAAGTGGTTTGTGGAGGGGAGTGGATCGATTGGAGGATCTTGCGGGTGTGTAGAAGGGAGGAGGGAGGAGAGATCAGGTGTTTGTACTTGCGACGAACTCCCAAGGACAAGGCATGGCATGGTGGCATGTGTGACAGGGAGCTGGAGCCAGTGACGTATGTGCGACAGCATCTCCGCATCACGCTAGGAGAAAGCCACCAGGCCCACTCACTGTTCTAGCCTCACGGCGCCTCTTCAACACCAAGATACCAAGACTCCTCCATCTCCGCTACTGCGCCGTCCTGTACGCGTCGGCCCGGGAGACGACTGCTGCTCTGTAGCTAGAGGAGGCAACGGCACGCGTTCTTCATGCGGTCTCATAGCAGACTCCTGAACCGCTGAGGTGACATACACCAGCATCGTACGTCTCCTATTTTCCTATTACTAGTGGCAGTTTATGCTGATGAAGCTGCTGACTTAGATCATCATAGAGCTTTACCCATGCATCTCCTACCGAGGTAGTTAATTCGACTTTCTGTTCGACGAAACCTACTTGAACCTACCAACGCTCTCTACACAACAACCAGCATGGCAGAAGCAGTAATTAGCCTTGTCGACCACACCGAGGACGAGCGGGAAGATCAGACACAGTCAGAGCCAGAGAAGATTCCAGAGGAGCAGTTTCACGTCGACATTCTCTATGAAAACCAGCGCGGATGGTTCATCTTCGGCATACCCCTCTTCTCTTCCAAGGCTCTCGGGAACCTCCGAATAGACCAAAGTCCCTGGGTCAATGGACAGTTTGAACCCAGCGCCGTTAATATTACAAATGCTCAAGTGCCAGATCCGAGCTGGACATGGGAATGGAAGACCTGGTACGTCGACATGTCGCACGATGTCGATGAAGAGGGCTGGCAATACTCGTTCTACTTTCGGAAGTTCGCCTGGCATGGCAATCACCCGTGGTTCCATTCTTTCGTGCGCAGGAGACGATGGCTGAGGAAGCGTGTGAAGCGAAAGCTACCTCCCAAGACGAAGGACAACAGGGAGCGGCTATTTGGAGACACATTCAGCATCGGGACCACTTTAGCTAGGACGACCACCGGAAGACCTACGAGCCTAGATGCTACGGGTACTCCAATCGAGGAGTCCATAGACGAGGAGATTCGAGATATTCAAACTCTCATGAACGCCCTCAAGAAGGCACCGATCGACCGAGAAAAGATCGTGGCCGTCAAGCGATTCATCACTGATTCTGGGGAGGACCTCATCTACTTAGCAGAGAATGTTCGTCTGCATAATCTAATCTGAATAGTCTGTCAACTTTGCTAACCAAATCTCAGATGTCCGGAATCATGTCGATGCTCATCTTCCAAAATTCCCGACGCCAGCTCCTTACCAGTCTTATGCAGACCTTCGATGCAGCAAGCACCCACCGAGAGGAGCACAAGAAACACGGAGAGTCGGAAGATGAAGTTGAAGGACGGCGAATTGACAATCTCCTCAAGGCCGTGAAAGCTGCCGATTCAGAATGCAAGAAGCTAGAATATTGGTCCGACATTCGTGGCATCATAGAAAATGGGGAGACAATTGGGGGAGCAGACGATGCCCATGGCTGGGACCACAAGTGGGAGGGTGTCGATTCGAGTGGACCTACACATCCCTAGTTGAGCTTTCTTTGCCTATGGTTTTCTTGTGATTCTCTTCTGAAAAGATACCCTCAGTATTACTACGAAGTATGATTTCGACTTTTTGGGTCAAAAGAGCTAAGCGTTGAGCATCAACCGTTCCTCTGCATATCGCATTGCTCTGCGTATTGCATGACACTCTATATCACCATCCTAGATAGGATTGCGCCTCTTTCATTCTCTCAGCCTTCGTACCTTGCCTTTCTTGTTTCCTTTCCAAAAGTCTTCGGTGGGGCTCGTCTTAACTATATAACTTACATCGGCGTATCTCTAGGTTTCTTTGATACCATGCTTCTCATTGCCGAATCAGGCGTTCTTTTCGCTTTATCTCACTCTCAGGAGATGTCTCCTCTACCTCCATATCATGACTTCCCTTATCACTTCTCGAAGAAGAAATACCGTAGTACGATACAGACTACTAGGGACTAGCGAAGAACTGCAATCAAGTTATACGCGCTATCTAGGAAGCCATGCGAACACGGTGTACTCATGCGACGTCCCGCTACACGGAAGGAGAAGCAGTTTCGAGATGACGGGGATGCTCCTATGCCTCGAACGGAGTGATATACACGTGAAGAGGCAAATAGCTCTCTCGAAGAAGTTAAAAACATGAATCCTCCCCACCTTCTAACAATCAATGAAACGTATGATCCCTTGGCCCGTCGCATTTGGTTCTACGATATCGAGAAGAATACAGCCAATAGGAAGCTTCGAGTGAGGAGAGCTGCAGCGAAATACTTGAGTAACACGTACCCTCTAGGCTTTTCGTACACGAGCCTAGCGTCGCCCGGGGGTCCTGTAGTACATTGTAAGAGATCGAAAAGGACAATTTTTACAAGACTAAAAGCGTTGTGGGCCACCTCAAGCGGTGTCAGACTGCCCCTTCACTCAGTGTGTTCAACAGAAAGTCCCAGCGTTGCGCCACGTCGGGCCAAGGGATAGCCCCTTTCCACAGTCAAGATATTCACTGAGAAGTAGCTGAAATAGCCCTTATAGGCTCTTGCGTTCACTATCCTCGACGCCTATGACGAAGCCGCTCTCAACATATACAAACAAACAAAACTTGCAACGTATTGCAAAGCAGAACCCCCGACATAATCCAACTTCACCACATCACCCGTGTCTCAAGTATACCACCCCCCCTACACTTGTCACCTCCGTTCTCGATTCCTCGATCTGGGGAGCTTGTGGTGCTTCTTTAACCTCACAGAAACCTAGAGAACGAACGGCACAGCTAAGTGTGTACTTCCATTGGCCACTGTCTGAGGTGCCCCGGCCAGCTTGCTCATTGTGCCAGTATCATCCTACACCCCCTACCCTTGTCATTGTTCTAGATATTTTTATTTACATCTACCATGATCCCGGACCACCTCAAGAGTACGTACCGACAAGACCTCGCTGACACGAGGACCTTCGTTACCTGGGTGGTTACAAATGGCAGAAAGTACGGACATAAGTTAAAGAACGAGCCGGTAAGGGGGAAGGGCAAAGCTCGAAAGCAGGCACCCGGGACAGCTGGATACCGTCCTACCCAAAAGGTTATTACAGCGGACATTTTGGGTTGTGCAAAAGTACTTGCAGGGAGAAAACCCCCTATCTTTGTTCCGGCAACCATTGCTGCATCCGCCCGGCGGGCGATATGGCTTCGGGAGAAGTGCCACCGATGGTTTAAGAACTGTACAAACACCGACCAAGATTGGCAGGCCAGCAATCTGAAGCACAATTACTTTATCAGGATACTACGCAACGTGCTGAACCTATTGGAGCCATCCTTTTCTAATAAGTCACCACAAGTACGGAAAGACAGTCCCCGGTCCAGTCCTGCACTGACACACACCACTTGGACTTCGGAGGCATCTCTTGAGATTCCTGACGCAGACACAGAACCGGATCCCGCTTGGGAGAATATAGACAATATCGGGATTGAAAACACGAAAGACGCAGTTTACGAACTTGACGACCCGTTCCAAGAACAAAAGCTCATGGCAGCGTGGTGCTTCCTCTACGATATGAACGACTTAAAGTCATTCGCATCGAATGTTTGGGTTTCTTACTGCGACGGAGGAATCGACATGGGCTCGGCAGGGGTGATCACAGATATCACGATGAGAACAATGGACTTGAGGATCGAGGAATTCGGCAAGATGTACCCGGAGCTCATGAGCATGGATGAGCTGCTGTCGCTATTCCGAGGTAGCTCCACTACGTCCTCGGTCTCCCAAAGCACTGACGAGGACCAAGAAAGACCCGTACCCGATGAACTGTCGCCTTTTGTTTGCTACAAGTCATTCCTTGCACTGAAAGCGATATATAGCCTGCCTCATGGACAGGTCGCTGAGCTATCGCTGATGAGCGACGAAAATCGACAGCTGCATATCGAGAAAGATGAGCAGTTGCGGAAAGTCTTCCCGATGGTCGACGAAGGAGTGTGGGTTTGTAGCTCTTGGCTAATCGACGTCATCGGAGAGCTGGAGTTTTTGATCTTGGAGGCAGCTCCATCCCATCCGAAGTTTCTGGTGTTTGACAGCTTCAGCGAAGAGGCGATGAACAAGCTCCGAGAGAGGAATGGGACCCCTCCGTCCGTTGGCCTGGTTTTCAAGAGCCAGCTCTTTCTTGATATCCGTACTGTATATTTCAATTGTAAGGAAAAATTCCTTCGGCCGGATTTGGCCGGAGCCTTAGGAAGGATCGCGAAGGTTCTCCAACAGGAAGAGGCGCATGAGCGATGCTCGTCGATAGCAGAAGCATTAGACTTCTGGTTCGTTGGCAAAGGCTTGGATACTGTGAGGACAGCGGTGTCCCCCCTTAAGAGAGACAGAGAACTTCCGTCCTTGTTCACCATGCACCTAGGTCTCTGCGGACTGATCATACACACACTCGACACTGAGATTCATCAGGCAGGCATCGGTTTCGCGAACAGCATTCCGTCGGTCATGTCTTGTGCCCATCTGTACAATGCCGCAAGGCAGGCAGATGGGTGCTTGCAAGAAGACTGGGTAGATATGGAGACCCTCATCAGATTCCAAGGGGAAAGTTCACTCTTTATTGGGACTCGGCCTGAAACTATTGCCACCTGCCGAAGCCGCGCCTTGATCTGCAGTGGATTTCCGGCGACTGTAAACGCGAAAGATATCCGGAAGATAAAACGCAGACCTAATCAAAAACCACGGCCTCTCGCATGCGTGCCCTTGAGCACCGCATTCTGGGACCCTGAGCGACACGCTGACTTCTTCAAAGCTACTGGCGAGAACTCCGCGTCTAACCGCGTCTTTAAACGGATCCGTGTGGAGTATAAGACCGCCCATGGAGGGAGGGAGCCGCGCTGTCGTCCGACATTCAACAACACCTCGCCGATACGGTATCTGGAGGCGGTACGAGCTATCGTGAAGGACGAGGCCGAACATCTTACTTTTGACTACTTCGCGATGGCTAAGTACTGCCATATCGTGTTGGAGCAAATCTGGAACGAGACGCGCACGTGGACCATGCCGGTTTGGATGGATACCGTGCCAATGCATGAGACCGGTGCGAGCGCTGATTTGGCATGGGTTCTACTGGCAAAAGAGTGGGAGGCGGTGTCAGTGTTCCACGGTACAGGAGATACGAAGAAAACCGCAACGTGGATCTTGCCTACCGTGAGTTGCATCATTATCGGGTTCTTGAGCAATGATGGGATGGTGTGTACAGTTGAGAGCAGGAGGTACTGGGTAGGGGTATGTGGTTCTTTATTCATGATAATACATTTTGGGACTACTTGCTAACCTTTCTGTAGAGAATTGGATCTCGCGGGAGGCCATCTATTGTTATACTAGGCGAAGGAGATTCCCGGCCTAAACACCAGCCTTAGGAGACACTGTACAGACGTACAAGATTTCGAAAGGCGTATCGGTAATTCCTTTCGTATTGCTTCCAGTACTGGGTCAATAGTCTGGGCACACGTATTTTCCATTGCTTAGCTTCAATGTTGCTCACTCTACACCACTGTAGGGGGTAGCCTGGCTGCTAACCAGCTAACTAACCAGAAGGCTATCTAATCTGCACTGCTTGAAACACAATACCGCCTATAAATCTTCTAAATCCTTCGGGGGTGCCCCGAGTAGTGGCGAACCAGTGTGCCCAGACTTAAGGCCTGTCACTGTCCGTCACTCTTTGGCGCAGCGTCCAGACCGCAAGTATCGGCCTGGATATTAATCATCATTCACACGCTGCAATTAGCCCATAGCAAAACCAATGCATGTTCAGCGCCAGGACAGAAGCGTGCGCACTACTGCCTATTACTGTTTGAGGCCTTTTAACTATTATCAAGAATCTAGGGGAGATGTAGAGGGCAAGACAACGCAGAATAGAGCGGTCTCAAAAGCTTCTAATCGACATGTTGTACTATGCACAAACAGTCTAGCCACACTACCCTACCCACCCCTCTCGCCCTTCCCGCCCTCCCGCCACCTCTTCACCTCAGCCCCTTCCTGGAAATGCTTCCCAACATGCGCCACCCACTCCCTCCACCCGCTAACCCGCTTACTACAAAACCCACACCTTTCCTCGAACTCCCGCTCTGCCTTGAAATACCCCAATTCTTCAAACTCGCCCATCTGCTCCGCAAGTTGAGGATGCAAGCGCTTGAAGTGCTGCCGAAAGTGCTGCCGGCGATATGAAGCACGACCGCAAAGCACATCTTTGACTCCGCTGTCCTCATCGCCTTGGTTACATTCTGCAGCCTCTCTTTTGCAGTGGTTTTTGGGCGAGGGCACAAGACATAGCCAGCCTTCTTGCGGGGTCCGCCGCTCCTCGTGCTTGCGCCAGTCATCGCGCTGGGCGAAGCGTGCGCCGCATTTGTGGGTGCATTGGAAGGGTTTCGAGGCGTCGCGGGCGAGGAGTTCGGGAGATGTGGTTGGGACGCAGTGACGCCCTGTTGCGGTGCATGAAGAGGAGAGGGTGTGGGAAGCTTCTCTCAATGCTGCAGTGCGGACAGTTGGTAGGTCGGGGCCTGGCCGAGTTTTTATAGGAGGCGCTGATAGTTCTGCGGGCACAGGAGAAGACGATGGTAGGGATAAAGAAGGTACGTAGGCTGGCTCATATCTCGGAGGTGTAGGCATTAGGGGTAAGTTGCGGATCTGATGTAGGTCTCTACAGGTCTGAGAGGGACTCTGTCGCATCCGTTGGCTGAGCCACTGCTCGATGTTCTTGCCGGATTCATCGGTGAGCTCCGTCAGTGCGCGGATGTGCTTTGCTTTCGGAAAGATAGAAGGGTAGTTTTCTAGCCAAGCCTCACAGAGGACCGTAGCTGGTTCGCTGAGCGGAGATGAGAGTATCTTGATCCGTTTCACGGCGTTGCTCTCTTCCGATACAGAGTCACGCTTCCGCGAGTGGGAACTCGAGAC
Source organism: Lophium mytilinum (assembly GCA_010093605.1). Taxonomy (NCBI): domain Eukaryota; kingdom Fungi; phylum Ascomycota; class Dothideomycetes; order Mytilinidiales; family Mytilinidiaceae; genus Lophium; species Lophium mytilinum. The sequence continues at coordinate 806,901 of MU004192.1, read as the reverse complement.
GGTGGGAGTAGGTGATGCTCGCGAGGTTGCTGGAGGTGTGACAGGAACGCAAGAAAGATCGTTGACTGGAAAAGAAAAGGTGGGATAGCTGAACGTTGAATCTGGAGGGGCTACAAACGGCGACCCAGTTGGCTCTAAAGGAAGAGCGTCTAGAGCTGCTGAGAACGCTGCTGCAGGAGCTGTAAGCCTGTGGCATTCCTCTGAAGTGTATAGAAGTTCTAACCAGAAGAGTACTGTGAAGAATTCAGGCTGTACATCGAATCATCGGTCGTGAGACCTTCCCAACCAGTAGCAAAATCCATTATCGAGGGAGTCAATAGAGCGGGGGGGCAGCTGTGATTTGGTTGGCGGGCGGGGACTAATTATGTGATTGGCTCTTGACCGGTCGGCCTGGAGAAGGGCAGTGTGGCGGTGCAAAGTGGCGGTGCACCTGGGTTTTATGAACACAACTCGCGCTGGCAAAGAAGGCGTACAAGGGTATTGACAGGGATGCTGCAAGGATATAAGAGTTAGACCGCAGGTGGCTGACTGGTCATGCTGGGTGGGAGCCTAGAGGAAGTGGTCGAAGTGAAGGCTAAGCGGGATGGGGAAGAAGCTAAACTGATTCGAGTGGGCGTACAAAGTTTATATACTGGGGAACTAGCTGATGACGTAAGTAGAGGGCGGCCGATATGCGTGGGGATTGGATGGTGAGGGGTTCGAGGCGGAGAAGCAAGTGAAAATGGGCGAGAGATGGGCGAGAGATGCTAAAAATAGGATCTGGCGAGGTTTAAGTACTCGAGAAGGTGTGGCGTGGGGGCCAGAAAGAGTTGCCCCAGCCCTCTTCGCCCTTTTCGCCCTCTCCGGACGTTTCGACCTTTCAAACATGTTCAAGTGGATGCATGTACGTACGTCGGCCAATCGTTCCTTCTCTTGCAGGGTGAAGCTCGTGTGTTGGAGTCCTTTCTTCACACGTGATAGATGGATCATTTGTGGAATAGCCAAGACTGAATTACGCCTAAGGTTTGCCCTTCGGCCTGGAGATCTCACCTTGTGTGAACTATGGGATTTGGATGCCTGGAAGGAGCTTCAGTCGGTCGGTCGTAGTTCACGTGACCGTCGAATCATCCAGAAACCGAATCAAACATCTTCTGAACAGTATCCTGTTACGTGTCATTTTTTTCGGTCGTCGTAAAGGAGCTTATGAGGCTTTCGTAGGTGGGAGACGTCCATTCCGACTCACCCGAGGACGTGACGTTGAAGGGCTCGTCGGTAGTCCTAGTCCACCGTAATTTGCGGTCCGCCGTACTCTAGCTCCAAAGTTTTCGTACGACCTCACCCGCCACGAGGACACCATCCACAACATCCGCAAGCAAAGGGTCCGCTGCGCACTCTTTTATATAAGACTCTACCGTCTTAATTTTAGTTACTTAGTCAGTAAGTGAGCATACTGACTTGTGTTGTTTCCGAATTCACACCCGGATAATCGCATCAAATCACGTGCAATGACGGGAGCCGATGTCAAAGGGAATAAAAAGCTTTTGAGACGCGACCGAGCTGCTACAACAAACACTAAACTAACCACCGCTGGAGGCCACCAATCTAGTCATGCAGGAAAGTATGGCACAACTGGTATTTTCATTTACACCTCCGCTTCTGCTATGAGCGGAACAACTTGGAGCCGCAATTTTCAACGAGGCTGCCAAGTCGAAGTCCAATCAAACAGTGGCAGTAAGCGCTGGCATTTCTTTGGTCCATCTCCTCTCAATGTCCAAACGTCAGCTCAGCCTTCGACATGGTTCCTGCAAAGCGGGCGCAGTAGCAGGGAAACTCTTGGCCGCCGAAGCCAAAAGCCTATCCCCGACGCCGCCTGAGGCCTGCGGTGTTCTGGAAACCAGCGCCACGACAGTCTTCTGCTTGTAACTTCCTTCCGCGACGCGTGATGCTCCACCAAACCAGGGGGGAAGAGGGGGATCGGCGTTAAGCAGCGCAGACCGTGTCGAGCGTCATTCTGCCGCACGCCAATCTTTGGTGTTTGTGCTCACCGTTTCCTTCGTGCTCTCCCCTGTGCAAAGCACACTGGATCCCTACGTTGCCTCAGCAGAGGACGACTGCCTCAGTCTCGGCATTGGCACCAAAACATCTTCTTCCTCAGCGGGCTTTGCTTAAAACTTTTCACATCATCGCTTTCTGGCTTGCCGAGTCTCAACGCCGCCCAGCATCGACGTCTGTACGCACAGCCCGCCGCCAGCTGATGTCGTCGTAAATGGCCCAAAGCGAACCCGAAGCGAACCCGTAGCGCACCGCCTTGCGCGGCCGGGTGTGTCATTTTATCCGGCGAACGGGTACTGGTATCGTCTGCATTTATAAATGTCCAGCGTTGTTCTGGTTGCACCCCGCTCTCCAACACACCCAGCTTCAACCCTGTCAACTACGCGTCCCCTACGAACGATCTTCTACTCCTGCTACTTAATTCGTCAGCTTCGTGTCCCTTTAAAGTATCCTACTTTCGAGTCATTACTTCCTTCGCTTCGTTGCTCTCGTCACGCCGCCTGGCACCACACCTCCGCAAATCCTCGAATGCACTCACCCAACGCGCTCGCTAAAGAAAGTCAATCCAACCGGCTCTTGGAAACATGGCGGACAGTAATTCTTCCCTCATTCAAGTCAACTCTATGATCGGGCTTTGATGTTCTTCACTGCAGCTTCCGTGAAACCCCCATCAAGCAGTCTGTCCCTCGCCGATCCAGCCATCATCCCAGGACTCCATCGTGACAATGACCCGGTCACCTTGTCAATCCGCCACGGTGATGCTATCGAGCTGAAGGACATCACTACGAATGTCAACACACATCTGCGCGCCGCCGAACCATCCGCTACAACCTCTACCGCTCCACCAACAGAGTCAGCATGGGGCTCGAGGAAGGCCTCGAGCATGACGAAGCCCACCTCGCATGGAACAGATCATTCAGCGGGTGGATACAATGGGAAGCGCAATGGGATGATAACGTATGCGGCCTCTTCATTGAGTGCGACGCATGGCTCGGGGTCCGACACGGATCGTGAAGCTCAACGTGACCAGGACACTCTTGGTATGGGCAGCTGGGCAGGGCTGCCACCAAGTCTTCCTGTACAAGCAGCAAACAAGCGACCGAAGAGGTCGAAGAAGCCTCCTGTTGTGCTTATCCAGCATCGGCGGAAAGATGTCGAGGCCCTCCAGGCCGAAGAGGAATACACAGAAGAGCCAAACTCAGTTAACCTGAAAGGTAATTCCACCCACACATGGACCATTGCTTGTACTGATTCCTTCCAGGCAAGAAGTACCTTCGCCGACGCAAGACAAGACTCGATGAGGACACCAACGACCTCGCTCTTGCGGAGGAAGGCCGTGCGCCTTTGACTGCACCCTGTACATCATCGCCGCCCCTTAGTGGGATTCGCCTCGTAGTCGTCCTCATCTCGCTCATGGCAATCGCTCTCACGCTTGGCCTAGCTGCGTGGGGCGTTTGCAATACCGGCAGCAAAGATCTCAAGCACCAGATGTACCGCATTAAGGCTATTCTCTTCGGGTCTGTGTCACTGGTTTTCACCTTCACGGCGATCGTCATGGTCGCTGCACGACGGGTGCTCACAGAGGTGCTTCTCATGGCTTTAGTGGAATTCTTGATTGGCTCGATGCTTCTGCTTGAAATTGGGGACTTTATGGAGCACCAGTATCCCTAGGAAGGGGTTTGCAGTTTGTGGCTGGCGTTCTGGAAGGGAAAAGAGGTGCTGGCGCCTATAGGATGGCGCGTGAGGATAGGCGTTCTGCAGCTTCGGCGCGTTTTTGACGGAGGTTTTCTCACTGTTCGTCTCCCTATTAGATTTCCTACGCATTACAGGAGTTGGAGGGAGCATTTAGATGATATTCTTATGGGTGTATTTTCGTCTAAAAGCATCACATATACGTCCAATCTATACTCTATACCAACTCATTATTCAATTCTTCCCGAACTTATTACTCGACCAACAGGGGTCGCGGTGCTTACGACACAACGGGGATGCCCAAACCCCCACCGTGCACCACCTCCACGCCAACTGCAACGCTGCCTCGCCGGATCCATCAGGCTGCCAAGGCCGAGACCTCCAGAGTCGCCAATATTGGATACGTCCTGCACAGCCACGCCGGATGCGACTGCGCGTCCAATGACCAGCCCATCAACCTGCACAATCATCTAGCACCCCGGCGCGGCTTCTTGAACACGTCCGAGGCCGAGCATCCCCAAGCCCCGGCTCAGAGAAAATTTTGCAGAAGCTGAGGAGGTGAGTGGCTGGTGTTTGGTGTTGGTGGCTGGGTTGATGGATTGGGACGAGAGTTCCAGGGCTGAGCCACAGGGGCCGGCCGGACTTTCTTATTAACCGCAACTCAGGCTTCGCGTCTCACTTTCTCGCGTTCGCGTCTACGTCTCGGACACCAATTTTTGACAGCCTGCCGACGTTTCGGGCTAAGGTGGCACTCGTGTTCTCTTTCGTGCTCGGCATGCAGCTATCGGCTCGATGATTCCAAACCCTAATTCTAGAAGCAGGTGAGTTCGACGATTGAAACCTCCGTGTCTCGGTATCTCGTGTTCCGGATACGTTCGATGTTCGACATCGCGCGGAGGTTTTAGCACACTTCAAGACTTGGCAGCACGTTGCGTGCGTGGCCCGACAAGATGCAGTTGAGAGGTGCGGTATTTCCGCGACAAAAAGCAATGTGCAGGATATACAACGCCTCAGACTTTGTCTCAGCCTGGGCATCTCTGGGCGTGCAGATTCTTACTGAGCCACAGGTCGGCTCATCCGTTTGCGCCGTGCCACTGTTGCGTGCGGAGTTGAGTAACAACCCATGGCCAGATCTATCGCCTCGCTCGGCATCCGATTTCGAGGACTCGACTCGACTTACGTACATGTCGGCCTGAGACGCCTGCAGGTATCTGGCCGGCGGGCGTTGGGCCCCGCCGCCGCGACATGTGGAAGGCAACAACTCTTCATGAGCCCGACCCGAGTAGGCAAACGGGTCGCGATGCTCGATGTAGACGCCGACGCCGCGGGATTGCGAGCAGCCGAGATTTGTCAAGGCTGACTTCGTCATCGAGACCAAAGGGAGTTGATGTAAGACCAGCTGACGGTGTTGGATGTAAATCACCCAAGAACATAGGTGCTTACTATTTCCAAAGGACAAGTGTCAGCAGCTACCAGTGTGTACCCAGGCATTGGCTCGGCATTGTGGAGTTTAGGCGCCACAGTGCCACAGTGTGCCTGACGGCCTGTCTCCCCCGCATTACAGGGTTGTTATTTTCTTCTTTCTGTCTCTTTCAAATCATTGCTTTACTCCGATACTTCCGCACAGCCATCCCAAGGTCGGTGCTGTGGGAAAGATGCCTTGCTGCAACCTCAGCACGCCCAGCTCCATGTCTGGCTGCCACCTGCTGGGATGGTGATGCTACCGTGTAACTGATAACGCAACACGATCGACGCCACGGGGCCCTGTATATCTCGGTGCTGTGGCTAAGGCTTTTGTGGAGCGGGGACGGACAGCTCCACTGATGGTTGCACCTCCAACGCCGCCGCAGGGCGGAACCAAGCACGCTCTGCTCTCGCGTATCTGCTCCCAATACAGCAGACACAGCGGCAGTGGTGGTACGACACTCCTCTGCTCCCTCGAAGCTGTAGAGATACCCACGGCATCCTCAAGACCCCGCCAATGGGCCAGGGGGCCGAACGACAGCTCATCCACCGCTGCCTTAGATCTGAGTCGACGCTGTGTCTGCACGGGGTATCATCGAGCGCTGATATCAATCTGACCACAAGATAAGAGCTGTGAAAATTTTTCTGGCCAGGAGACCAGGAACACGCACTGCACCTGGCCGCGCATGGCTCCCAGCTCGGCAAGCCGCATGCAATCGATTATGCGGTCTTGCTGCCGATCGCCGTGGAGCTGGCCGCACCCCAACAATCCCATCCGACCCGCGAAATGCTATTTTCGAATTCTTATCGCGTCGACACGCTTGACCCCTCTTCCGGTGAGCGATGCCAGCGGCGCGCGTTTCATTTCCAAGAGAACTATCAGCCGATACCTCCGCATTCCCCGCCCCAGCATCCAGTCAAGTTCGTTAGATTTCTGATCTCATTTCCCAACGCAGCTGAGGTGAGCTGGCGCTGGCTTTGAACTTGATTCAAGCATAGAAAGCAAGTATCGGATGTTCGCGGGGTACGCCGCCGTAGGGAGATGCCTGTATCAGTCGGTGATTGCCAGGCGGTGGGTGTGAGGTAAGATGAAGCGGATGAGTCGTCGCCCGGGCTGTCGGTAATGCGGCTCTCAGATATCGCGACTACTTTGAGGGCGAAGGGGTAAGGGCTCTACGCGCCAAGCAAAGAGGTCTGCTGGGTGTTTGATATGTAAGTTGTTCTGACTACGCATGGCTCTTCCACGTCTTCGGCTTTTTCCTCACATGGTTGGCATATATCAGCTTCTGCCATCATAAACACACCTCAACCCCCCCTTTCACACATGAAAATAATTTCAATCCCACCCCGCAGAATACCCCTTCCCCAGTCACACACACACGCACCCCGCCCCCCTGGAGAGCCTATCAGCCGCCAAACTCCCCGCCTCACTTTCCCTCCACCACCACCACATCCTCCATCACATCCCCTCGCATCAGAACTCGACTTCCTCTCCGTCAACAACCACCTCCCAGCCTCCATCACCGCCTCCCCAAACCCCCCGCCAAAAACCTCGTCCTCCCATCCCAACCATGTCCAGACTCGGTTAGCCATCCCTCCCGCCCCCTAGCAAGCCACCCGCACAAAACTAACCCACACCCAGGCCCACTCCGCCTCCGCTCGCCCCGGATATCCCGCCGCAGCCTCGCGCACTACGGCAGACCGGACACCAGCACCGTGCTCGCCATCTACCTATCCTGGTCCGCACAGCGCTCCTCGCGCAGTCGCAGCTCGTCAGTGGTGTGTTGCCGGTCGGAGGCTGGGGTCGGGGTCGAGCCGCGGTTGGGCATGAAGAGGGTGGGGTCGGAGTGTGTGTGGCCGGTGCGGGCGCTGAAGCTGGATTTGATGGGCGTGGGGAGTCAGTTTGAGGGGGTGCGGTGACTGCGTGGGGTTGAGGGATGG